>OX352298.1:13623356-14223356 GCA_947086415.1 Pammene aurita
CCCTGGTTGCAGCGGAGTATGTGGCAGGGCGGATAGATTGGTGAGCGAGGGCGGAAGCCGAGGGCGGGCGCTTCCGGCGGTTCCTTCCGGAGACGCGGGCAGACTTGAATCCTGGATGTATTCGTGGTGCTTACCAAGTTGTGACTGCAAACGAACGAGTAAACATATACTTACGAGTATAATACGTGTAAGAGAAACATAACACTATTTCTTATAAGATTATAATTTGCTCAAAACGGCGATGATCCGTAGACCGATCGTTGGGCAGGTCTTATTATTGTAGCCTTTTATTTGCGTATTGTAAATATTAAATTTTAACTTTCGTGAGACATACTATCACTATAAAATATAACGGTTACACTCAGGTCACTTTAGTTACTTCGCGTGACATGTTTCGGAGAGCTTAAGTCTCCATCTTCAAGCATTAAGAGTGCTATTTGAATCGGCCCGTAGTGAGTGACTGAGTGAGTGGTGAGTTAAAGTTACGTGAGTGTAACCGTTAATACTATTGTAGGTATTTTTATAACAGGATTTTTCGGAACTTAAAGTAATTCGAATAAAAATTAAAATGCCCTAAAAGATTGAAACTTATCTTAGACACGGAATGCACCACAAAATACGTTGTACTCGATTGGACTACATTTTTTAAATTGATACAAAGCTTTAAGCATAGTAAAGTTATCATGGCAGTCGATGTCACCTAAGCCTGGTTTTTGACGAATACTTAATGTCGATGGAGAGGAACAACAGATCTGTTATTACGGCGCACCATTCAGTTCTAAGCAAGTTATTGGTTTGGAAAATTACCGACACTGGCAAATATTATTTAGCTCGCTATCAACTCTTCAATTTTCATTAACTTGGATCGGGATGCCTTCTATTTCAATTTAATATCAACATTATTGTTGTTGCTTTACTTGTTTACGAGCTGACCATTCTGGCCTATAACCGCGAACCATTTCGTCCGTTCGATCGTCTTTTGATTAGTTCCATCGACTATCGTAATGACCATACCTGCTGGATCATACGCGTACTCGCCGCTAACGTGGCTAAATAAAGGTGCAACGAAATACAAGTAAAACACTTAAAAAGTAGTAGACAGCAACATCGTATTGGCCGAGTCTATTGTCGAGGAAGCTTCGACGCAGAGTTCCCAGTTGTTACAGAGTTGTTGACGCAGAGTTGCACTCGTTACCGCCACTTGTGTTTTCCCGATGGCGTCGACTCAACAGAGGACTCGTTGGGTACCGTACTGGAAAATGTTACGTTTAAGATAAGGTAAATTCGAAAAGTTAATGCCCAATAATTGATACCCAGCTGTAACCTTTATTTATAGCTTTGTTAGGTGACAATGAACGAGTGTTAGATGAGTACCCTTAATCCTTTGTCGTATTGAAAAAATGTTACGATCCTAGTGCTCGACAAGCTAATGCCCAGTTCTTGACACCCAACTGTCTTTATTTATAATCGTTGGTCCTTATCCGTTATTTTGGCATTTGTGTTAGAAATCGGGAATGTAACCCGGGGTTTTTAGTATGAAAAACCCGGGTATTACCGAAAAACCCGGGTTTTATCATACGTACTAAAAAACCGGGTTGTATTCCTTAGCTAGAAAGTGACAATTAACGAGAGTTTTATGAATAAACATAAGAGGGCCGGTAGCGACTGGATGCGTAAAGCAGCAGACCGGGCTCTGTGGCGTACCTTGGTAGAAGCCTATGTCCAACAGTGGACTGTAACAGGCTGATGATGATGATGATATTAATATATACATCAATAAAATTGTAAACGTACCACGCCAGGATTGTCTTGACTCTGGATTTGTTAGCCACAAACAGTAAATATCTGCAGTAGGATGCCTTTGTCATGACAATTTATCATATGAACGATTAAAATGGCTGCAGCTGTAATTTAATTTTATATCAGTTTATATAACGTTAACGACTGGTATTCAATAACTGCCTAGTACTGTTTTACTAAACGAGCTTGTGTTAAACGATTTCATAACGGCCTCCTAGCCCAGTCGGTAGTGACCCTGCCTAGCCTACGAAGCAGGAGGTCCCGGGTTCGAATCCTGGTCAGGGCATTTATTTGTGTGTTTATCACAGATTTGTTCCTGAGTTATGGATGTTTTCTATGTAATTAAGTATGTATCCATATTTATCTATTATATATATCGTCGTCTAGTACCCATAACACAAGCCTTATTGAGCTTACTGTGGGACTAGGTCGGTTTGTGTAAGATTGTCCTATAATATTTATTTATCATTATTTATTTATTTCAAGCTCACATGGTCATTTACATTATAACTATATTTGTAACGGGGGTTTGTAACGGAAGGTTTTGTAATATCGGGTGATCTAAAACTCTAATATACATGGTAAATACCCCGTAACAAATAATGTTATAGAGCTTGTGTTAGACATATCCTTGATTGCCGTGCTAAATGCAGTAGGTAAATAGTTTTACCTTGTACCTTTTTTGGAGAGCTAGGTCTGCAACTTCAAGTACTAAGAGTGCTAGTTGAACCGTTTTATAGTGTTAGTATTTTATGTCTCAAAAAAATTAAACTTCGGATCACAATTGTGGATCTTTGTTTCGCAAACCTGTTTAATTTTCCACCTTTGACACGATGTGTAAAATAGAGTTTGTAAACTAGAAAGCAGTTACAATTATTGCGATTGTATCGACATGGCTGTAGAATTGTTAGCGCGCGGTATTTGCCGATTCCACTCATAGATATCCAGTTGCCGGTGGAAGCTCGTTATCGTCGCTTGTTTGCGCCCCACGGCCGACAGATGGCATCACACATTACAGCAGTTTCTCTAATGATCTAAAATACAGCTGTTCGAGAGACGGGGAACCCGATTCGATGTTTTAAACCTTAATACGACATATACTTAACTCCCGGCAATTTGCATTGCGCGAGAAATCGTTTATTAGTTATAACAAATCAACTTCGGATTTAGAACTTCAAATCGGTCTTTAGTTTATGTGTGACCATTGTAAGATTATTAATGACCGGTTGTTAACTGCAAATCCTGTAATTCGTTGACTTTTCCTTGCCTAAGTAGATAACTACCTAGCTAAGTATAATTAACTTGCTACCATCACCTGTTATAGTAATGTAAATAGACGGAGAGCTAGCCACGCCAGCTTCTTTTGAGAGCCCTGTACGCCCGCTTCTTGAAGAACCCCATGTCAAAGCGCAATGGAAACACTTCGGGAGGCAGCTCATTCAACATTCCGCACGTTCTAGGCAGAAACGAGCGAGATGCCCGTTTATTTCCTAGACACATGGTATACCACCATGTGTCTAGAAAATGAGTATGAACTTTGTTCCTTTGGCGAGAGGTGCGACGAACGTGACGATGGCACCAGATCAAAAAGTTCTTCAGAACATTCCCCGTTGTACAGACGGTAGAACACAGATAGAGAGCCAACATCTCTCCGGAGACTAAGTGGATCTAAGCCGTCAGTAAGATCGGTATCGTCAACAATACGAACTGGCCGAAATTGGATGGAGAATGTAAATTTGAATCTACTTATACATATTGCGTTCATTAAAAAACAGTGCAACTTGCGTGTTCTTGTAAATAGAAAAACTAGCTTTTTCGTTTAACAAGTAGGTACCGACCTACACGAGTGCTCGATACTTATATCAAGCCATCCAGCTGAAAACACGTGTTAGAAAATTAACAAGTATCTCATAACAACATTATGAATTCTCGAGCGAGTCTTGATAATTTGTAACTCGGCCGCGGTTCTGAAAATTATGCCGCAACTTATTATGAGTTTTAAAAGCTACCCCTCTCCCAATTATCATCTCAAATTACACGAATTCTACTATTACATTATCATAAATTAAGCAATATTAAAAGATGGAATCGCTGATTATATTGATCGCTCTTTTAGCTTAGAACGATTTAAATTGCAAATCCGACTTCCATTCATTTCCTCCGCGATTTATCTTATTCTTTACCCTTAAGATTTTGCTGTGATTTTCAATGGAGTTGGTTCTTATTTAAACCGACAGAATTCAATTCTTTTTCACGTACACTTAGCTCAGCCGTATTTTATGTAAGCGGCGGTTTTGATTGAATTCTCTTTTTGCGCGAAAGTATTTGAGGAAATGTGAAATGATGAGCTCTCTTTTCCCATCCGCTATAATACTTCTGTGGCACGGTAGTCACTCGTTTGCTTTGGGAAACTTATTATACCTACTTACTGTGATTTAACTGAAAATTTTCGTCGAGCTTTTGATCATTAGCCATCATCAAATAAACATGACTAAACGTATTTAATGCACATATTTAAGGCACTGATCCCCCCAAGAGCGAGTTAGCGAGTAAAGTTAAGCGAGTAACATTACATTGCGGTTTGTCGAGGTATAGAGTGATCGATCGACCTTTCAAGGCCCGCGATGTAATGCTACTCGCTTAACTTTACTCGCTTACTCACTCTTGGTGGGACCAGTGCCTTAAACAGTCATATCATAACATTTTTCAATTGTTTTAAACAGGCATGTAGTAGGCAATCTAACAATTTTATTGTGATCTCAAAACGCAATAAACTATACATACTTTCTTGCTCTTTTACACATGTACAAAAAGTCGGGCATCGTTTCGCTAATAATGTCCGTTCAGTCCGCTGTCCAAAACTATTTCAGTGCAAGTTCGGCCATTAAAAGTTGTAGGTACCTAACTTGTTCAAGTGAAGCTTAAAAGAAGTTAAATAAATATCCTTGAATCGATCGTCATATAGGAACGTGCAATTAGAACTACTTAGTTTCGAAGCAACACTTCATATATAATAGACCATTAATTAAAACCGCAGGTAGATTTAGTTTCAAACGCAGTGAAAATCTATGTAAGGAAATAAATTGTTTGCATTTAAATGGTACCTAACTATAATTATTTACATACTGACTTACAAACTAAATCAACCGATGGGAAAGTAGATCCCTATTTTAAATCGACTTAATTCTGTAAGCTTATTGTACTAAATAACAAAACCTATACTGAAGGATGTGTTAACTATAGTTCATTTTATTTGAGACTAGAAAAACGTTGACAGAACGATGTATACCCAAGTAACACATCAAAGCAGTATAACGGCCGTCTTACAGCATATCTGTATGCTTTTAGCATTTTCAGTTCGTTTTATAGTAGCATTATAAACGTTTATAGTGCTGATATAGGTCTTAAATGGGCACGAATTACCCAGATTGAGATCCTATACAGGTCATTTAATAGCATTACAGGCGCAATATGTCTCCGCTATTAGCATTATCGTTGTCATGGAAAGTACCAATCGCATTAAAGAATCATTAGTACGCTCTATTAAGTTGCCAACTGCATTAAATAAGCATTAATACAGCCAAAGAACTTGCTAATCGCAGTAAAGAAGCATAAGTACTCTCGATTAACTTGCCAATCGCAATACAAAATTCATTATTTTTATATTATTCATTATTCATTAGGTAGAAACGTGCCAGAGTACATTCTGTTTTTTAAGTTAATGCCTACTCTTTGGCTAATGTTAAACATTCTCGCACCGAAAACCCCGATGTATGGTAATAATTAGAGGGCGGAGTACCGGTGGCAAATTTCACACAAAAGGTATGGAGTAGTTTTTATAATTATTATTTTAGGCTTGAATAATAAAATTATTCATTTACCTAATGTACTTAGTATGGTTACCTACTCGTAAATTGGAAGTAAGTACTTAACATTTATTTTCATAAATCGATTTCAGGAACACCTAAATGTTATGTCGTAAATGTTTTGGGTTATTTTTCAATTTCTTTTAACAAAGTCACCATTCATCGATATAATATTTTTTACCATATGCAACCTTTCTTTTCAAAAAGTTACTAATTTACAAATTTATGAGACATTTAGAAACTAATTATTTGACATTGTCAATTTAGACAGCTGCTTTACATCTATATTATCTGAATTATTATTGCGTCGGCTAAATATTTAAAACCGAAAAATATCAAGATGAATAAGCCATGTGAAGCAACAATTCTGCGGATGATAGAACCGTACGAAAATCTTATATATAATGAAGAAGAATGTAGCATTCACTGTATTTCTGGATTTAAAGCAGTTAAAAAAATATAATGTCGAAAAACACGTTAACAGTAAACAACACCAAATTAACTGTGGAAACCAAAATGGCACCTTTGCCTATGATTTATGCGTTTTCCTTATAGCGTGTAACATCCCATAGAAAAGAGTTAACCATCCAGAATTTAAAAAGTTCTTTGGAAAATACTTAGATAAAGGCGTAAAACTTCCCGAAGAAAGTGTTTTGAGAAAATACTATCTTACCAGAATATACAATGCGACCGTCAAGCAAATACGAAATACATTTTTCGATTCCAATTTATGGCTTGCGGTGGATGAGACTCTTGATAGTTTCGGTAATTGCGTAGTAAATGTAATTATAAAATCACTTGATGATGCTTTACAAAGGCCATATTTGTTAGCGTGTAAAGTCGTTAGTACTGTAAACGCGAACTCAATTGCAGCGGTGGTTGACGAAAGCTTGAATTTTTTGTGGGAGGATAATTTTACAGTTAATATGAACAAATTTTTAATATTCTGTTCGGATAGCGCAGCGTACATGCTTGCTGCCGGCAAGATTTTGAAGAAAAAGTACACTAAAGTACGACACGTAACTTGTTTCGCTCATGGACTACACAGAGTCGCGGAGCAGATAAGATCTGAACATAAATTGGTCAATTCTTTAATATCTAATGTCAAGAAGATTTTTTTAAAATCACCACACCGCGTCCGATTTTTCAGGGACCATGCGCAGAATGTGCCTTTACCGCCGGAACCCATTATCACTCGTTGGGGCACCTGATTAAATGCGAGTTTTTACTACGATAGACATTTTGACGTGATTAAAAATGTTGTGATGCAATTGAACAGTAAAGAAGCTATTGCCATTAGAAAAGCCCAGAAGTTGTTTGAAAATGAAAATTTAAAAAACGAGTTAAGCTTTATAAAAAATTGTTACGAAATTATACCTGAATCGATAGAAAAATTAGAATGCACTAAAATTCCGATAGAAGAAAGTTTTCTGGTAATAGATATAGTTAGGAGTATTTTAAGCCTCCAAGGAAGTGAAACCGTGCGAAATAAACTCGAATTGGTTCTAGATAGAAACCCAGATGCTGACGAATTAAGGAATATGATTACAATGGAAAATTATAAACAAGTCCTTAAACATGCAACCATGACATCGGTAGATGTAGAGCGATCGTTTTCCACTCATAAATGGATCTTCAATAAATTAAGAAACCGAGTCACTCCGAAAAACCAGGAACATGTGGCCATAGTCCATTCATTTTATAACATGGATACGCACTTAAGTGTAGATTGTGAGGAGGACCTCGAACACATAATTCTAGTCCTCAATTGTAATTGAATGGTCTTGAAAATAATATATCGTTTGGCAAGTATAACGTCTTAGTCTAGTATTTAGTACCTAATGATAATGTTTTGATAAGAAAACATATTATTATGTATTATAGATATTAACAACATATTACATTATATTTGTATGCTCGTAAGATAATTTCTATAAGTTCCTAAAAATTATTATGCAAAATTAATCATTTATTCGTTATTTATTTAATCATAAGAATACTTAGGCGACTCCATACATTTAGTGTGAAATTTGCCACCGGTACTCCGCCCTCTAGTAATAATACACAATATTTTTGGTCTAAGATTTTTTTTATCGATTTTTGACCAGTTTTGAGTCGATATTCCAACATATTCACTATAGATAGAATTATAAGGCAAACGACTATCGGTTTTTGAATATTTCATCTCCATTCTGTAGAGCCGGATCTTGAAATAAATGAGCCGTTATTTTTTTATGATATTTTTAAAATATGGTCTAAAAAAACACTTTTATCGATATTCGAATGGTGTAAAGAATCTTAAATATACGTAATCTACATATTAGGGTTCCTCTCTGATGTCTCTAAAAACTGTAGAGAGATTTGAATTTTTAACTAATTAAAACAAAATTTATGACCATAAAACCACTTTTTTAGCCTAAACCGGTTCGACTTTGATGTCAAATATCTCGAAGACAATGAATATTGAAGTAAATATAGGATACTATATTTACTTGTTTAAAGCCGTTACTGATAATATGATAAGCTATATAAATCATTAGAAAACTAAGGGAATCAGATCTAAGGTCGTTGGCGCCAGGGAGTCCCTTAAAATATAGGCCCTGTCCTTTATAACTGAGACAACTTCGGCAATTTTTACCTAGTTTGGTATTACTATTTTCCAATTAAAACATTTTGCTAGTCTGTCACTGTGACCTCCACCCATTAAAAGCTGCCAGATGCCAGGATCTAGCAATAAGAATAGTATAGCAATCTAACCAGACGGGTTTTGTTGCTTTCATTATTGTGTCATACTCTGACGTGGCTAGCTCTTAGTCCAATAGCAGCTCAGTGACCCTTAAAAATGCCTTATTTATGCCTACAGCATTACACGTGAATAATTATGCTATTAAACAACATTAAGCATTTATTTATGCTATTGTAGAACCTAAGGCACTAAAACCGCTAAAAGCTGTATAGGGGCTGTTCATAAATTACGTCATCAATTTTTGATGATTTTTACCCCCCCCGCCCTAAAATCATCCAACCCTCCCCCTGCCAAATAAAGTGACGTCATTAAAAAAAATGCGTTTTAAGCTTAATTGTAAAATAAAAAACTATTTAGTAGATAATATTTTATAGCATTAAAAGTTTATAGAAACACGACTTTCATTCCTTTTTTTACACACTGATGATGTGATCTTCGGAATGACCGCCCCCCCCTCCTACGTCATGCTACCATCATCCGATGTCCAGACCCCCCCCCCATTAGAAATGACGTAATTTATGAACAGCACCTTATAGTGAATTACTTGGCTGTATAATGGTTTATATTATTGCTATTACACTGCATTAGGAACGTATTACCTACTAATAAATGCTATTGTACACCCTAAGGCATTAAAAATAGCTGAAAGCTGTATAGCGAATTTACGTGGCATTATAATGGCTAATATTCATGCTCTTAAACAGCATTAAGCATTTATTTATGCTATTGTAGAACCTAAGGCACTAAACCAAACCGAAGCATTAGTGTAGCAAACCAAAACGCAACTGTACAGCATTCAGCTGTACAGTTGCATGTTGTTCGCTGCACTAAAACTAATGGCTAAACAAAAGCATTTACATATGCCATTATACAACCGTTATACAGCGTAAAGCATCATAAAATGCTATTGTAGAACCTAAAGCACTAAAAACAGCTGAAAGCTGTATACCGGATTTACGTGGCATTATAATGGCTAATATTCATGCTCATAAACAGCATTAAGCATTTATTTATGCTATTGTAGAACCTAAGGCACTAAACCACACCGAAGCATTAGTGTAGCAAACCAAAACGCAACTGTACAGCATTCAGCTGTACAGTTGCATTTTGGTTCGCTGCACTAAAACTAAAGGCTTTAAAAAAGCATTTATACATGCCATTATACAACCGTTACACAGCTTAATGCATTATATAATGCTATTGTAGAACCTAAAGTACTTAAGTGCTTTTAAACAGTCGAAAGCTGTACAGTTGCGCTGTGGTTTGCTGCACTAAAGCTAAAGGCTTTACAAAAGCATTTAAATATGCCATTATACAACCGTTATACAGCTCAAAGCATCATATAATGCGACAAGTTGCTCGGTGAACGTATATAAGAGTTTAGACGGTCCTTAAGTTCGAAATAAGTTAACTATTCATATGTTATAATGCTTCCTGTGTTACTTGGGCAGGGTTCTTTGTCAGGCACGATACATGTCACAACTGTCAAAGTACTTACGCCGTCATTAAACATACTTAAATATATTTGTATTTATAGTAAAGCCATGCCTACGTATTTGTAAATGTTATATTGAATATTTAACAATATTTTGATAGTAGTTATATGCTCGAAATATTTTATTTTTAACATTTTTAATGTTCTTTTAAATGTTGCACAATAAAAAACCTATAGAAAAAGAGGTTCGAGACGGATGGTTAGATTTTTAAATATTTTCTCGCGTCATCTGTCATTCGTATCTCTCAGCCATATCTAGCTTATTGTGATTCTTATTTAAGTAAAGGTATTTGCTTGTTCTATTATTGTGCAATTTTGTTGGAGGGTTATGGAGCAATCAGAGGCAGGCCCGAGTGGCATACAACTACGAAAGTCACCTCGTAGTCCAACAAATCTTTTACCATCACCTAAGACAATTATTTTATTATTTAGTATTATATAATAAAACGATTAAATATCGTTTAGAAGAACTTTTATTTACGAAATTTTATTAATAAGTGCATATTATGATTGTCAATTAAATAATTTTCGTGAATACTGATAAAAAACTAGACGTTAAGTTTCCGTTTTAGAACGTACATGCGTCACTGTCAGTTTTAAATTTTTCACCGTTCTCTAACATGATAATCAAAACGAAATTGTGTTTTTATTGTTGTGTTGGATTATTTAATCTGCAAATTGTTATTATTTATTCACAAACGTGAGCTCTTAATCATGTTAACTCATCGTTTGTTGGTATGATTGCAGTGTGTTTAAATTAAACATTTAGAACAGGTTGGCAACTACTGTTGCTATGTTTACTCAATTTCTAATCTCAAAAAAAATTAAGTATAGGTCACTTTGTGTAGAAATTTTCATATAAGGTGTCCGTCTTTTTTATCGTCTTTGATTGTAGCTCGAAAATACCTACATATTCGTAGGCCCTTTCAATGTTAGATCTGTCTCGATAATTCAAAGATATTCAGGATTGCCTTAACTTAATCACTTGCTTTCAGTAAGTTGTTTAAACTATATACTTATGTAGCTTAAGTCCTCTATAGTAATGGAATTTTAGTTAACGTCTTCGTACACTTAGATAAGTTTAGTTCTTAGAATTTGAGAACAATAGTTATCGCGTTGAAGTACGGTCTCTCAACTACATCAATAGAAAATAAGTTCACATCGCTTTGCTGGGCACGAAAACTTTCTATTTAACTAAGGTTATTAAGTGTGCTATACATTTTGTGACAGTTTGCAATGTGTACAGAAGATTGATAGCGTTCCTGTTCAAAAAAAGTATTCCGGAGTTATTTTCGTAGACCACTTCCACTTGAGGCGCGAAGATAAATCGAGCCTGTAAAAACTTTTATTTTGCTCCACCTAGGAGCAGGCTTCGTAACAGCTTGCATTTATTTTATAAACGATATGGGAAAGAAAGGTACTGTGAGTACCTACGGTGCCTTTAATATTTCGCGGCCCCGTTTTCTTTGTGAGGCTGCTAGTGAGCGATATTAAATAATAAACGGCGTTTGTGATAAAACGTAATGTGCGCTACTAACGTACTTAATCAACCTATATAACTTTAATACTTTTCAGCCAATAACGGGCCAACGTTATGTTTTCAATAAATAGTACCTACAATGATCAATGATGTAGTAAATAGTACCTAGATGTTCTGGGATTAAATTGCTTAATCGCTACTATTTAAAATTAAAATAGCGGAAAATCGTCCTCTCTCCAAACATCAGCATGTAACCTAGGTACTTAAGGTGACGGGATACGCAAACACGTAAAATTGAAATGTTTTTGTGCAAGTTTTGTGATGAAATCAAATCTCTTGGAAGCGTAGATGTGGTATCTGAAGGGACAGGCTGACCAGACACTGTCAATAATAATGACATTATTTCTCTACTCATCCTTCTCATCCTTCATATACATAGAAAAGGACGGGTACAGAAATAATGACATTATTACTGACAGTGTCTGACCGCCATATAGTCAAGTTTCATGTTAGTATAATGATTTTCTCCTGTATATCATAATTTATACTTTATTAATAAAGTAAGGGAATATTTTAACCAGTTTGTAGGGCAGCTACTAGATCCCGTCCGTGCCGCTAGGCTTATGGTCTGCGAAGACCTTTTCTAACTTTTAAATTTATTACTACTAGCATTGTTACTTTTTTAGAAAATTATACAGTCAACTAGAAACACGCACTTAAAAAAACAATTGCCAATCGATCCAGTTTCAATCAGGGATTAAAAGTCTCTTAGGAACCAACCCAGTCAGGGCACTAGGAAAGGCACAAATCAAAGAAATCATTTTACATGTATTTACTATATAACTATCGCTGACTGTACAATTTTCGAAAAAAAAATAACAATGGCAATAATAATAACATCTTCCAAGACCATTTTCGAGTAGCGGCACGGGATCTAGTAGCTGCCCTACAAAATGGTTAAAATATCACCTCACTTTAAACCCCTATATATACCTAATTATGATATACAGGAGAAAATCATTATACTTACTGACAATACTGACATGAAACCTGACTATATGTCCCTTCAGATCATGCAACATCCACGCTCGCAATTGCTTTGATTTCATTACAAAACTTGCACAAGAACACCTCAATTTTACGTTTTTGCGTATCCCGTCACCTTAAGATTTTGGTTTATTCATACAAAACATTGCGGATTCATAAAAACAAAAAGTGACTTGAATATTTTTTGTTAAAAACTTTAACAATGCCTTGAAGTGTGAAACTAGTATGCCTAAATATTTAATACGAACTTGTTATAAAACATACATAATCAACAGAATTTGAAGCATTCAACAAAAACTTGTGCTCCCAATATTCCTCTCGTAGGTCACTTGAGGCTCGTAATTGCAGTGTACAGCTGAAGACACCTCGGCATGCTTCAGTAGCTTTTCGTGGGAGCTTCCGGTACTTGGCAACCAAGTGCTGGAACAATTTGCCACCCCCGCTCAGAAATCTAAAAAATATAACAAGCTTTAAAGCCAATCTCAAAACATACACACTTCAACACCAACGGCAACAGGAGGTATTAAGGCATGACACGAGTTGCTTTTGATATAATTTTAAGTAAGTCAATAATGATAATATACTTACCTGTTTTTCTTTTCCTTGTTGTGATCCAATGCGTTTGTATACAATTGTCTTCGTGTAATCTCTATTTCATTCTTTTTTGCTGTTTTCTATCACTACTGCGCGTGTTGTTGTCTTTTGTGTAACTTATTTTCTTGTCTTTTTATTCCACATTGTACTGTCTAGACTCCAACAAACATAAACAACGAAAAACCAGGCTCATTCCATGGTTAGTTGTAGAAACTTTCATCTATGGCAATTGTGTAAACTTATCTCCTAGGTAGTTTATTTATTTATGTTGTACAACTGTATCTAAGTATCTGTAATGTTTTCACGTCAATTCCATGTATTTAGCACTTAAACTGACGATGTAAAAGTATTTTATTTCCCTATTTATAAAATGTTATTTTATTCGAGGCTGTACGGTATGGCCTTATATGTCAATGTCATGCAGTAACACACCCGCAAAATAGAGGGCGCTGAACGCAGGCGGGGAGTGGCTGCGAGTTTTTACACCTACATTAAGGCCGTGTTGTACAGCTGTCATCGTGGTCCACAAATGGTCTCGCCGGAAGATCAGCGCTGGCTTTCAGGTCAGCATTATGCTGAGGCGGGCCCATTTCGAAGGAAACTCTTTTTTTAAAAATGTTTAAATGCTCTTGTTATTCTACTTTTGTTTGTACTTCGAATAAAATTTATGATTTAATATTATTGCTTTTAAACTGCAGTTACTCACTCTTATATTACTCTTAACTTATACCAAAAGCAAGATTTCAGAAACGATATTTTCATCTATTTGAAATCGTATTTCCAATACCTACCGCTTAGTTATCTACTCACCCGATTCGACTGAGATTTAGTGCACGCTAGACTGGCTCTTTTGCGGTAGACTGCACTGTTTCACTGCCGATATTAAAAATCGGTCACAGAGTTATCTTCCTCTGTGAAATTGTACTCTAACAAGCGACACGCAACGAACGGAACGGAAATTCTATTTCTCGCTTCTGTGCAAAGTTGCATAGTAAGAATACTCATACAAACTTCATGATTTGCCAGCGAGTTTACCGTAAATACACTTTTCTCAAAAATGGTATGTAATGTTGGCATAATATCCCTAAAATGTATCCAGAAAGTGAACTCTACCGGAGACATATTCACAACTATCCAGTAAGAAGCGAGATTTTAAATTTGGAATCTCCTACTGTCCAGTAAGTAAGTATGTCATTTACCTACTGGACAGTAGGTCATCCTCTTTAGATCTGCTTAGAAAAAAAAACATAGTACCAGACACAGATTAGAGTGTAGCCATATAACATGGTTATAGGAGGGAGGCTCCAAATATATATCTATCTCTCTTTTCGGTATGTCATTTTATGAGATAGATATATTTTTGGAGCCTTAAACAGCCATTTTATAGTCTGTGACACTTAACGCGACGCAGAAAAAGTATGCACGTTGCGTTTTGTTCTTAGTAATGTTGTAGAAGTATAGTGGGATTTTATGTTTGTATTTAGTAATTTCAGTTTATAAATCATGTTGGATTAAAACTTTCCATTCTAAAATTAACATGGAGTTTCAAAAACAATAATTTACATTTTTTTACTAAAACATTCATGTAAGTAATGTAAAAATAGAACAATGTTCCAAACTAAACGCAAACTTTTTAGTAAAAAAAAAACAACGACTGGCGGGATTTCACATTCAATTGCGACAATTGTGTTTTATTTTACCGCGTGAACATAAATAATCCCAAAAAATGAGTTCAAGCGAATCCGATTCGGAAATAGATGGCACTCCTCCTGATTTAAAAGCTGAGGCCGAATTAGCAAAAAACAATTTACTTCCTCCAAAATCCAAGGAGCGATATATGAAAACTTATGAAAAATTTATGAAGTGGAAGTCAGAAAAACAAGCCAACAGTTGGTCTGAAAATGTATTCTTGGCATATTTCAGCTTTCTTCGCCAAACAATGCAGCCGACAAGTTTATGGGCTGTGTATTCTATGCTTCGATGTGTAGTGCAAAATAAACACGATGTAAACATTAAGAATTATTCCAATTTAATCACTTGGTTGAAAAGACAATCGACTGGCTACAAAGGAAAAAAATCGAGTGTATTTACCAGCCAAAACATACAGAAGTTTTTAAATGAAGCACCCGATGATGTTTATCTAGCAGCGAAGGTAATATTTATTTTATTTACTTATTTCATTTAAATTGTTGTGATGTAAGTTGTCTGTTAGTCGGTTGCAATAATATAATTATGCTATTAAATCTGGTTCCAATTAACAGATACTTATTTTTATATTCTCGATTTAAAACAGTTTTTTTTTTGTTTTTAGGTTATTACTATAATGGGAGTTAATGGCGCCTGCCGAAGTATAGAGCTCTGTAATATTAAAAACAGTGACGTGGAATACCATAATGAAATAATTTTGGTAAAAGTACGAGAAACAAAAACAAAAATTGATCGCTCTTTTGTTATACACAAGGAGTCAGCTCATATTGTAAGGAAATACCATGACCTGCGCCCTGAAAATACGAAAAGCGATCGTTTTTTTATCAATTATAGAAGCAAACTAATGTTTCACAGACATTTACTGTCAGCCAAGAGTCCATTAATCCAGATGTACAAGAAACAAACATAAATGCCCCCGGTAAATCGATAAAAATATCTATCAGTAATTGCCCGTATATGAATGTAACCTTCAATATTAATTAAACGAATTTGTTGTTAAACTTTCTTTCATTTTTGAGAAAAGCACTATACAAGCCTCAACCAGTAAGAAAGCCATCCTGGCCTCGTATATAACCGGACCTCACCTGCGGTTCGGTCCGGTTAACTCATCCTTGGCCAGGAAGGCTTACTTACTGGATTCTGCAGTAATGTACTAATTGTTGTCATTCAATCTCCCTACGTCTATTTACCTACGTACGAAACGAACTTTGTATGCATCGTGGGCCTTTTTCTCTGCAGCTGACTGTACAGTACTTGTCTATTTACAAGAAAAATAGGAATTGTTTATAAGAGAAATATGACTTGGATGAGAACATAAATAGTTCGTGATAAGGCTCATGAAAATATACTTAACTATAGTTTGCGAGACACAGTTAAAAAGGTTCAAAGTTAACGTATCAGTGCTTATTTGGGTACTCGTACCTACTAACCTGAATACAATATTTACAATTGTTTGCATTTAAATAGTAACTATTAACATAGGTATTTTGCTGTGATCTTATTGGGCTAAATTAGAAAACCTATACTAAAGGACGTGTAAACCGGGTGTAAACTCAGTACTCGTAGAAATATGACTTGGATGAAAACATAAATTATTCGTGATAAGGGATGGCCATTTAGGTACCTATTTATATACTTTAGAGAAATTCAGTACGTAAGGGTTGAATATACGTTGACTAATCCTTAATGACCTTAAAAGGGCTATTAAAAGGGCAACCTAGAAAAAAATCAAATTCATTTGACATGATACGAACTTGTAACGACTTACGATTAGGTTACGAACCTGCCAATATTATACTTAAACGCGAGCGTGAATACTACACAACTTAGTATTATATCAGTAAAAAGTTATGTTTCATTTTTCAGATCTCTTACAGGCCTATTAGACCAAGAGTTGGCCGTAGGTAACTCTACCTCATCGAGTAGCAGAATTCGGCTTATATCATGCAAGTTATGCATTTTAGTACTTGGTAGCCTGAGCTAAACTTGGAGCATTTTGCGCAGTAAGCAAAAACATTATTATAACATTTACCTCATCGAGTAGCAAATAGAACCTTATGACATCAAAGTGAGTTCGAAAGTACTAGGTAATAAACCTGGTAATAACAAAAAATGGTAGCCGACCTTAAACCTCGACCCTTTTGTTATTCAGCCAAGTTTTATGTATTAAGGTGAAAATCGACTAATGCAAGTACGGCGTGCAAATGAGTTCACGGAATGGTTTAAATGCAGTTTTACGCATTACATAAGAACTTATCTATCGACAAGTGCCAAAAATAAGAGGTTGCATGATCCACCAACGAAGACCATGATGATGTGGTTGATGACCTAGTAAAAGATAAAACATATCCCATTCGAAAGCACGCATCAACTTTAAAGAAAAAAAAACGTAAAATGTCAGGTTTGCGTGTTGGTACCACAATTTTTTGGCACGTCTCGATGAGCACTCTCTAAATGGGCCACGTGTCCAACTTGCTAGTCAATGAAGTATTTTTTGTCTAAAATTTGGGTTATATTTTGCTGACTGTACAAAATGCTCCGACTTTGGCTCAGGCTACCAAGTACATACATAAATTTTTACCGTGCATTGCCCAACATAAGCCGAATTCTGCTACTCGATGAAGTAGGGTTGTCTACGGCCTACCCTTTATATACACTGTACACCTCTTGGGTTCAGGACATGACTTGTAAGCCCCTCAGAAACCATATAACATTCACACCGCGATTAACATTCAAATAGTCCCACTCCGGTTTCCTTTGGGATATTAACGTGAAAGTATCGCGTAAGTATGTAAATCATAGGGTACGATTGATTTATTGATGCCCAGGTATATATTGTGCTCCAGTTACCGACACATAGGAGTCAAAAGGTAAACAAAACTGGGTAAATGTTTATTTTTTATTCTTTGATAATAAATAGCGCTGATAAATTTGTTAGTATTTAGCCGAATGTGCAATCTTTTTATACAGCAAAAGCTAAACGGATGGGCAATATCAAAGTATATAGGTATGAATGTATGTGTAGTTTAGAACCACGGTTCTAAAGGTTTTCAAGCATTGAGTAACAGGAGATGACATACGTAAGAAATTTTTTGTCCCAAAAGTTGTAGTGAAAATCACTACAAATCTATACTACTCTTTGATTCTGTCATAGCTGTCAACTGCCAAACATGGCGCACAATTTTTTTTCTACATGTCACATCTTGTAGATAATAAATCAATGTTTTCAAGCACATAATATCTTAGCACAGTTAGATTATAGCGCCCACCGCATGTTGTAGACGGTCATTGTTAGGCCAAGACTACGCAACCACTTTACTCTGAAAGTAAACTATTTAATATTTATAACGTCATCAATACAAACAATTTAAATATTTATGTTTCTCAATAAATTTAGTTAGGTTTGATCAATTAATGTTTACTTTTTAAATGCTTTCAGCAGACTTAGGGCCTGTTGCACAATCTCCAGATAAACTTATCTGCCAGTTAAAATTATTGCTATCCTTTTCTCCAGTCATATAAAAGAAAAGGACAGCAAACATTTATCTGACAGATATGCTTTAACTGGAGATTGTGAAATAGGCCATTATACTTTTGTATTAGATTTTGGTTGTTATGACTAATTTGGTATACTATTATTTTCATACATAATTATCGGTTACCTATCTACATCACAGTAGCTTTACAAAAGAAAAGTTGCAAAAACTCATAATGGAAACGGATAACAATATTATAATGTGCTGATGCCGTATCTGATAAGATGAAAACCGAGTAATACACGTCCCTAAAACAACCTTGCAATCAAGATATATATTATCTTGTTAGGACGGAAGGTAACATATTCGGGGTATCTCGGAATAGAGCGGCAACAGACCGCACAACCCATACCGGCGGTTCGGCGCCGGTGGCATAAGGCTACGTGTTTCAATTAGCGGGAGGATTCAACTGATGTCTTTATTGAGCAGGTCTGTAGGTAGGTATAGCCAGGTTATATGGGTGGCGGCTACTTTCCTTTCGATTTCGTATAAAATGTATTTATACTGATTGGAACTCAAAATTCATGGTAACCTTTGGATTATTATTATATGCTCCTAATATTAAGCTTACGTAACCACGAACGTTTCCTAGCTGTATGTCGAACGATCTCGAAGTCGTCTCGACTGTCCTGCAGCTATTCTAATTTTGTATTAGTTGGCAGTTAAAAAAACTGTATAAGTAGGTTAATTTCGTATTAGACATCTATTTATATTTATAATTTTACTCAAGGGTCCGAAATATTCCTACAGGTTGCAAAGCAACATCCGAATCAAAAAAAGTTTGAGTAAAACTATAAAAAACTGAAGATATTGAATCTAAAAGCTTTGAAATACCGCAAATCTTACGGGACAGAACTACGCAGCCTGATTCCCCGTATCCATCAAGGGATTACAATGAGAGCCTCGGTCCGTCGTCGCATGGCATTAAGGATTAAGCCGCATCAACCTGTCTTACATCCGCCATTACTTACCGTCGGCTATGCTCCACTTGGGACGCAACAAAGCAAATGAAAATTATAAATAGACTAGGAAGTTGTTGGATTGTAGATACTTATTTAAACTTATACGATTTCCACTCGTTAAAAACCCTTTAACAACCAATCACGAACCTTACTCGTTAGGTATATGGCAGTTATAATTTTCATCTTCATTGTTCTCGTGTCAGAGTTCAAATTTAAAGGAATATTTTTTATTCGGTTGTAAAAAGGGTTAATAAAAGCGTGGCTTAATCTCGTACACTTAGATTAACTTTTTCACCTGACGTTTCAAACTGCTACTGTGTCTCAATTAAGTATGTTCTTAGGTACTACAGCTCGCGCAACGATAACAAATCAGAAACTTGGACGAAAGACGGGGCTCACTATATATGTATATAAAGGATAGGTAGTAAAATATTAAAAAGCGATGCATATTTGTAGGTAAATTCTTTATTAATTCAACACGTACATTACTCGTCACTTCTCCTAATTTGACATAAACCGAATACGACGAACATCCCTCCGATGGAATCCAGTGTCGCCGTTCACCAAATATTTGGTTCAATATTTGGTCACAGTATATTGTCTGGGGTATTACGTCCCGATTAACGTTTACTTCGACTACCGTTTAAAAATCCACTGTATACAGGTATATACTTCAAAAGGTAATGCTACGACTTATGATAATGACTACAGTTGATAGTTTATTGTAGTTTAACAGTAAAACCTTATTCGATTACTCATACAAACTGGAACCAGCTGAAATAGCATTAAGCTTTGGCTTTTAAAATCTTACCTATTTGTATATTATGTAAACCCTATAAAGCGAAAGATTATGTATTTATCAGTATGTTAGATATAAACGACAAAATCCAACAAATACATACACTGTAGGTACCCTATTCGAATGTTATCTTCTACCTAAAGATTTTATTTTCTAAGAAATGCTGCTTTTTGCCCCTTTGAAACAGCAAATATGCCTTATGATATTAATACATTTTATTTGACCTACGTGGACTCATATTTCTTAGGAAATACATGTTTACTACTACAGTACAACACAAAATATGAGACAATTATTTTTCTCTGATGAAATAAAGTTTCAATTAAGCAAAAAGCATCATTTTCACAGTAAAGTATTTGATACCTTTTATTAGCGTTTAAGGTGATAATGTTTTAATTTTCAGTCGCATTCAAGTAATAGCTAATAAATTAGAGTACAATAATTGTAATGGACTATAATTAAACTTACACAAATTATTTACATACGCTTATCGAAAATAAAGATTCACAATCGCACCGTACTGTAAGCACGCCCATTCCTTTCAATAATAACTAGAAATTTACTTCTTACTTCATACAATATTAGCAATTCAATAAATATTGGACATACTTACCCAAATCTATGAAATGTTTTTAAATATTAATTTCACCGAAAATTGTCATTTAAGCATTATTTTTATTACAAATTGTATTCCCGGCCATACTTTACTTTTTAGAAGGTCTAATCATTTACTAAAAGAAAAGATGACGAGAACGTGTTTGTCATGGAATAATAACATTAATAAATTTGTTAATAATATTTAAATATACTAAATAGATTTATCAAATAACAACATGGAATGTAGTCTATTAAGATGTTTACATAAATAATGTTTGCTCTAGGAGATAGATTTAAGTAAATAATTATTTAATTTCCAAAGAAGGCACGATGGACCAACAATTTCAAATAAAGTAATCGATTTTACTAACATCAATATTGTGTCATGAAGAGCTTGCTCTGAATATAACTTTTTTGAATTTATTAGGTACTTGTACACATGAAATTATCGTTTTTGTTTTGGTCATTTCTTGTTATTTATTTTATTAAAATGGTAAAATTATAGGTAAACAGGGGCAGTACATTATTTATTTCAAACAAAGATACCAATATGTTGATTGCTCTGATGTGGTACTTAATATATAATATATTTTAATATACGATACCATTAATATCGTACACAATTTCAAAAATATACAATCAAACCTAAGGTAACTAAGTTTCAAACTCTCGTAACTAAGTATACCAAATTATCTACCACACTCGATATACCTAATACAGAACGATACTGAGATACTGATTAATATCTCACTAAAGTTTAAATCATAATAATAGGAATATAGCCATATTGTAGCATAAAACAAGTTGAACTTGTTAATAAGTATAAGTAAGCTGTAAATATTACAGCTTTAAATTTGGCAACTAAAAAAATCTAATGCGATTTTTGAAAATGTTACTCTATTATGCCTGACGGAGCGCAGCGTATTGCTTGTCAACCTTTTAGATGTCATGTTCATATCCCTAATAGATGTCAAGCGAATTTTGAATGTAGGTACATTGTATTATCTTAATACTTGATTGTTCGAATCTGATTGCTTGATTGCTCAGTACTAGGTTAATTGATAATATCAATTATCATTCGTCCTTGCGCTCCCTTTTACCCTCCGTCAGGTTACATAAACAGAAAGCAAATTCGACTTATTTTAAGAACAGCTTGTGACATCAATAACACATAGTTTTTCGCATATGTGGCGATTGTATCGGTCGTTTATAAAGTTGTTTTCAAAATTCTATTCAAAATGTTGATATCAAACGCTCATAAATACGCATTGCAGTTTCCAGTTGTCCTGGAATAAAAGAAAAGAGAGGTTATCTTGAAAGATGTAAAATCCATTCGCCCGTCAGATTTGCGATGCCACAAGCTGTCAAAAAATAAACGGAAATTCACCCGAGTGACTTATTGAAGTATTGTAAGGTAGACCGAGATCAGCAGAAGAGCAGCAGCATGGGCGAGCCGCGCGGCGGCGCCGGTGGCGCGCACGTCGCTCTCCAAGAGGAAGGGCTCGTCGATCACGTGGATGATGCCGTTCGTGCACTCCACGTCCGGCCGGAACACGTGTATCCAGTGCCCGTTCCATTCCACGTAGTAGTCTGGGTGGGCGAAAGTGAATAAATTAACGTCGTATACAAATGGGTACCATAGTTATAACATTATTTTGTTGTTTGTTGGATATGTTAAGGTATCATATGTCATAGTTATGTAGTTATTTAATAAGTAATACGAAGCAGAAGGTACGGGGTTCGAATCCTGATAAGGGCATTTATTTGTGTGTTTATCACGGATATTTGTTCTTGTGTTAAGGATGTTTTCTATATAAGTATTCAAATCTATCTATTTTATATATCATCGTCTAGTACCCATACCACAAGCCTTATTGAGCTTACTGTGGGACTAGGTCGATTTGTGTAAGAATGATCCATAATAATAATTATTTTTATTTATTATTATTTTATTATATAATTACTTGGAAAAAATGTACTAAGTTTTTTTAACACGTTACTCACTCTTCAGGTAAAACGTATGGGAATTCAATTAAATATACTGCATGTTTTCTCGCAAATGAAATGACTATTCTTAAGGTAGTTTAACAGTTCAAACGATATATTTCTTGTTTTTGGCCAATACCTAGAGGTGTATGTGTACGTGTAGCTGTGGTTTGTGCCTCTCCAAGACCTGCTGAAAACTCACTTTTGTCGGATTCCTTGACAGTTTGTGGCTCCGCACAACGAGTTGGGGCTCGTGACATGACGAACGGATGCGTCTCGTTGGCGCGCAGGTTTAGGTCCGAGATTGTCTACAAGCAGCTGGCACGGATAACGTGCCACTCCAGAATCTGCTGATAACTCACTTTTGTCGGATTCCTTGACACGGAGCCACAGCGGGTTGCAGCTCGTGGGCATCACGAACGGGTGCGTCTCGTTGGCGCGCAGGTTTAGGTCCGAGATTGTCTACAAGCAGCTGGCACGGATAACGTGCCACTCCAGAATCTGCTCATAACTCACTTTTGTCGGATTCCTTGACACGGAGCCACAGCGGGTTGCAGCTCGCGGGCATGACGAATGGATGCGTCTCGTTGGCGCGCAGGTTTAGGTCCGAGATTGTCTACAAGCAGCTGGCACGGATAACGTGCCGCTCCAGAATCTGCTGATAACTCACTTTTGTCGGACTCGCAGCGGGTCACGGTTCGTGGGCATGACGAACGGATACGTCTCGTTGGCGTGCAGGTTTAGGTCCGAGATTGTGTACAAGCAGCTGGCACGGATAACGTGCCGCTCCAGAATCTGTTGATAACTCACTTTTGTCGGACTCCTTGACGCGGAGTCGCAACGGGTCGCGGCTCGTGGGCATGACGAACGGATGCGTCTCGTTGGCGTGCAGCTTTAAATCCGAGATTGTGTACGATCGGCTAGCGCGGATCACGTGTCGCTCCAGAATCTGCTTCGTCTGTGGAACAAGTCAGTTTTAATGAAGATACAAATACAAATATTCTTGATTGCACACCTCAATAAAATAGAACAGTACAGTACACAGAATAAAGTAGAGGCAGTCAATAGGCGGTCTTAACGCTAGAGAGCTATCTCTTCCAGACAACCTTGATGATGTGAAGATGTTAATTTCTATTGTCTACTTAGGTCAAGATTTGCATTTCCGACTGTAGCTTTGACTGTCGACAGTACCTATGATGTAACATAAAAATACTTTTAATTTTAGTTTCCTAATATACAGAAATAACAGGTATCCCGACAATATCATTAACAGTCGAGTATTAAAGCATAAACATGCTCTTTGTATTCGTTAATGTTTAACCACATCTACTTACTAGGTACATTCTACCCTACTCAAATAGTTCTACTAAATAATAACTGAATAATAGTAAGCTAAGGTACATTTATATAAGAGTGGGTGGCTAATTCAAAGCTTATGCACAATATGTTGAAAGGGCCACACAAACAAATGAATGCCTTTAAGCTACCTAAATTGTTATAATGTGTAGGTACCTAAGTAAATTCCGATACTGGTATCTTCTCAAGCATTTTACCTCGCATATACTACGCCTTGCTTTGAATTCTCATTGTATAAATACTTATACGCGTACCCAAGGAGACAAGAAAACTACATTAAACTAAACCCTCGCGTTGCCCTAGGCGTAAATATGCCCCAGCATTTTCGGAATGTCCAAAATGGAAATACAGGAATGTTAAGTCGTTCACCACGACAATTTGCATTCGGGGTCGGTATGTCCGTACCCTCCCGTATTAAAGTCATAAAAGGGAGTCACCACACTTATCGACGCGGACGCGGTTCGAGCTTATCATATACTAATGGCAAACAGACGTGACTTGGAGGACTGTCGATTGACGAAGTGCCTCTAGCTATCGTTAGTAGTGTAATGACGCTATCAGAAATTCAGTTTGAAGAACATTCGTTGCGACTAGCAATAGAGCTGAGGTCTGTAATTCGAGTGGAGGTTTAACGAGCAACAATTGTGTATTGCGTATAGTGTAGTGTTGACTTCTTGATGTGTAGTTAAACAAGGCAACATGGCAACGCGCATGTGAAACCTCTCGGGTTGCAGGCGTCCATAGGCTACGGTAACTAGTTACCACCCGGCGGCCCGTATGCCTGTTTGCCACCATAGTGATATAAAAAAACAGTGTAGTGACTCTTGATGTGCAGTAAAGTATGAATAAACTTACGTAATAGCCGAAGTCCAGTTTAAACAGAGCTTTGAATGCGGAGGGATGACGCACTTGGAATTTGAGCCAGGCATGGTCGCGCGGCACGAAGTATGTGTACCGGTGTTCCATGTCGTTTAGTTGCGAGTTGAACATCTCCCGTTTGCCCAGATTGTATGTGATGCTGCGATAAATAAAAATGAATAAACATTTGATTTGATTTCCTACAAACACTTGTTTAGGCGTTAGATACATTTGGATCATAGTTGTAGACTAGTGACATATTTGATTGAAACCCGTTTTCCTGTAATACGATCACATTATTTGATATTAGGAAGGATAGGCTTTACGATAATAGTTTGCGCCTCACAATGAACAATCATCTAGCTGACATTATTGTTAATTTAGAATATATACCATACATACTAGTTTGTATGTAATCCTACTCACATTTAGGATATAATGTGTTAAGGCTGTACACAGTAGATTAAATATTATACGATGCACTACTGGAGGCCTAATCAAAAATATAATTCGTTATTGGTATGATTTCAGTTTAATTTTGAACAGGATTCTATCCGTTAAAAGTGTCGTGTAGCTTATACAGATCTCCCTTTACTTGTTGTTTATCATTATCAGTTGGTTATAAAGTTCTTGTCAAATATGTATCAAAATGATATTGCTTTATGTACCTACCAAACAATTCATGTTTAGTGGCATGGGTATAATACCTATCTTAGTATCATAATCTGTTTAAATGTCATTTTGGAGACATTTGCAGACATCGATAAGACATAAAGATTAAACAGAGATATAATGACATAAAATTTTATTACGTCACACCTGGCCATAATGTGAGTATTACCGCACGCTACGCGTACGGTAAAACTCGCATTTTGGCCAGGTGGAGACGTAAAATTGTGTACTCACCACGGGCAGTAAAAAAGAAAGCCCTCTATCGCATACTTACAACCCTCGCCTGCGGCTCGGGTCACAAATACCTGCGATTTCGGGCTTTCTTTCTTTTACAGTCCTTGGTAAGTAATGTACTATTTTCCTGTTATAGATGTCTTACTGTTTGGTCCTTTAAATGACTTACTTCAGCATAGGATCGGTCTTCAATTTCTCAAATATAGTAGTGTAAGGAACTCCAAGAACTCTGTCGATGATGTGAACGAAGCCGTTAGTAGCGGCGATGTTGGGTAAGGTCACGGTGGCATTAACCCCTCCCCCCTCTACTGTCAACGTCTGATTGTTATTGTGAGTCAGCACGTTGAAGTAGAGGTACTTCCGGTGCATCGCTGTCTGGGCTTGGTAGATCTGCAACATGCGGGTAAGTCTCACAAGACACGTCCACACCCCAAAACTGGATTACTATATAGAGTTTGTGCGAAAAAAAAGTGTCGTTGGATTAATTAGTTTCCATATAAACCAGGACAATCTCTCCGCACAAAATCTAGGATATTTACCGCTTCAAGCTCTTAAATAGGCTGTTTGGTTTTCACCACACATTGCGGTCAGTGTCATGCCCAATTCGCACATTTAGGGGAATATTTAACTTATTGTGTGACACTGGATTTTGACATTAAACTGGCACGAAGGGGAATTTAAAACAAACAGACCACTACATTGAACAATCGGCCATTCATGCCATGCAACTAATTGACTTCCTGTGAGCAAGTGTATAAACAAGGAAATAAATAAATACATAAATAATCACGTATATTGCTTCTAATTCGATCTTTTGCATAAAACGCTTCTAAAAGGCATTTTTCACATTAGAACATGCTATATCTAACATTGACGGAGCGGAATCAAAGGTGAAACAAAAGTTCACAAAAGCCTGAATTGTTTTGTTTCCGACAATATTAAAATTTCATTCTTTTATTACACGTACAGTTCCAGGGAGCTGAGTCCGCGCAGCCAGAACCACAAAATACAACACATGAGATTATTGTTATTAACATAAATTGCTTTCTGAGAAGAGTGAGAAGTTAGTAGCCATATTGTAATTTCAACAAAAAATACGTCGCCTCCACTTCTTTTTTTTCGAAAAGTTTTTGTAAGTATACTTTCACAAACACTTCAACTTAGGTTCATTTAACATAAGAAATTATATTACCTGATTCATATTATTGTGTATAATCGTGTCCATAGCCAGCCTCTCTCGCACGAGATGCAAATTCAAGATCTCCTTAAGTTTCTGGTGATTCCTGAAACCACTCCGTTCTCAGTAAACAGTCAAACTTTTGTCAAACTTGTTTGATCGCTGTCACAAACGAAAAACTACAATGAAAATATAATAAAGTTATAATGGCTTCATGACTTAACTAACGTATTATGAGTGACTATGCTCGACATGTTTCGGAGAGCTTAGGTCTCCATTTTCCAATGCGGAGAGTGCCGGAACCCAATCGCGTTGACGACGAGGTAGGCAAGCGACATGCGAGTTAATAAAGTTATCTTATGTGTGGGTGGAAATTAATTGCTTACTAGCGCGCACTTTTTATGCTTTTATGGTAGTTTTATCCAAGTGACAGTAGTCAAGCAAGTCCAATTATAACTTTTAACTGAACTTTTTATAACACTGAATTGTATAGAGGTTAATACTCCTTATTAATAACTACTCTCTGGTAGTTGCGAGAAGATTTCACAGACGTAATCGGAGATGCATTTCCGCCCACATTGTGTACCTTTCAATTACCTTTTTTCATTCCTTTCCTTTCACCGTGGGCGAGATTTTTCCGCAGATTTATTGGAATAAAATGCGGATCTATGTAAGCTACTTCTTATGTTCTTATACATTTGTAAATTAAATATGTTTAAGTGCTCATGTAATTGTATTATATTTCATATATTACAAAAAGATAAGCACCTGATTCAAGTTTTATACGCTTTGTGCGTTGTATGTAATCATAACTATGATATGATTACATACAACGCTCAAATCATAAAAAAACTTCAATCGGGTGCTTATTCCTTTTCTTTGACGGCGTAAGTATTGAAATGTATGAAACATAATACATAAATTAGTTACACTTGCTTTACTACTTACTTCAAATTACTTTATGTTAAAGCCAAAGCTCAACCACGAATTGGCTTTTATGCTCTAAGTATCTTGCGTTTAAAACTTTCGCTATTTGTGCACAGATTAAACTAACTTTAGACGGGTCTAAAGCGAATTAAATGTATTCACCTTGAGTTCCGACGTTTCGACACAGGTTACACAGGTCATTTTCGCGAAAACAAGCGATTGCCCTAATAGATCAATCCTTGGAGCATTTTCACTTACAAAAATTGGAGAAGAAAATGTTTTAATGGGTATTGGTAGGCTACAGGTTGGTTATTAAAAATCTAGGTTTTAGAGGGGGGAAGGGGGGAGCGTTGTCAACCATCTTGGTTTAAAGATGCCACACGCTCTTAAATGGATGTCAGTATGCTTACAGTGTCTATGGAAAAAAATCCATACACAATAGATCATTCATAATATCAGAGTCAGAGATAATCAGAGTGTATCATGTGACATACGGACGGGACGGACGGATGCACGGACGGATGGACAGACGGACGGGCAGACAAAGATGACGAAACTAAAAAAAATTACTTTTTTTCACCCTCTGTGTCTTCTATCTGTAAGACTTACAGATCTATTGTGTACGGAAAATTTGTAGACAATTTTATCTTCTTTATACGTTCCATAAACACCGTAGTCATACTGACAACCGTTTAAGAGGCCTTATTCCCAAAACGCGCGAATTTCACGAAATGCTTCATTTTCTTCGAAGGCTATGGCGAAAATACTAAGTTTTTTTAAATCAACTATTGATGCACATAATAGTTCATTTCTTTATCTAGACGGCCATCGGAGCAAATATTACATTTTAACGAATGAAATATGAAAAAAATTGGTTGTCTTGGAAGGCCTTTCCGGATTTTCCAGTTAGGTGTACCGTTCATTTTCAGATTACGCAAAAAAGGGTAAAAAATCTTATTCAATTTGAATTAAATTCAATTGAGTATATCATCATGTATGAGATGGCCATGAAAATAAAAATCGAAGATTCATCTTGGATAATCGACAAAATACCTTCTGATTATATGCCAGGTTTTTTACATTTAATTTTTTCCACGAAAACCCTATGAATATTTTGCCCTAAAAATATTACCATTGCAAAGTTAAACTATATTTCTATCACGGTAAAAAAATACATTACTATAGCAGTAAATTTCAAATTACTATGAATTTTTAAAAATGACACTTAAATCACACTTCACAGGACACTTTTTGTAAGAATCGTATTTTTGGGTACTTAATAATAATAAACATGGTTCAAAATAATTTTTTGTATTACTAATACTTCAAACTATCTTATAAATAGCATTTTATGCGGCTTTTTTAATTAATAGAGTTTTTCGACCTTTTAGGGAATAAGGAGCCTTAAGAGTCAAGGTTAAAAAACTGAATTTTGGCACCTTTAAACCAAGATGACGACCAAAGCGGGGAGCCCTCAAGGTCTGAAATCTAGATTATTTAATAACCCCCTGTAGCCTACCATTACCCATTAAAACATTTTCTACTCCACCTTTCGTAAGGCAATGTATGGAGATGATTACCCGATTATTGGATTATAAGGTAAGGTAATGAACCCAATTCGCATTACACTCTCTAATTGAGCTTGTAGTTGAGGTGTGATTAAAGGCCATGTACCTGACGATGTTCTGCACGCTGGGCTCGTTCCACGCCTCGTTGGAGGGCGCGAACAGCGTCATCTCCTTGGCCGTGTTCAGCTCATTGAGGAACTGGTTGTTGTTGCCGAGATCCAGGATCACTTCGTAGAACTGGCGCAGCGGGCCGTCCTCTTTCTCCTGACGTGCCAACAAGTTTTATAAGAATACGAGAATTTGAATGTTACCTATCTAACCTTGTAGGACTTCATTTCGTGAATGGTTTATTTCGCAGATTTTTTTCCTTTAATAGAAAACTTTTCCGCGAAACCATTTAGTTTTGGATATTGCTTAAAAATAAACTTGGGTACTCGTAAAGACATATTCCGACACTGGTCTTCATAGCAAATTGATGTATTTTTTTAAGCGTGTCGCTTTAAAATACCATGCGAAGAGTATACTTACCCTTCACGAGGCAATGAAATAGTTTGTTTTTTCAATTGTTATTTATATATGTGCTGGCTAGTATTCATATAGCGTTTTGGCGTTAACAATCCGTCAAATCTAAAATTCTATTTGTCCCTATTCGTCGTTTCAATTCAACAAACACATTTCAAAATGACAATTTGTGCTTGTTGAACACAAATTTCAAAATTACAATTTGTGTTTGCTGAAACAGATAAAATCAGGAATGAATTTACTAAGGGGGTTAATTAATTTTGTATTCTAGTGTGACGTAGATACATAAGTTAATATAATATTTCCCGTTTCTGAATTCTCCTCCACGTGGCCAAGTTTAACGATTATCTTTTCAAATTGATGAAAGATTCACGGGTTCAGAAAAAAAAAACTCCTTTACGGAATAAACATTCTTCAAAGCTCAAACTTGAAGAAATATTCGAACAAGGAATGCCGCTATATTACTAACGGTTATTAGGCTTATTTATATAAAAAAACTATCTAAAATATCCTGTTATTATGTCTAATTTTAGATTGACAGTTCGATTGCCCCAATTTGTTTATCCGAAATCAAAATCTACTAATGCAGCGAACTGGCAGATCTATATAATTTTAGTAGCTGAGATATAACAGATTTTACTTACAAGTAAACATAGGAATTTTATATCTTAGGAATAATAATACTATTAGTTTATACTTACAAGAGCTCACTAGGCTAAATGGAATTAGTTCAAAAAGTACAAATAAATTGTCTATTACCATTTACCTTTTCGTTGCGTGGCAGATAAAATGATATTAATTTTTTAAAGAGCTTAAGAGTAGATCCAACCGTAAGTAAAGGTTAGGAAGAAAGGAAAAAATGAATACGATACAAGCCAACCAACATGCGAGACTACCGAATACTTACGATCCCCTAGAATAGTAGTAAGTCATGCAGGTGATGCAGGGTCCGCGGCGGGCAGGGTGGCACAAACATACGAAAGAGAAAACATTGCTTCATCGGCACAACTATCCAAAGTAGATTTACATTTTGATTCGATTTACAGATTTATACCTACAGGTGAACTTATAATATACAGACTTGTATGAATGTGTTTCGTGTTTAGGTATTAGGAGTATATAATGATTTAGACAATAATACATTTAAATACTCCCCGTATTCATAATTTTTAAATTCCCTTTATCAATTCTGTACTTGTTTATTTTTGGTTTTTCCACCATTTAGGCAAGGCGTAAAAAGGAGTGTAAATACTTGCTATGGCTGATAATAATTTCAATGATTAGATAATAACATTCAGAAATAGTTTTAAATCAATTAAGTCAACGCCTTACTTCACCGGTGGAAAGCAAAAGTGAAAAGCGTCTTTGTATAGGGTACCAGGGGAATGAGACGAGACCAGCATATCTACACGGGTTTTCAAATGGTTTCTAGATATTGCTACTTACTCAACTGTTACTATAGGTATCTTCTACGGCGACTTATATAGTTACGATGATTTAATCAAGTCCAACAAACCATAATACTTACAACACCTCAAAGTACGGCGGAATAATCTACATTTCAAAGATAAACGTGCTCAATAAATAATTAGTAAACTTGAGAACAATATCAACGAAAAAGAAAAGTTTTAATGGAGCAAAGGGACACTTACAAAAATGGATAATTAGAAGAAAAAATGAGACTCTTTTAATTTTACCTTCATTGCCTGGTTCCGTCATGAATGGAGCGGAAAGTATACAATGATAGTACTTATACAAAAGTTTCATTTGTTATAACGGCATTTTCCAGTCAATAAGAATATATTAGCATCTTAAAAATAAACTTATAAATACGTAACAGGTTACTTGTGGACAGAAGCCTCATTAACTGTGAATACTTATAAAAGATTTATTTTTAATTTGAATTTATACGTATATAATGAAATTTTATATTTTAAGGTCGTACCAAGAGATCAAAGAGGAGGCCTGGGACCGAAGCAAATGGAGAGCCCACTTTGAGTTGCACCGACAAGAGCATGGCTCTTAAGTGTTTGATGATGAATGAAATTTGTTAATATTTAAAACATACGTAGGTTCATATGTATGCAGATATACGTAATTAAAGGGATAATTTTATATTTAGTGTCGTTAAACCATTAGAACAGGTTCCTTAATTACAATAGAATAAGACCCGTCGAAAATGACAATCAAATGCCACTATTCTTACAATTAAATTATGGTAGTAATTCATGTTATATTGACTATATTTTTTAATCCAGTCGGTAAGTGTTTATACATATTCTAGTTGTATTTTACATTTTACTGTTTTCAGCTGCCACATTTGACCTGTTTGCATTTATTTGAATCCTTAACATATTAGCAACTTAAGTACCTGTTTATTATTAAACAGTCCCCATTTACTTGAACCAGATCAAACGGAATAGCTGAACATTTACACCAAGACTTACCCCCTAACTTCAAACAGTTTCAAGGTCCTTGAAGCTTAAAGTTTCACAATATAATAGATAATAGTGGTCTGATTAATTTAAATGTGCGTGCTTCGTGACTATATCTGGATGCCGTTGAATTCGGCGGTATGAATAGTTGATGTGGTAGTAAAGTGTGTATTTAATTGATTTGAAAATGTCGTAGTACCTTGAGAAAGTCGATAACGCTTGTGTCCACGACCATCAGCGGTCGCTGGATGAGATGAACAACTCCGTTCTTGACAGGAATATTGGCGCGCACGATGTCCGCCAGGACCACCCCTCGACTGTGCTTGGCGTCTCCCGCCACGGTGTTCGATTTTACGTAAGCTGTGTAAAGGTAATACCTGTCAGTTTAAATCATAAGTTAAGCCGGTTAGCTCGGACAAACGCTATATTGCCTGACCTGGCGTTTCTAAACGGATAGCCGCGCGGAAAAATTACGGCACCTGCCTACATCTCGAAAACAAGGAAACTCCATTTCCGTTATCCATTGCAGCGTATTAAATTTGTTGGACAAAAATGGACATGGAAAATAACGAAGTAGTAACTATATTCTAAAAAAGTGTTTGGTCGTATTCCAATTACATTTAAATAATTTCCAGAAGTAATCTTGTTTTGAAGTATTTTTTTTCCTTTCGTAATGTCATTTATTCACCATTTTACCACCACAGTCTGTTATTGAGTCAAATTAGGAATTTAAATAACGCCTTTTTAAATTATCAGGGCTTAAAATCGAGAGTTTATATTTTTTGAAGTAAGATAGCTAAAAGCTACTTTTTTAATTGTTTTACATAGCCGTAAACAATATTTAAAAAAAAATATTCCGAGTTTTTAATCATTACAATTATTAAATCAAGACATGTTATATGAAAATAATTTTAATCAGTTACTATGGCCACGAAAGTAAGTAATAGTCATCAATTCTGCTATATATGTGAGTAGCTGCTTAGGCAACAAACTCAGGCGAATACCGCTTAATGTAACTTCCAGTATATTTCAAAGAAATAAAACTCACTGATTTCCTCGTTCCCATTCATGGCGGTGCTGAAGGAGATGATGACCTTGACGTTGTCCCCGAAGGCCAGAGTCTCGAACTCTAGCGTGTCCGGCGTAGCCTTTGTGAAGAGCACGTGGTGTGGGATCACATGACCATCCACCACCTTTGCGTCTATCAAGTCTGAGCGAGTCGTTGGCTAAAATAAAATACAATATAATTAAAACAAATAATATAAGTACCTACTTATTAAGTACAACAAAGCCTTCTTGCAAGATATACAAATCGCTTTGCAAGTACCGGGAACATCTTCCGGGAGATTGGGTCAACCAAATTGTGCCGTCTTTTATACAACATTATTGTTTTGAAGTCGACAAGATGTTAAAAATTCGGGTCTAGAGCCAAAGTCAGTACTACGGTCAGAAATAAAACTAAGTCAGTACTATAATTTGAAAATACTAACCATTTATTTTAAGTACTCGTACTAACAATAATGATCCAAGTTGGTCTCTAATTAAATGTAATTGAAAATTGAGTACGCTGTGCTGATATAAGTACTAAATATATCAAACTGTACTTCTGTTGAAATTTAACTTCGTTGAATGAATTTCATTATGAGTTACGAGTTCAAATATCGGTAAATAGAGTTCGCAATATTTGAAACATGTCATACTGCATCTCTCAAAACATATATTTCCCTGGGTAACATGACACTGTTGCCTCACAGATATGCTGCTAATAGCCTCACAGACAGTATTCCCTAACATGACACTGCTGGCCTCAAAGCTCTACGTCGTAGCGCGTAGCCTGTAATGAATTGAATGAAATGAAATGTTTATTTGTATAACACAAGTGGTACAAATAGGGTCTTAGTTTACAAAAGAGCTCTGTGATTGGCAGGGCCCGGAATTTGGTGAGCTAAAATACCTAAAGTTCGCGAGAGGACATAATGTAGAGTGGTTACAACCGGATGAAAATAATATTTTATTTGGATTCCGGGTATTCGATATTCATCCAGGCACTGCAAGTAATAGTCGTAATGATGAAAAATGGTTACATTGCAGCCGTAAAGTTAACATTATAATAATAAATCTGAAAATGTGACATATATTTTAAATTAGTAAAAACTAACATTAAACATGCTGCACTGTAAACAAAACATATCACGTTCAATATTACGACAAGTCCCCGAATAAACATCGAATACCCGGAATCCAAATAAAATATTATTTTCATCCGGTTGTAACCACTCTATATTATGTCCTCTCGCGAACTTTAGGTATTTTAGCTCACCTAATTCCGGGCCCTGGTGATTGGCATACAAAATTATACTGTCTTAACGAACTTAAATAATAATAATAATAGTTATTACATCATTAATTCATCATCATCATTCTCTCCTCGCCGTATCCGGCGACAGCGACTCCGTCAATTATTCCTTCCCGGATTATGGAAGGCTCGGGTATGACTTGCAAAGCCAAACTTCGTCTTGAAGACGCGGTCACACGAGGCGCAGTGAAGTTGACCAGCTGGGTTGTACGTGTATACGTAAGAGGGCTTTGGGCGAGTCTTTCTTATATGCCGTCTAGCATCCAGGTCTTCTAAACGCTGGTGTTCATATCGGTCCACTTTTTTAAGAACAGTAGATCCCTTTTTAATTAATGATGTCTCTGATGTTCAGAGACATCATTAATTAAAAAGGGATTATTAAATTAAAAGGATTATATACAGAAAACTAACCTCAACATCATATTTATTATAAATAATTACAGTATTTTAAAGATAAAAATAAACATACAAGGTGTGCCTAACAAAAATGCTGGTGATCCTTTAATGAAACAGTAAGATTTTTTTTATCGCGATTAAACGTATGTACGAGGGTGGTTTGATAAGTCAGTGACTTTTTGCAGAAAAAAAAATCTTTTTGACCTTTTATAATTTTATTTCTCTACATAATCTCCTTTCAACTCCATACACTTCATCCAACGATGTTCCAGCTTTTTCAACCCCTCCAAAAAATATTTTTTATCAAACCCTGAAAAATATGCTTCAGTTTCAGCTATGACTTCCTCATTTGATGAAAATCTTCTCCCACCGAGCCATTTCTTCATGTTTGGGAATAAAAAAAAATCACATGGGGCCAAATCTGGAGAATAAGGTGGGTGGGGCAGTATTTCAGAACGCAATTCTACTAATTTGGCTGTTGCGACTGCCGACGAGTGTGCAGGGGCATTGTCGTGGTGAAAAAGGATTTTCTTCTTTGCCAGATGTGGCCGTTTTTTCACTACTTCTGCGTTGAATTTTTCCAACAATGTAGCATAATAAGGGCCATTTATTGTTTTACCTTTCTCCAAATAATCTATATAAATAACCCCTTGGCTGTCCCAAAAAACAGTGGCCATTACCTTTCCTGCCGAATTAACGGTTTTCGCTTTCTTTGGGGCCCGTTCGTTAGCAGAAGTCCACTGTTTTGACTGATTTTTCGTCTCTGGCGTATAATGGTGGATCCACGTTTCATCTACCGTCACAAAACGACGTAAAAATTCATTGGGATTACGCTTGAATTTGGCTAAGCATTGCTCGGAAGTTGTTTCACGAAGTCGTTTTTGATCGGCTGTCAGCAAACGCGGCACCCATCTTGCGGAAAGCTTTTTCATATTCAAAATATTATGCAAGATATGAAAAACTCGTTCAGATGAAATGTGTACAGTCTCAGCTATCTCACGAATCTTAACTCGACGGTCATCCAAAACAATATCGTGAACTTTATTCACGACATCATCAGTGGTGACTTCAATTGGCCTACCAGAGCGTTCTGCGTCATTGGTAGTGGTACGCCCAGAACGAAATTCTGTAAACCACTTATGTACCATTCCATGAGAAGGAGCAGATTCCCCATAATATTTTTTTAAACAGTTTTCAGTCTCTTTAATAGTTTTTCCACGTAAAAAGTAATGTTTAATTAACACACGAAATTCGCTTTTCTCCATTTTCCAACAATTTTCCGACCGTATTTGACATATGCCTCAATAACTTTTTTATTTTCCCACCTTTTTTAAAAAAAAAAAAACTGCCAGCTACCAAGGAGTTCAGAATCGTAATTAAAAAGTTTATATGTTAAAATGATTTTTGTTTTACTTAAAGTCACCGAGTTATCAAACCGCCCTCGTATAACTAGTATTTTTGTTACTTCCTGTAGAATTACAATAAAATTGAAAATAAATTGAAACATAGGCTACAGTTACTTTATATTGTAGTTTTAACGATATCGTGTTATGATTGGCATTGAATGGGTTTAACTTAATGCGGATCGATATCGCTCCAAATTTTTAACCAAATTTGTATGTACCTAATAAAAATTGAAGACTTTAAATAGGTAGGTACAGCCATATTCTTTATAGATGACCGAATAAAAAAAAAGTATCTATTAAAAACGAGGTAGGTATTTACCATCCTTTTTTTGAGTTCCCATCCAAAATTTTATTTAAAAATATTGGTGTATAACCTAAAATTTTATTTTCCGAGAAAAGCGAACGAGCTACCCCGCACTAAGAGTAAAGGAGTATGCAGTCTCTTGTTGTTTAAAAAAATGTTAACGTTCTGTAAATGTTTTAAAACGGACCCAATATATATCCAGTGTAGACCTACCTAAACCCACTGTTGACAATGAATATGAATTTTTAATGTACAAACCTTAAAGCCTTCGTCCACGGGTATAAAGAAGGTATGCTTGCCATCGGCATTAAAAACTTCTTTCTTGTGGAGTTGATTTACTTTCTGCCGGAATGACCTGTTTAAAAAGAAAAATAGGTATCATTTTATCCGCTATAAAAGAGTTCAAGTTTTAATAACGCCTTTAACTATTTAAGTATTCTCGTAATGAAACATGCTGCGAGCTGCGTAGGTAACAAATTGCCTGAGTTGGCCTACTTTATCAGGTTAAGTACTTATTTGCGATGTATGAGTTAGTAATAATTAAGCTGCTTCAGCCGTCGTGCGGAATCCCTTAAGAAGCCTTAATAGAGTTAAGTTGCTTGCACGCTCGTAAGGCCCGAAAGTTATCATTTTATGACTCGCTTTCACGACAATAATTTGATAATAGCAATGAATATTTATGCGCCAACATGTCATGTTGTTCGAAGGTCAAAGTTTTAGCAGTTAGAGTCACGGATTTGCGTTCCCCTTCCCCATAAAATATTAGCGAGCGAACCCGGGTCAAACGGGTACGCTCCTAGCTGGCACACTTTCATTTTTCATTTTGTTCTTGTTTATAATTTACAGGGCGAAACGCCTTTACTTTGCTTTGACACAACACGAATGCTTCAGAACTTTTATGAAACGAAATTTGTTCCCAGCAGCCATTTAGCCGGGCCCCTCATTTGCGGTCTATTTACAGAGTAAATAAATTAAAAGTTCATTTAAAAGTTCGGCTTCCAAAGCAATTTGTAGGTGCCGACATCAAACTTGGTAAATTGTGTATTGCGTTGAGATTCCGCAGTTAATGAAATATTCGTCAGCAAACGGGATCGAGTGCAATGGATTTTTATTTGAATCCTGGGGGATATGTTGGACGTTCCCGCGTGGCCGGGATGTACCTATGTGGTTATCTCCGAACGTGCGGCTGAATAAATAACTTCGATTACAGCGCTTTCGCTGCAGCGTTTCAATAAAATATAAGTTACAACCTAACCATAGTAACCATCTATCTCATTTCGTGTTCAACAGACAATTTTGTGTAGACGTTTTTAAAACAAGATAGTGGACTTATTAAGTTTTCAAAATCAGTGAATAAGTATTGAGTGCCAAAATAGACATGATTGCGATTTATATCGATGTACATGGACAACAACTATCACTATGGAAATTGTAAGACACCAAATCGTTTAAGAATCAGAAAACTACAAACAGATGGTTTTGACATTGGTATAGGCCCCGATTTCACGAAAAAGTGCGATCCCCTTATAACTCGGAAAGTTGTAAAGAATGGCTCAATTAAAAAACCGGCCAAGTGCGAGTCGGACTTGCGCACCGAGGGTTCCGTACAAACCTATAACAAGCAAAAGTTGTAGTATGTTTATTACTAATTTCAATTTAATACCTCTACGCGTTTACGAGGAAAAAGGTAGTAAGTTTAAAATAAAAAAAAATATTTTTTGTATGATTTTACTAAAAATGTCTACTTTTCGTAATTTTTCCTTTGTTTGTGCTATATGAAGTTTCTTCGTGTCAAGTTTAAAGTTTCTGAGTTTACGGGAAGTACACTTTAGGTTTTGAGTTTCTTGCGAGTACCCAGTTTCAAAATATGCGACTTAAATTGCTATTTCTTTTGATTGCGTTGACATAAAAGTTTGGTTTTGCCACATCTGAAAGGTCCTATAGCCCTGAGTATTCGACAAGAATTTCAATTTAATACCTCCATACATTTACGAGGAAAAAGGTAGTAAGTTTAAAATTTAAAAAACTTTTTTTTTGTATGATTTTAATAAAAATCTACTTATTGTAATTTTTCCATTGTCTATGCTATATGACATTGCTTCGTGCCAAATTTCAAGTTTCTGAGTTCACGGGAAGTACCCCGTAGGTTTTGCGAGTGCCGAACTCTAAAATTTGCAGCATAAACGACTGTATTTTTGATTGCGTTGGCTTTTAAGTTTGATTTTTGACATTGGAAATGTCTTTTCGTTCGTTCCAGTATAGGCCCCGATTTCACGTAAAAGTGCGATCCCCTTATAACTCGGAAAGTTGTAAAGATATGATATTCAAAAATGGCTCAAAAGACTCATATTTACGAGAGCTGTAAGATGCAAAAAGAATTTTTCGAGAAAATCAAAAAAGAAAAGTTATGGCCGGAATAGTGAAAAAAAGAATCAATTTTTTCCAAATTTTTGATTTTGGCGTTCGATATTTTGGAAACGAAGAATGATATCAAAAATTTGAGAAGAACTCCTCTGGACAATTTAGTCAGCTACAATTTAAGCCTAAAAAAAAGACGATCGAGGTAAGGGTCTGCCCTGTAGCCTAACCTTTTTGAAAAAAGTCAGAACGACATTTTTCACATTATTTTTTTTTAACTGACTTCAAGATTTCAAAAGAGGAGGTTCTCAATTCGGCGTGTGTTTTTTTTATTTAGTTTTTTTTTTAGTTTTTTTTTATGTATGTTACTCCATAACACCGTCATGGGGAATCGAGGGAACTCCTCAAATGTTAATGGCATACATGTAGTGATTTTTATCAACAAATCAATCATTTTCATTCAAAACAGTGACATTTTATTAAGCGGAACTGCTGATGATGATCAGAAGGGAACTCTTCAACGACGCATAGTTCACGTTTGGCGATTCCTCCTCTTATCGAACACACATCGGTGTTTGTTAAGCAAGTAAGATTGTCAGAACAAATTTTCGTCAAGCTCAAGTTCTGATGATGGGATCCATGAGGAATCGAGGGAACTCCTCAAATCTTAAAGGCAAACACATAGTGATTTTTGTATTTTTATCAATAAATCAAGCATTTTCATTCAAAAGAGTAACATTTGATGAAGTGGAACTGCTGATGATGATCAGAACGGAACTCTTCAACGGCGCATAATTCACGTTTGGCGATTTCTCCTCTACGATGTGTTTTTTAAGCAAGTTAGATTGTCAGGACAAATTTTCGTCAAGCTCAAGTTCTGATGATGGGATACATGAGGAATCGAGGGAACTCCTCAATTCTTAAAGGCAACATAGTGATTTTTGTATTTTTATCAACAAATCAAGCATTTTCATTCAAACGAGTGACATTTGATGAAGTGGAACTGCTGATGATGATCAGGGCGGAACTCTTCAATGACGCATAGTTCATGTTTGGCGATTTGTCCTCTTCGCTATGTTTGTTAAGCAAGTTAGATTCTCAGGACAAATTTTTGTCAAGCTAAGTTCTGATGATGGGATCCAGGAGGAATCGAGGAAACTTCTCAAATCTTAAAGGCATACATAAAGTGATTTTTGTATTTAAATCAACAAATCAAGCATTTTCATTGAAAACAGTGACATATTGATGAAGTGGAACTGCGGCTGATGCCATAAACATGTGAAATGTAACATGAAAAAGGAATTCTTCGACGACGCATAGTTCACGTTTGACGATTTGTCCTCTTCGCTGAGTTTGTTAAGCAAGTTATTTCATTGTATATAGTGCACCATCTACAATAATCCTTCACCGGCTTCCCCCATAGAAGAAGTCGGTTTTTTTGCTTAAAAATTATTTAGCTATGTGGCTACCATTTCTCGAGTTGACTACGGATTTGTAATGTAATAATTTTCTTGTACTTTGAACATTATTATATCCTGCTTATTAATCTAAAAATGAAATATGTATACTTAGGCGCCACGGCGACAATTATTCAAACTTCGGTATGCGTGTGGAAATTTTTCAATTTGTTTGTTCACAGCAGAGTTGGGCACACTTGATTAAAATCGGTGATCGATTACCAGTGATCGGAATAGGTAGTGCCATTTCGGGTGAATGACCTTAAACATTGTAAATAACATGGATAAGACTTGAGATTCTTCGACTCTTATTTCTCACAGAAAATTTTCTTCAAATCGCAAAAGTAAAAAAAAATGTCATTTTAAGTACATCATTCATTTAAAATTACTTTCGTTTAACAGTTACAATTAGCAATAATACAATCATAAAATAAAACACGAAACATCAACATCATTATTTAAAATGAACATAATTAAATTATTACTTTCTTTGAAATTATAATAGCAAACCATATTTTTTATCAATATTTTCTACTGTCAATCTATTTCTTTTGACGTCCGATATCTAACTGAAACCACATTTTTCATTCTTACGTTAGGCCCGCGGTTCATTAAAACATTTTTTAAACCAAACACAAACTTTAAAATCCCGGGGTTAAAAACTATATCCATACTAAGCTTACGCACCGAAGTCCCGCGAAATGGAACTACCAATTCCGATCACTGTCGATTACTAATCATCGCTGATTAAATCATAACACAAAACAATCAAATAATTTCGCCATGAGTAAATCTTGAACGACGGGCGCTGATTGAAACTAAATTAACGCTAATCAACTAACTTGTTCAATGTGATTGAGGAATGTATGATTAGAGTGTTCTTAAGCTGATTTATATTATTACTTGAATAAGGCGTTTGTTCTGAATTTCACATATTGAACCAGATACATATGTAGAAATTTTCATTATCCTAAATGAAAATGAAAATGAGAATGAGAATGAGAATGAGAATGAGAATGGGAATGAGAATGAGAATGAGAATGATAATGAGAACGAGAACGAGGACGAGAACGAGAACGAGAATGAGAACGAGAACGAGAACGCGAATGCGAATGCGAATGAGAATGAGAAAGCGCATGTGGAAACCGCAGCTGTGTGATAGCCAAACACCGGATTGACGGGGGCAAAAGTGCACCAGTGATAGTGATTAATTAAAAATCGACTAAATGTATCGACATCGTTAAAAACAATTTAATCCATCATTATCAAAATGGCTAATGGCTTAGTTTGAATACATTTAATTGTGTGCAAACCTCTTTCATTTATACTTATCACAAGTATAAACAACCGATATCTGACATTGACGGTGTCGAGTCACTTGTGACAAATATTGAAATTATTTAATTCAGTACAACAATTATTTAGCATTCCGATTAATTACGCCTACCTTTTTGTTTTTTTTAAGTCGGTTAAAAATGCCTCGCAAGAAAAAAGATGTTTCATTTTCATGGAAAACTGACCATTCAGATATAGAAGATAGAGATACGACTTACTTTTGCAAGAAATGTAAATAATTAATTAATTGCTCATAAAGTTTATTTATGTGTATGTCGTTTCTTTCTTAATTCACATTCTTAAAATTACACAACGGTTGTACGTAATTTTTATCGATATCAAGTAATAAAATTAATTTAATTTGTCCTCGCACTATTAAACGTCAGTTCAGATTTGCCCCCGTCAATCCGGTGTTTGGTGATAGCTGCCTTAACTGTAGCCGAAAAACGCAATAAAACCGAACAGGCCGTTTCAAAGTTAAATGGGAGCATTCATTTGTACACTCATACCAAAAACTAACAAGAAAATTGTCGATATTTTGGTAAAGGTAACATTTGCCACTGGCATTTACGCTTTTATTGCTCAATATTGAATCTGCACTATACAACTTAAGACGTAAGCGCCAACCGCCAAATGATACCTTTAGAAATATTGTCACAAATAGCCATTTATCCTAAATGTATATTATACTCACCTAGGTACCGCCTCTGTTTCGTCAGGGAAAAAAGTGTAGGAGCTAGTAGCTACGCAAAATCTAATCAAAATCGAATCATCTAATCAACTAAATCGTTAGTTTAACTAAGCATACTGTCTTACTAATGTAATCATTTCAGCTAATCATGAGTGAAACTAAAAATCGACATGATTTACTCATGTCGGTGGTCAATCAGATTAGAAAGCTCATGATTGAATTCGTAATCATGTGTTCATATGATTATGAGTAACGTTCTCATTTTTAACTTTAGTTTCAATCACGTAAATTTTTGCCCAACTCTGGTTCACAGGCGTTATGTCGAGGATACTTATGTTAATCTAAGAATAAAATAATTATAATTCAACGTCGTAGTTTTATTTTACAACATTTTCCCTTATCCCGACTTTCTCATCGCTCAGCGACAATATTTTTTCGACTTCCGTAGATTAATTTCCAATGTGCTCGATAGTCGTGTGAGGCACGAAATCTGTGAAGTTTTGAACGTGATTACTTACTTCTTCGATCTTATATGATATGATACCTATATAAAACCTACACTAGGCACTAATTTTTCTGGTTGGAGCTACAAATAACTAAACTAGTACTAAAATAAACTGCATGAGAAGAAAAGAAAATCGTCGACCGACAAATAAAAAACCTCAAACGTTTCGGTGACAATAAAACAAAGAATTCGTCATTTGATGCATCCAAGCTCAATATGATGGTAAGTAGTACGCAAATGTGCCTCTGAAATAATAACTGTAATAGGTGCCTCTGAAAAAGAACTTACGGTCCTCTTGCAAAAGATTAAGCTTGTCAGCAGTGAGTATGGCCTTAAAATTTACAGAAGAAAGAAAAAATTAAGGCTTTCTGCATGGTACTAGGGCGATCAATGAAGCCCTGGTACCATGCAGAAAACCAATGAGTTGCACGATCTTGAAGTTGTCCAGAAGTTTGTCTACTTAGGATCTCAAATAAGCGATGATGGCGACTGCTACCAGGAGGTTGTGTGTAGATCCCAGATGGCTAAAGCTGCGGTGAACCGACTCGAGAAGATATATAAGTATAAACCGCAAAACTAAAATTAAACTAATGCGAACCCTTGTCTTCTCGATCTTTCTTTACGCTTCAGAAACCTAGACCATTAAAAAAGATAGCCTACGCCTTAGGATAGATGCGTTCGAGATGTTGTGTTGGCGCAGAATGCTCCGGATTTCGTGGACTGAACGCCGCACAAATGTGTCTATCCTGGACGAGCTCAAGATCACCACGAGGCTCTCTACTATCTACACCTAACGTGTACTTACGTGTACAAGTTTCTTAGGTTATCTGAGTAGATCCGGGCCAGAGAGTTTGGAGAAGCATATAATGACTGGGCGCATGCCAAGAAAGAGAAGGGATGGCCGTATGGCTACACATTGGGCGGACAGAATAACGTCCATCACTAAAGCCACGCTACAGCCAAGCATGCAGCCGGCCCTGGATCGTGGGGCTTGGAGAGCGTTGGTGAAAAGTCTCCACAATCGTCACGTCCGTCCCTCAGTCATGAGGATACGACAGATAAGAAGAAGTACGCAAAGCAGATCTCCGACAAGCAACACAGATTTCATAAAAACAGCGGCAGCTGATGTCCGATACAGTATTTTTTATACGCAAATTAACGCACTGAATAGAAACACATTACAGCTATCACCGAACATGACAGCAGCTACAACATAATACCTCATGAAAACCACGACCACTCTTGCACGAGAGAGAAGAGATAGTCTAACTAGTCGTATTTTCCGAGGAATTATTCACTCAAAAGCAAAAAGTAAAATGGGAGTTGTATACGCAGTTAACCGGTCGTGTTCCGCAGTAATTGAAACACGCGAAATTCTAGTTAGGAGGTGAGCGGGTAATCGTTGTTGTATCCCAGTTCTCGGTGCGTTCATTCTCGGTGCAGTGCAACTTATTGAACAGCTGTTAAAGAGCTGAGGTGGAATACCAATACAATGTGTCTATTAAATCTCGAACTTGCAGTTCTTGAAAGTGCATATAGAGCAATTGGGCTATGATTTCCATACTGTATCGGTTACATTTGAGAGAGATTTGTTTATACAATATGGAGATACCTACGTAATTATTAAAGGTTCGTAGATAGTAGATCAAGCATTTAAAAAACGTGACTCATCATTCAGCCAATAAATTTCCATGCATCAACGTTCCATATATTCACGTTTCAGCTAACAATTAATTTTGTCGCATTGATACGCATAGCTCTGATGACCGACTCTTGCGAATTTTTGATGATTCTCTTTGATTCGTGCCTAAAAAAGCCGAAATTATTGCCGACGGATGAATAAGGATGTTTATACTTACGCAAAAACCATTTAAAACGATTTTCACAGATTTTTTTAGCCAACCGTCAGCCTCTTTGATAATTAAACCAACTGGAGTGGTAATTGTCAGGCGTCCCCCTCTGCCAAAAGTACAAGACCACTGGTCGTAGCGGTTATATAAAACTAGTTGTCGCGCGTCAAACGCCATTCAATGAATGTCAGTCAGCCCGGAACAATCTGAGGTAAAAATGCCGAATTGCTGCGTGTTTCCATGTAAAACATCTGAATTATCTCTGTAATTCATCTGTAAGTATAATTACGTCTAAATATCATCAAATAGTGCACGAAATTAGCAAAAAACTAAAAAATATTGTCAATCAAAAAGTGTTGCCACTTAATGGTACTACATCTGCTTTAGGGTAATTTTTAAACTTGACTCTTCATAGTACATTGTACCATCGGGTTCATAATTGCATACCCAATTTATCAATGAATTCATTCATAAATTGGGTATGCACTTATGAACACGATTACATCGAGGGAGGTAAGTGAAATATTACAAACAAGAGTTATCGACTCCAGTGCGGCAGAAATACGTCCGCCATTATGTCATTCATTGTCATTGTTATGACAGGTTAGGCAATACACTTAAAAGATACTCCGTGGGTTAGGCAGAGACCCATTCGGCATACAGCCATAATTGTAAAGCATTGCTCTGTTAAAAAAGCAGTGTGTCTGTGTGTGTGTGTGTTGTTATTAAATTGTTTCTAAACATATTTTAATCGACTTTTAAATTATTCAAATTACATATTATTTTTAATCATTAACAAAAATGAAAAGATTAACGTCAGTAGGTACTTCAAAGGTAAAACTCATTCACACGCATAGCTTTTTAAATTATATATGTCGTCGAGGACCGCTGAGGGCAAGGCTGTAAGGTGGTTTGGAACTCAAAAAACTGACACTATCAGGATACACTAGCCTATAGCACAGTACGCACGGACGCACGGTAATGAAATAAAACATAAACACTGGTTTAACAACTGTATTGAAATCAAATCTTTTTAAAACCGTATTATGGGAAGGGCAATAAACTACTACTGGTTCGGAAAGGAGCCCCAACTGAGAAGAACCAGCGTAAAAAACTCAGCGTATGTGTGCTTGTAGTACGGCACAATAGCTGAAATTTGTCTATGGTCTCAAAAATACAGCTACCATTATATAAACAAATTTCCGTTTTAAGAGACAAATTTCAGCTAGTGTGCTGAATTTCGCACTGAATTCCGCTCTAATGTATGGCACCCCTTAAGTGAAATATACTTGTAGATGCTTGAAATAACGATATTCCTGTTTAGAAATTAATTCGTTCCTTTATTTTCACTATACATTTTATGTAGCATTTTAATTTTGTATGGATTATACTTTATTTATTATAAGGTACGGTATACACAAATCCCCTTAAATAGGCAATTTTAATTTCTGACTCTGGTATCACTGTACCTAACAAGTAAGTTTTAGTGATGGGACAGCACAAAAATAAATGTCGATATTAATATTAGCAGTATGCTATACTTTTTATTTATAATAGAAAATGAAGAAGAGATAATAGAAATAGAAACACAAATTGGAAACAGATGCCCATTACAATCAAAATATCAACTGCGAAGGACTCTGGAACATCACGATGTCGCTAGTGACTGATTCATCATTGTTCATTACAGTGAAAAATTCACTGAGGTGGATAGAGGAACGCCTAGTGTAATTGGAAGCACATTGGAACGGTAATCTAAACACGTGGGTTCGAATCCCGTGATGTTCCAGAGTTCTTTGCAGTTCAATGTTTCATTGTAATAGTTATTTGTTTCCAATTTGTAGTATTTTCCACTAAATTTAAAAGCAAATACACATCAAAATATTAAATTGATAATATAAAAGTTATTCTAAATCAGCTTGCAAGATTTGTCCTGAACAAATAGACAAACTAACTTACGTAGAATACTAACATTGTAAGTAATATGCTGGTAGAATAACTTGATATTTAATCACAACTTAACATTATAATTTTATCAATAGCTAAACCTTATACTTGGTAAAGAAACAAAAATATATAACTAACCTACGATCAATGTTTCTCTGCGTCCGTAGGAAACACCTTAGACAACCCTACACGCAATCCCTGGGTGGTGCTAAAAGAGTTACAAACTTGGCAGCTCTACTATCCTACCTGGACCTCGCAGCACTCACTGGATTTTCTTCATCATCTGCTTTCCCACTACCCTAGGGTAGAAATGCCTATCTATATCGTGACATGTAGGCATACGACATATACAAGATATCTCTATACTCCGCTTAGCGCGTTATTTCTTTGAAACCTAAGATGCCTAAACGAAGGGGTGCGGGAGGGGAACACGCAATGCTAGACAGGGAACGCGCCATTGTTCCGTGGGGCGTAAGAGAGATTCAGACATTAATTGTTGCCAGGTTGCTATGGAGACGTACTATGTTTACTGTCACTTACAATAAATTAGTGTCTCACTATAGGGTGAAATTACTTCGAGCGTGGCAGCGGGGGTTGCCCGGCAATGCGGGGTCTTGGGTTATTAGTGTATGGCATACGATAAATAAATCTACGATAAAATGTGAAATTTTCAAGTCAAAGGTACATAATTATCGGTTGTCAATAAGGCGTTACCATAAAAAAATCATTTAGAAATTAACTCTATTAACAACCGACAATGATGTACCTTTGACTTGAAAATGTCACAAATATCGATACTTATGTATATTATTATCGACGCGTTCCTCGCACTGTGTACGTTTACTTAAAGATGACATTATCTCGGACAGGTTGTCTGTGTCTGTGTTTATACTTTTGTGAGTATATTTTATGCTAGTGTTTGATAATTTTATCGTGTGCGTGTGTAGCGACGCAATGGAAAATGCATTAGTGTTAACAGTATTTGTGTGCGTTTCCTCGTCCCCCACGCCGAAATTGGCAGACTTTTTCTGATAGAAATTAGTGCGCGTCTCGCATCCGGTTGTCAGCCTATTTAAGTTGGCCAGAAAGGTGTGAACTGAAATATTTCTCCTTCCCAATTTGACACATTATTGTATCGATTTCAATCGATTGCATTTCTAGCAATTTTAGCATTAACGTTTTTACATAAGAAAAACATCCCAAAAAAGTATTTCAATGTCTTATACGTACATAGATAACTAGCTACATTCTCTAAAAGAATAACATTGGCTTTTACTAGACATGCAAAGGATAAATACCGCCGCCTCAGGCCTTTGATGCGGCAGAGGACAATGACTGAACGCACGGAAGACGAAGCTACGAGTACGAGTAGAGTTAGGCATTAATTTTGACTAACTTAGCTACTCCCAAGTTGTTGAACAGCAATTTTGTTCATAAAGTGAATGTGATACCGTTTGCATGAAATTTTCACTATTATGACTAGGGTTAAACTACTTTTAACAACTAGGCAAACTAAAGTCCATCGATAAAGAAAGACTCGACTACACTAGGTATAGAAATAGATGTCACAAAGCAGTTACTAAGTGTAATAATAAATACGATAGACAATGCATTCTAGATTGTAATAAGAACATCAGAAAATTTTGGGAAAAAAATAATAGTTTATTGGGAAATATTAAGCCGTCAATAGATACCAATATTCTTGATAACATTGGAGAGCATGGTAATATAAAAGATATATGTGACAAGCTCGCGCGAAACTTTTCGAGTGAAGTAAATCTTATTAAACATACCTGTATGGATAAATGTTTAGACAGGAACACTTACGTTAATGAATCTGACATGAGCATGAGGTGGCGGCCGGTGGACAGTAAAATAGTTAAAAAAGGCATTAACAACATGAACTCAAAAAAGGCACCCGGAAGCGACCTCGTACGCATGTCAGATCTTAAACTACTTGTAGATAAAGTGAGTCCAATTATAGCTAAATTAATTAATTTATCAGTTAAACATAACATATTTCCAAATAAATTAAAAGAGGGATTCGTCCAATTCACAAAAAAGGTAACCGTCCAGACTGCTCCAATTATAGACCTATAGCAATTTTGTCCAGTATAGAAAAAATCATGGAAAAATGTATTATTAATCAAGTCGGGAACTACCTACAACGTAATTCTATTTTAAATAATAATCAACATGGGTTTCAAAAAGGTAAAGGTACACATAGTCTATTAGCTAAGTTTACAGATGAAATAAATACGCATTTAGAAAATCAAAAAGTTGTTATTGTAATATTTTACGACTATACGAGTAAAAAAGCTTTTGATGCCCTCGAATCGGAAACTCTTTTGAATGCAATGGACGAATGTGGTGTCAGACAGCCGTTAAACGCATGGTTCCGCGACTACCTGACGTCACGGACCTATCGCGTGAAGGTTGGCGATGTGCTCAGCGACGAGGTGGCGGTTGACTGTGGGGTGCCGCAGGGGTCGGGGTGCGGACCAGTGTCCTATCTGATGCATGTTAACAGCTTAGGTGGAGTCATACGTCACAGCACACCTTATATGTTTGCCGATGACTTGTGTACTATAAGTGCCGGAACCGACATCGCTGACATGACACGAAATATACAAATAGACATAGATGCAATAGTACAATGGTCTCACGACAACGGTATTATGTTAAATGCAGAAAAAACGAATCTACTTGTAATAAATTCATCATATTTGAGTATAGTAAACCAAAGCTTTCCCACCTGTTATCAATGTTTGCATAATAATCGAGTCAACTGCCAATGTAGAGCTATAGACAAATTAGACTGTGTAACGTATCTAGGAGTTAAGATAGATTCTAGTTTTTCTTGGTCTCATCACATAGAATATATTTGTAATAAATTAAGAATGTTATTAGGTAAATTTTACCACCTGAGTTATAAAGTTCCTATAAGTACCTTAAAATGTTTGTACTTTGCATTGGTAGACTCAATACTAGGTTATGCTCTTGATTCGTATGGTCTTACATTTAAAACATATATAGATAAATTAGAATCACTACAGATTAGGTTTTTAAAATTCTTAGTTCCCAAAAAAAAAAAATACATACAAATATGACTACCGAAAACTATTTAAAATTTGTAAAATTATTCCTGTATCATTAAAACATAAGTACCTTTTAACCATTAACAACCATGGGAATCAGAAGCATGATCTGTATAGAGTTACACACAAGTATGGTACAAGATCGGTGTCCTCAGGTAAATTTGAAGTACCTAGGATTCAGAACTATTATGGCGACAGAACTTTAAAAAAACGAGTACCATACACACTGAATAGTTTGCCTGAAGACATCCGACTAGAACATAATAAAAGTATATTTAAGAGAAAATTCAAGAAATATTTGTTAGATTCACTGCCATAGAATAAGCTTTTAATTTTAAAGTATTAATTGTAATATGATTAAGTTTATTTTTTAGAAATTATGTAAGTATTTAATTTTTCCTGCAGACAAACTGTCAAGCAGTTTTGCGAGACTTTTGTTTAAAATGTAATCTTTGTTGTTTGATTAATAATAATAAATATTAAAAAAAAAAAAAAATCGATTCGAAGGATTATTCTCAATTACGTATATACTATCTACCGCGTAGTGGATTAATGGCTTAGCCTAAAGGTGACTCTATATAACTGGTCGTTAGACAAATAAATCAGTAATTACTCGTCATTTGTTTATGTCACTTGTTCTCACGTCGTACATACAGTACGGCCTTCTCACATGGCGAGCATGAGCCGTACAACCAAGCCGACGATATTAAACTTACACATCTGCAAATTCATATACATAAACAAAAATGCACCCTTGAGTATTAAAGCTAATTTTGGAGTAGGGCACCGGATGCATATACTTCCAGCGTGCAGCGGGTAAACTTTTCACTTGAACCCAGTCCATCTAAACTTTCAAACATTTCGCGTGTCGGATATACCACCGACTGTTTTCAAATTGAAAACTACGAGTTCACATTCTTATCTGGATTTTGTAAATTTTATTTCAATTGCTTACTTTACTCATTTTGCAACAATTAAACATTAATTCGCTCAATAATTTAAATCATAATTTTGAACGTTCATAGGACGTATCAACTCCGAGACTTCGAAGTGATTGTAAGTAGTAGTAGTGATTCATAAACGTCTATTAATTATAAAAAAAAAACAGATGATAATCGTTTGCCCGGGCCTTTAATTTTTATATTTGGATTTTTAGAAAAAATCAAGAAAAGTTACCAAAAGTTCGTGAGAGATTGTTCTTTAGCAATGAGACTGCAAGTTATCTGCCGCCACTATTATGAATGTTTTCATTTTTTATCTGTATTATTTTATAGAGGTGTGTAAAAACGAATATTTGTATATATTAGTACCTACCTTAGTCTGTGCTGGCCAATGTTGAAGAGGTCGGAATGTTCAAGGAACTGGTAAGCATTGGGGCTGTATACGGGCGAGCTCAGAGAGCCCGGGCCGTGCGGTTGCAGCGGCTGCAGCACCTGGTCTATTACGTGCAGCACCTACAACAAATTTCATTATTACATACTGATAAGGTTACATTGATTAGGAATACCTTCCACGCTGGTAAAAAGACATTTCGGGCTTCTTTTTTTATATATTTTTTTTTACAACAGTTCTTCTGCCAAACCACAGTGTGGTTTGTTGGCAGACTAGGCCGTGGGGTGTTGGATGAGACCGTGAAAGTGCTATGAGGAATGGGATTGTTGATTAGTAGAATAATATGGAAGTATGACACCATGTACACTCATACCATGCACACACATAACTATTATGTACGAATCGCAGTAGGTGTAACTACATAAACAATACGATTATTTAGGTACTAGCTCATGAGATTAAATATCTCTCTTGCGTACATTTTAAATATAAAGAAACACAGTGGTTGACATTAGAAAAATGTTAATTATACTTGTAAAAAATGCAAAAACCTCTCATCCAAATCCAATGTTATACCTATAGTAAAAATATAACGGTGAAATACCATTCATATTTCAGATCAAGGTAGGATTACCGTATCAGATTTTAACTTTCCCGAGCTTATTTCATATGTGTTTACGTTTCAATGTAAGCAATTTCAGTGCCACCAAGTGCCCAATTCTTCGAGCCAATTTCAGTTAATGGGTTGTCAAATGATTTGAGCTTAATGAGATGAAGACTAAAGCGGTACTTTATGCTTTAAAAATTCAGTAGTTACTTGTGTATTTTGTAACTAAATGGCTAGTGCACTCGTATTTTAATTAACAGATTGTTGGTTCAGCTTTAAATCTTCACTTCAAACCAATGAACGTACTCGTAGGTACAACAGTTTGTTTAAGACTGGTTAAGTTTGCGCTAGTAATGTAATCTGTTTAAGACTGCTCTCAGTGAATTTCAAAGAAATGCATTATTTATTTTTATTTTATACCACGACGGCGGCAAACAAGCATACGGCCCGCCTGATGGTAAGCAGCTACCGTAGCCTATGGACGCCTGCAACTCCGGAGGTGTCACATGCGCGTTGCCGACCCTTTACAAAAAGGAGGATTCACTGTGTTGACGGCTAAAGGAACAAGAGGGTCCCTCATCGTTAACACACTGGGTCTTTTTGAGCTCTTTGGCAACCTTACTTACCAGCAGGAACACAACACTATGAGTAGGCTCTAGTGCTATTTGGCTGTGGTTTTATGTAAGGTGGAGGTACTTCCCCAGTCGGGCTCTGCTCCAGATTTGAGCGAAATGACATTCGCTGTGCTGTGCCCTACCACACATAGCGAGATGACATTTGCAGTACCCATACCTCTCTTTTGGACGTAGTTTAAGGACATACCCGTGTCCGGACGTAGTTTATTAAAGACATACCCGGGTCGGTATTAGTATTAAACATTAATTATTTTGACCTTACTATTAAAGAATACTTCGCAATAGCTCTTGTTTTCATTATCTATTGCATATTTTATTATATCAGGTTTATTATTCCTAAGTTTATTAGTCATAAGTGGTGTCGCTCCGCTGCGTCACCCATAGAGGCAGGTTGCTGTCCAGCTCTAAACATATTGCATAGTCGATGTTGGTTAGCGTGTAAGGTATGCAGAGCTAACCTGTCGTTTGTTGTTGGAGTTGGTGGTCTGGTAGGAGCGCGCGACGAGCACCTTGGCGTTGTTGATGTACAGGTCGTCATGGGTGCCGTCGCGCCGACGTGTCACCCACAGGCGGGTTGCCATCCAGGTCTGATGATATTGCTAAGTCGATGTTGGTTAACGTGTAAGGTATGCAGAGCTAACCTGTCGTTTGTTGTTGGAGTTGGTGGTCTGGCAGGAGCGCGCGACGAGCACCTTGGCGTTGTTGATGTACAGGTCGTCATGGGTGCCGTCGCGCCGACGTGTCACCCACAGAGGCGGGTTGCCATCCAGGTCTGATGATATTGCTAAGTCGATGTTGGTTAACGTGTAAGGTATGCAGAGCTAACCTGTCGTTTGTTGTTGGAGTTGGTGGTCTGGTAGGAGCGCCCGACGAGCACCTTGGCGTTGTTGATGTACAGGTCGTCATGGGTGCCGTCGCGCCGACGTGTCACCCACAGAGGCGGGTTGCCGCTCAGCTCTGATGATATTGCATAGTCGATGTTGGTTAACGTGTAAGGTATGCAGAGCTAACCTGTCGTTTGTTGTTGGAGTTGGTGGTCTGGTAGGAGCGCGCGACGAGCACCTTGGCGTTGTTGATGTACAGGTCGTCATGGGTGCCGTCGCGCCGACGCGTCACCCACAGAGGCGGGTTGCCGTCCAGCTCTGATGATATTGCATAGTCGATGTTGGTTAACGTCATCGCGAGATTAGCTGCAAATGTGAACATTGTATTACTTTATGGTTTGCTTATAATTTAATAAGAATTTTATTTTGTTAGTACAAATTATATTTTGTCAACTTTTAATTTATTTTTCTGACATTCATTCTACCTTTCACTTTCATTGCTATTTGTTGTTATGATTCTAATTGCACATTCAAAATTGAAGTAGTGCTTATAAAATGTGTTGTCATAAAAATCCCGAAGTGCACCGGTAGGTAACACCTACCTTTACACCAGTTTTACTTAGTTATATTAATATACTTAATCTTTAATCTTTATCGGCCTCCTAGTCGGTAGTGACTCTGCCTATGAAGCAGGAGGTTCCGGGTTCTAATCCTGGTCAGGGCATTTATTTGTGTGCTTATCACGCATATTTGTTCCTGAGTTATGGATGTTTAATATGTATTTAAGTATTTATCTATATATATCTATTATGTATATCGTCGTCTAGTACCCACAACACAAGCCTTATTGAGCTTACCGTGGGACTAGGTCGATTTGTGTAAGATTGTCCCATGATATTTTTTTATTTTATTTATTTATTTAATCTTCCTCTAACATTATCTTAATCAATTAGTCCGGCAACATGAAATCGAAATATCCATTTGTATTCAGTACACTTACACAGGCTTACAAATTGCCTTCCAAATAAGCCGTAGAGTGGACATAATATTGGCAAAAGGTATTACGACTTACACAAACTCTCGACAGAAACAAACGTTGCGAGCGGAACTAAAATTGAATTTGGCGTAGGTAGTTGATAGCTGTAATCTCTTTCGTAAATAATGTGCGGAAGCGAATGACAGGCCATGAAATGTTTGCAGATTCATCAAGTTGTAAATGTAGCGGAAGTCCATGGAAATTGAATTCCCACACGATTTAGATGAGGTGTTCCTTATGGAGAAAATAATAAACAGGATACTATAAAAGTTCATACAAATATAAGTACATACAGTCTTGTCTGAAAATATGGATACATTTAATATGACCAAAAAACATGTATCCAATACTTAACGCGTTATTAATAAAGTCGTACATATATGATACATAAATATCATTGTCACATTATATGTATCCATATTTTCAGACGTGACTGAACCTGCCACTTTATCTTGGTTTACATGTAAACTTAAATCTGTTGAATGAGTGCAGATTTTTGATAACATTATTACTTAATCAGTGCAATGTGAAATTAAATGATATGGCCAAAATTGTAAACGAGATTATTTTATGAATCATTTATTACATATACCTAAATAATAATAATATAATATACATAATATGTTAGCCTATATGCGTCCAACTGCTGGGCACAGGCTTCCTCTCATGCACGAGAGGAATCGGGCTATAGTCCCCACGCTGGCCCAAAGCGGGGTGGGAACTTCATATACTTACCTTTGAATTTCTCCGCGAATGTATGCAGGTTTCTTCACGATGTTTTCCTTCACTGAATAGCCATTGGTATATATTAAATGATCTTTCGTATATAAGTTCCGAAAAACTCAGTGGCACGAGCCGAGGTTTGAACCCACATACACGTACTACGTGCTACTACAGAGTTATTAACTCTAAACATTATATAACGGAGTTATCTAAATAATGTAACAAGATTTTCCTTACATCAACATAGATACAAGATTGATATTATCACTATAATATCACTGTTTAAGAATTTGCGCCTCGCCCGAGGCATGTATGTCAAGAGCATCCTAGACATACATTTCTGAACCGTGCACTTCTTGATACCTCGATTAAGTATTTATATCATGTTCTGTTTATATCCCACTCAGTCAGAAATCTGTTTTGAGTAGGATTTGTGAACTAAAACGGATTTAAACATGAACTTGCACTTTATACTGAAAGCTACATTATACCTAAACCTTGCGTGCACGATAATTAGATAAGTATATGGAATTTTTCTTTTGTAATCCTATACAGTTAGAGCTAAGCTAAACGCGTGTGATTTTCAAAATGACCTTGAAAATTCATTTTTTATATGTTATATCACGTCAGTCACAAACAAGCATACGGCTCGCCTGAAGGTAAGCAGCTATTTATTTAAACTTCGTTGCACAGTAACATATATACGGTTACAAAAAGCGGACTTAATGCCGTAAGGCATTCTCTACCAGTCAACCTTTAGGCCAAACAGAGAAACATCATTGGTTATGGAAATAAACCCAACCGAGTTTGCAAAAACGTCAATATATACTTATAAATAAGTACATGAAGACTATCGTAGCCTATGGACGCCTGCAACTACCGAGGTGTCACATGCACGTTGCTGACCCTTTAACATTAAGGGGTTTTTAAAAGCTTTAAAAGAACACAAAGGACACACCCCGTCATCAACACATCTTCTTTGAGCTCATATTTATCGTCAAACAAAATTTCGTACCATTCTGAACGCTTCAAATGCCTATTCTACTACTGACTGTAAGTACCTACTGAATCGATTCTAATCAAAGAGACATTCATGTCTTTCTAACCAAACATAATTATATTGCGTTACATAAATCTCTGAGAACATCGACAGGCCATTATCAACAGACAAAGCTGTAATTACCCGATGCTTTTTGCCAATCTGTGCCAAAGCGAGCGAAATAATCTGGGCAGGCTAATGTACACAAGCGCTCATGGAAATACAGCTTAAATACACATCTGGAACATTAAGCCACGTTCCAATTGGAGCAGGCCTAGCGTGCCTACGCATTATAACTGCTCCAGTGCCTAAGCTTTCAGACTTAAAACCTACTTATTACGTCTTTGAAACGTTTAGATTTACAATACAATTATAGCATCACTTGTCTGTTGGTGAACATTACTTTCAATCACATAGTTTTGTTATATAATAATTATAATATGCAAACCGTTTAATTATGATGGTAGTCCAACGTAATATTGCTTAACTAAAATGGGACTACGCATTACACTCTTAACCGTTGCGTTGCCAGAGTTTTCCCACTTCGTAGAGACAAGTGACAATGACCTAATTGACCTAACCTAGGTTCCGGGTAGGTCATGTAATACCGGTATTGCATGCCCTAGTTCCTGGTACTCAATGTGTTAACCGTGCATATAAACATGTTTTTTTTTTCGTTTTTCATGACCAGGAATAGCATTTCGTACTTATTCAAAACGTCGGAGATACACGACTCCGTGTTAGTTAACAATATTGTGTAAAAACCGTGAAAGCAATTATTTAATATAGGATCACGTATCGTATAATACTTACAGATGTGGTATAGCACTAGGTTGTCGTCCATCTCGCCGTTGTACCGCTGGAAGGCCTCGTTTGTGGGTGCGAACAGGGTCATCTGTCGGTAATGGAGACTTGTGTTTGCTACCGCGTTTCGTGATAGGAGGGCCAGGAACTGGAACAAATTATATTCACATTAGGTAGGTATACGATTTTAGGTTAAAAAAAACACGACAATCGCGTGATTTTTGAAGCATACGTCCATCACAATCACTTTTACAAAAGGCCTACTGATTTTCGACACAGTAACTGACGTTCAAGCCTGGGGCATGAAGTATCTGGTATGGTATTTGCAACAGTGACAATGGACGCAGAAAAACGTACGTGAAAGAGAGGTTAGATTGCTTTGGTGTGTAAGTAGATCAGAACTAATCCTCGTAAATAACACCGTCAGTTAATCCGTGTTAATGGCGCATCTAACTGTTTCTATATATCGGGAAGTTAATATAAAAATATACATGGTAAATAATAGTTGTTAATGGCCATGCTAGCTTGATATCGTACATTATATATATAAAAATATTTTATACTTAGAGTTTGTGCTGAATGGTTAAGCCGAAAACTTAAACGGTCTCACTTAAATTCATTCGGTCTGGAATTCGGGATTCCCGTACAATATGCCTTATGCAGGCGCCGTAACGTTCAGTAAGTTCATTGTAATATATGGGAAATATTCACGAGCAGGAAAAATTGCCATAAAAAACCGATAACATTTTAGCAGCCACAACACTTACAGACGACCTATTTATATTTTAAAGAAATTAAGACTACTTTTCGAGATGATAATATATAGCCTACCTACCTATATATAGATAGACACCTATATATATATATAGATAGGTAGGACGATGAAAACGAGTCACTTCGTACAGTTTTCTTTGTACTTGAGTGGGCTTACTTATTATTTCATAAATCTTTTACGAAATGGGCGACAATACGATATTTGCAAGCAAACATTGGAGCAGGTGTTCACACAACGTCCATGAGCAAATAAAACCTATTCCTAGATACTTAGCAAAGTAAGGCAAAAAAGAAATATATCACGTTTTCAATTATAAAAACTCAGTTATAAATACAGTAATATTGAAACACTGACACCGAATGGTAGGAAAAGCTCTTTAGTAAAACAGACATCTTGAAAATTTTTGCTATATGCTCAAGATTCCCAAGAGCGATGCTTTTTGGGTGTGTAAATAAGATCATAATTTTAAGTAAATATTAAACAGTTCACAAGCATAATTTGATAACAGTGAGTTAGTGAGTAATGTTGCTGTTTTTTTGTGAAAGAACGGACAAAAAGGCATAGTAAAACGTTCTCTTTTGATTTGATACTTAATAAAAGGGTTGGCGACATAGATGTAACTAGTGATGGGCCGTTCCCGGGCACGTTCCCCATTCCCCAACTTTCCCGGAAACGTGCCCGGGAACGTGCCCCACCGTGGGGAATACTGGGGAAAGTTGAATATGTGTATAGCTACATTATTTTTTTTAATGGTATCCACTATAAAAGGAATAATAACAATATTTAGCATGACAATATATAATGTATTTCTTTTCCAAAAGCAAATTCCCCCGTGTTCCCGGAAAAGATGGGGAACGTTCCACAACTTTCCCCAACTTTCCCGGGCACGTGCCCCAATGTTTCCGGCAATTCCCCATTGTACCGGGGAAGCGAAGCATAAATATATATAAGCAATATAAGTTTCTTCATCATAAAGAAACTTATATTAATGCATTATCACAGATTTTGGAACGAAGTTCCTTATCGGACGGAAATAAAATAAAGTGAAGTGAAGTCAAAAAAGTCAAAAAAGTCGAAAAAGTCGAAAAAGTCGAAAAAGTCGAAAAAGTCGAAAAAGTCGAAAAAACGTCAAATAAACGTCAAAAACGTCAAAAATGTCAAAATGACTGACATAAAAATTCAAAAATTTCAAAAAAGGCAAAAATTAAATAACATAACTTCATTCCAACCTAGTATTCCACGACACTCACGTATTTTTTTCATTATAATGCAATAAATAACTAGTTACATAAATAAAACTGTATACATCTATACATATTTTGATAATAGACATCTATATATTGTATTAGTCACATACTAACACGTAATATGAATTACAAATACTAATCGTTACAAAGATTGATTGAAACACATTGATTTTTGAATACGCTATTTGCGGTTGGTAATTTAAGACGTCCATACGATTTGTTAGGAGACATATGTTTTTAAACTTCAAATGTAAGTTTGTATTATTTATATTAGATACGAAAAAAACATTCTAACAAACAAGTCTCACCATAAAATGTCAATGTATAACCTAATCTGGTAAACTTTTGTAAAAACCGTACAATAAACATCAGACTTATGTAATTTAGTAGTTTGAAAAGGCAACATTGAAAAAATCACATATCATCATCACTTAAATAAATGTGATAATAACCTACAAATACTTCAGCGAATCGTTTTGTATTTTTTTATTTATCACATATTTTAGTAAAATTAAACTTTTAGAGAACTCAAAATAAAAAAAAATCTAATGAAATGTAGTCAAAATCCTACAGCAATCAGACTTAGGTAATTTAGTACTTTAAAACCATTTTTACCATTTTACCATTACTTAAATAAATATTACAAAAAAAAATAAAAACAATCATCACAGAACCGCATCTTTAATAACCACATATTTTTATAAAATTAAAGATTTGTCAACGCTAAAAAAAATCAAATGAAATGAAGTAAGAATCGTACAGCAATCATTACGCCAGGGAATATTATATTTAAAAAATATTTATAAAATATTCTTATTTTTCCCCATAGATATTTTTTTAAATATTTATACTGTAAAATACAAAAAATAATGGTATTTCTATTATTAATTGAATTTATTGTTTTTAGATTATTTATTTTCAAATTCAATAATGACTATTAATGACATTGTTGAATTTTTCGTTTTTTCTACTACTACTTTTCACTAAATAATTTATTTTCTGATAAAATAATATAATTGAAATACATATACTTACTTTCAAATATTTATCTTATTTTGTCTACAATAATAACATTAAACAATCTTTATTACAACTTAGGGTACACAAGTGTACATTGTACAATGTACTCTGTATGCTTTTTATCTGTAACATTTTTAATTTTCACGTATGGAACATTTTTACCTTGTATGCAACTTTCCCCTGTTTGGGGAACGTGCCCGGGAAAGTAGGGAATTCCCGGGAGCGTGCCCGCGGGGCACGCTCCCGGGAACGAGGCACGTTCCCCCGGCCCATCACTAGATGTAACATTGTAACATCCTATAATTGTAGTGTACTCGTAGGCTACGGTGACCCTTGCTTTTTACCACCGACGTATTATAAAAAAAACAGCAAGAGTAAAATTATTCTGAACATTATTACCTACTTACCTACTACATTATTTTTTTTATCTTTGTATATTCAATGTTACTGAATAGATTTAGGTCAGAGTCAGAGCGCAATATGTATTAAATACGAGTATGATGCGCTATGCGCTGCATTGCCTACATTATTGCGAATTATTTTGAGTATACAGAAGGCATATTCGGATTTCTAACTACTTATATTTAATATTACTTAAATTTCACATAGGAAATGAGATTAGTAAGTAAATATTTTGTTTAATGACCCTATTTGGACGGCGGTGCCAGACTTGAATAAAATGTTATATACCTTGCAGCGTCCGGAAGTACAATTAAATAAATAGATTATTAAAATGTAGCAATGTAACAAAAAAACATACAAAACCTCGTACCAAAGTATTACAGGTATGTTAACTAGTGGGTTGCTGACTTTGGGTAGGGGAACTTCTATTTGAGCACGTCATTTTGGAACTTTCTTGTCCCCGTAGTTTCTTGTCCTCCATTTAATTAGATACAAACAGGGTGCTTTCTACAAGTAAGCCAAATGGGTCGTCTGGTCGGCTTTAAGACCGGCGAGACTCGGATTGGCTAATAGAAATTACGTCCCCAGCGCTTCTCAACAATGAAGCCCCCTGAGAACAACCTTCTACCGTCAACTCCAATAATAAGTACACAGATTCGAACCTTATTTCCATTAAATAGGATCTAAAATGTACATATACCAATGAACGCTGTTACACGAGCACGTAACCAATACTACGAAGTTATACTTTCTACGAAGGTGAAACTAAAGACTTTGTAACATCATAAGGACCGATTTATTTTGATACGAATATGGCCGTCCTTTTTGCTAAATTGAATGTTGGTTAGTAGGTATTTTGTTGAGAAATCAATAGGTTTAATGTTATTATACCCGTCTTTTTGGAAAAAAAAACATACTTATTAAGTATTCCGAGTGGACATATTGTTTTAAACGCTCGCTGTTTAAAGAAAAAAACAACATAAGCAACCATAATTTTTTGACTTTGTTTGATGTATAAAAACCCTAACTTAAAAGATAGTTTGCGAACGTTTGTTGGCACAAAATATCTAAAATCTAAAATATATAGTATCGCGGATGACTGCATATTAATTTATGACACTCCCGGAATTAATAACGATAAATACGATACGGATGGATTGACAATTGAGTTATACGGTAAACGTCAGGAGGGCGTTTTCAAATGGCACCATTTGTAAACACGTACAATTTGGCAGTATATTCACCGTGATAATCGGATGCTATGACGAGCGGTGGCTATACTCACAACTACTACAATTTGAATTGCAAATGCCTGTTGATTTCTATTTACATATAACTCATTACAATGATTAACTTATACCTAATACCTAATACCTTTAGGTTTAATCAATAATAACGGGTCACTGCATACAGCCTTACAATTTTTAGGGCTCCGTAGTCAACTAGGAACCCTTATAGTTTCGCCATGTCTGCCCGTCCGTCCGTCCGTCCGCGGATAGGGGAAGACCGGGTAATGGGAGTCAGCGGGTAATGGTGGTCACCCACACATCTCCAAAACTACAAACACTAGAAATACGTTTACGGGCGTTCCCGCCCCCCTCTGGCCCCGCGCTAGCGCTGCGACAGCGCCGCGCCAGTATGGCGACGGCATCGGGATTAAGAGGTGTGTTTTGTTTTTGCGGCTCGCCGATGTAAATTTTTACGTACGCAAAATAGACGGTAAGTACTATAATTATTGATGTACTTATATGTGACTTTTTTATGTCTTTACTTGTGCATTAAGTGTACCGATTTCATAGTTAAATCTCGCGTGCTGTTAACACGTATCATGTGTTTATTTTTTTTTCTTCATAAAATACTTGTGGGTAATGAGGATCAGGTGACCCCCATTGCCCGCTAGTGACCACGATTTCCCGCAATGTAAAAGGTATAATATAATTTGTTATTTTGGTTTCAGATGCCGAAAGTACGAGTCAGAACTACCACAAAAGCTTCCTGGTCTTCTGACACATTGGAAAAAGCAGTGAAACTTATAGAAGAAGATGGATTTTCTATACGAAAAGCTGCTAGGGTTTCGAATATTCCATTTTCGAGTCTACAAAAAAGATATAATAATAAAAACAACTTAACACCACGTCTTGGGCGACTCACTGTGTTCAGCGCTGATCAAGAAAAACAATTGGCTGACTTGATAAAGAAGATGGCGAATATTTTTTATGGATGCACAGGTACAGAAATAAGAAAAGTGGCGTTTGAATATGCTGAAAACTTGAACCTAAAACACAACTTTAATCAGTCTTCGAAAATGGCTGGTCGTGACTGGTTAGAATCTTTTATGGCCAGAAATGATATATCAGTCAGAAAACCAGAAGCCACCAGCATAAATCGGATCACTGCATTCAATAAAACAGAAGTGCAGCGATTTTATCAGCTGCTGGGCGAACTGATGGCAAAACATAAATTTGTCCCAAAAAATATGTACAATTGTGATGAAACGGGCATTACTACTGTCCAACCTCCTGAAAAAATTCTAGCAGCTAAAGGGCAGAAAAGAGTGGGTTCAATCACAAGCTGGGAGCGAGGAAAGAATATCACGTTAATGTGTGCAATGAACGCTGCCGGTGGATTCATCCCACCGATGTTTATTTTTCCACGGAAAAGACTGAATCCACTTCTCGAGAAGGATGGGCCAGCAGGGGCTCTTTACAAGTGCTCAGACAACGGCTGGATTAATGAGCAGCTCTTTTTTGAATGGCTCTCGCACTTTAAGCATCACGCTAGACCTTCTGCCGAAGAACCAGTTCTTCTGATACTGGACAATCATGCAAGTCACATTTCGCTCCGTATCTATGAATTTTGCAAAATAAATCACATCCATATGCTCTCTTTGCCTCCGCATACGTCTCACAAAATGCAACCTCTTGACGTTTCGTTTTTTGGACCACTTAAAGGGGCATACAAAAAGGAGTGTGACTTATACATGAAAAGTCACCTGGCAGAGAAGATCACTCCTTACGAAGTAGCATCCTTATTGCGGAAAGCATTTAATAACGTTGCGTCCATTAGTAAAGGAGAGTCAGGATTTAGAGCAACTGGTATTTATCCAATGAATCCCGATGTATTTTGTGAAGAAGATTTTCTACCAGCTGTATTGCTCCAATCGGAAACTACTGCCATTCAAAATGTTGATGAATCAGTTGCAATTAATTACCCAGCACAAGGTCAAGAACGCTCTCCTGTACCGAGCACATCAATGCAAGTTGATTCACCGCTTCCACCGACGCCACCAAGAACTTCTAGCGCAGTTGATTGTCCAGATCCAGGACCCAGCTCATCTGTGGAGAGTATTTTACCAGCACCTGATCCAGTATATTCACCAGTCCTTGTCACATCAAAGCAAGTTAATCCACCAGTCTGTAGTCTTGATATTGTGTCCAAATTAATTAAGTTGCCAGAGAAAACTAAAACCCATAATACTAGACAAAGCCGTAAGAAGCAGCATGCAACGATTTTAACGTCTACCCCAATAAAAGAAAACCTGATAGAAAAAGAAAACAAAAAAAAATAAAATCGTCTGCTCAGCCAAAGCTAAAGGGAAAGGAAAAAAAACCGTCTGCCCAGCTAAAGATAAGAAAAAAGGTAAGGGCCAAGGAAAAAATACTAAACTGCCGAAGAAGGAGGCCGAAAGAGTAAAGAGGAAGGTTCTCCAGGAATCAAACGATACCACTGTATCAGACATAGGAACTGATGATTTATGCCAAGATGATGAGCTAGATGATGCTGACGACACAGGAAATAGGTGCTTAATCTGCGACGAATTTGGCCGAAATAATGAGGTTTGGTACAGGTGTACCTCATGTGGTTTATGGGCTCACGCAGATTGTACTGGGTGGGAGTCTGCCAAGGGCTATGTTTGCGATTTGTGTTAGATTTTTGTATGATCCTCATTACCCGCAAGGTGACCACAATAGCCCATACCTCTGTGCAATGGGAGTCAAAACAGTTAATTTTTGTAACTTTCATATTTGCCAAAGATGATTAGTAATGTGACGATTATTGATCTCAAATAATAGTCAATTAAGTAGATTTTGTTATGAGGCGGTTGCAATAAAGATTTCGTTTCATTTTATTTTTTTATTTTAATTCTTGCTTAAGTGATCCCCATTACCCCTTTCTACCCTAATCTCAGTGACCGTTAGCACTCGAAAGCTGAAATTTGGTACTAATATGTATATCAATCACGCCGACAAAGTGGTAAAATAAAAAGTGGATTTTTTGCTTTATTAGGGTACCTCCCCTATACGTAAAGTAGGGAGTGATTTTTTTTTTTCATTTCAACCCTAACGTGTGATATATTGTTGGATAGGTATTTAAAAATGAATAGGTGTTTACTAAAATCATTTTTTGATAATGTAAATATTTTCGGAAATAATCGCTCCAGAAGTAAAAAAAAATGTTTGAACCATAAGTTTTAAAAATATGAAAAAAATCTCAAAAGTAGAACGTTATAGAAACTTTCTAGGAAAATTATTTTGAACTTGATAGGTTGAATAGTTTTTGAAAAAAAAAATACAAAATCATTTCTGAACTAAGTTTGTAATTTAACCGTATAAGCAGGTGTTTATTGTACCTGTAATTTCTACAAAATCACAATGAAATGACGTGCTTTCAAATAAAGTAAAAACGGTGAAAATCGGTTCATGCAATAAAGAATTATCCCATAAAAATCATCTTCCATACTTTAAGCTCGCGCGCAATAGTTTACTTAATTTGCCGATAGATGTCGCTGTACGTGGAACGCTCATATCATATCCTACATGGCGGTGTTATTTTAACTCTTAAGTGGGGACACTTACTGTGACGGACGGAAAACTACGGAACCCTACACTGAGCGTGGCCCGACACGCTCTTGGCCGGTTTTTTTATGTACCTATGTCAAAATAAATTTCGTCTTTTATCCGGTTTGGGATTAAGTCAGTGGGATTTAGGAAGGATAAGTAACGTAAAACAACCAACTATAACTATCCGATGTTCCCAACTATGGTCCAAAACAGACTCGGATATCTTCGTTTAGGTGTGACTTTTATTTAAATGACGCTTAAGATACTTGCCTTACTTAGGCTTTAGACCTAGTCCTTAGCTCAGTGTGGGTCAGGATTTATGGAAATGTTTTTAGGTTTACGAGAGTTTCCATAGTTGTCCTCTGTTTCAATCATTAGACCGGATTATTACACTGACTTTTAATTTACGCACAAAAAGTTAAGAATTTACCTTACCATGGAAAACTGCACATAAATATTGCATGTTTAATTTTTAAAAAAGTTTACTATTTGTAAAGTAGAAAACAGTCTTTAAAGTAGGAAACATTTTAATAAAAGTCGTAACGTATCCTTATAACACGCAATAACGGCCTAGAGAGCTCAGTAATGGAAAGGCAGAGTTCAAAGAAGAACGTAAATTAAGATTTCTCATATAGAGCGTGGTCTGACTTACCGAGATTATCCTCATACACTTGTGTTATTGCTGTGCAGTAATCTCGGAAGCATTCTGGTTAATCGGACGATACGGCGCGACCCGCACGCTATGTGGGACCGCCAAAGAACGTATAGAGTCGTCGTACGTAAGGTCAGCAGTGTCAATAGAGAAGTAAAATAAGGTAAACAAATATGGAATTTGTAGGCAAAAAAAGCATTTGACACATGACAAAATATTATTAAACAATTTTTTTTTACAAAAAAATAAGTAATTAGCGAATATTTTTACTAAAAATTATTGTAAATAAAAGTTTATTTATTTATTTATGTACTTATTGTTTAGAGCACAAACAGTCATACACAAAAATATAGATATGAATTACAAAATTATGTAAAAATAAACCTGGAGGTTCATAAATGTGATACAATTAAAAATTTTACAAAAGCGAATGCGAGAAGGAAAACAAATAAAAATACTACCTACATATTTTTTATCCTCAACAATTTGGATCTCGTATGTTCTTTTAAAGTATCAAGAGAGTACATAAATGGATCAATGTCACTAAAAAACTCATTATAGTTTTTTGAAACTCATTTGAAAAAACTATGTTTGGCATAATTAGTACGTGCGAAACTAACATAAAACAAATTCCGAGGACGTAAGGAGTGATGCGGTATATTAAATACTATATTTTGTAGCAAATTAGGGCAATTAATTTATGGTTTAACATTGAAAATTGTTCTTTAAAAGTGCATAATTGCGCAGCAATGAAGGTAAAAAAAGTTGTTTGTTTACACTATTTTACTTTTCTGTTTACACCAATCGTATAAATAGTCGTGCAATTTATAATAACTCGCATAATAACGATAACATAGAACAATATTTTTAGGGTTCCGTAGCCAAAATGGCAAAAACGGAACCCTATAGTTTTGTCATGTCCGTCTGTCCATCCGTCCGTCTGTCCGTATTTCACAGCCGTTTTGCTCGGAAACTATAAAACGTATTTTAATACAATTTTAACAAAAGGTGTATTTTGTATGCCGCTACTTAGTTTTGTAGTAAAACTTCTGGAAAGTTTTTTGACAATTACGAGTAGTTACACGTACTCCATAGATTGTAATTAATTGTCAAAAAATTTTTTTTACCAAATATCAACATCTTGCACATCAATCGATAGGTCCTTAAAAATAACATAACATAAATAGTATTTATTGCACAACTCAAATTATAGACACAAAGTATACACAAGTAACATTGATATTTGTTTGAAAACTTTTTATTTATGGAATATTTTCAGAAATAATCACCCCAAAAGTCTAAAAAATGGTGGCCGGCGGTGTAACGTTTGAACCGAAGATCAAAAAAATATGAAAAAAAATTGTAGAATAGAATTCTTGACAAATTTTTTAAACGAAAATTGTCTTGAACATTTAATGGTTAAAGCGTTTTCGAGTTATGTCGAAAAACCTGTCCCATAGGCAGATTCGACCTTTTGATAATTATTATTTGTTATTCCGTTGAAGTTACGGTTTTTTGCCTTTCCATGAAAAATGTGGGAATACTGAAAAGTGACACAGCTTAAGGCAACTTGCCACTGGAACTACTGCTAAATAAGCTCAGCTTTTTAATAAATTATTTATAAATCTTGAAGCACATCAAATTATTTTGTTCAATATTTTTTGATTTGCAATTTTTAAGCAGTTACACTACTATATATAAACTGAAAATAGATGTCATATACTTCAGAAAAAGTGACCAAACCCTCCGGTGTCCGAGGCCAGATTTGAACTGGCGTCTTCAGCTTTCGCGGCTGACGTCCTGACCACTAGACCACCCGGTCACGGCGGAACTTGACAAATTTTCTCATGTATATGCAATCTCTGAATTTGAAACGGCTAGGCGCCGTTGACCATACTCTAAGGGCATCTGGCCTCGGACACCGGAGGGTTTGGTCACTTTTTCTGAAGTATATGACATCTATTTTCAAATTATTTATAATTAAAATAGTACATACATATGCCAGTGTTTTGTTAAAATATCCTGACCCGGATTCACCAAAAATGTCTAAGGGTAATTTTGACAGAGACTTGATCAAAAAGCCCTTACTCAAATTGATTTATCGTCTGAGAGCTACTCTGCCGCACTCAGAGACACATTATGTTATATATATTGCATCAGGCAGGGGATGGGCAGGGGTTAATAACAGACTGTACAATTTGTCCTAACTAACGCGAGAACATGACAACGCTCACGCGTGTTGCAACATCTATATTTTTTGCCATTTATTTGGACTATTAAATCTACATAACGCGAACGCGACAGTAATAGTGGTTTTATTTTTCACCTTTCCAATATCATTTTCAAATAAATTGTTCGTCTATTGTCAACGTAGCCTGTTATGATATCGCAGCGAAAGTGATTTTGGTTGTTCTCCCGCTATACGGAATCCCGAATAAACTAAATGGAAGTTTTCGTTATCTAAACCCGAACATTCTCTACAAAAGGCAGTGACTTCAAAGAGATTCTAAGTAGCTATGTCGTAGCGCATTCTGTATTTGTCACTTAAGATTAGGCCTCAAGATACAAGGGAATAATGTCAAATATTTACATATATATGGCATCTACCGTATTTAGCTGATTGAATAAGTGTATAGTGAAGCTTTTGTGAGACATAGTAACGCTATTTAATTTTTACGGCTTTATTTACTTGTATTTAGTCACTACGCGCGACATGTTTCGGAGAGCTTAGGTCTCCATCTTTACGCACTAAGAGTGCTAGGCGAACCGATCCGTGACCCTTCGCTGCGGGGCCGCGCAGTGACTAAATAAAAGTGAGTAAAGCCCTAAAATTTTAATATATAGTAAAGCATTAGACAAGTAAATTTTCTTTTCTGACTGAGTGTATTTAATGAATTATTTTTCTGAGGAAAGATAGATGTATAAAAAAGTGATAAGAAAATACATCAACTACAAAGTCATTTGATCTACAACATAAAAGGAATTCAGTTTTTGACTTATAGTGTCCTCAAAACGCGTCGCGTGTCGTGAAAATCTGTAAATATATGAGATAACAGACATTAGTTAGAGTACTGCGGCTAATAATTAAAAGTTTTTGCATTCACGTTTAACTTTAGCCGGTAAAAAGGCAGAGTAATGCGGGGGCAGGTGCAGCGAATTACGGCCACGCGACTAAGCCCCAGAGACACATATTTAACCACAATACTCGTACTCACTCAATTAAAGCCTTTATTAATAATGATGATAAGCGCTGCTTACAATGTGATTGCGTATATCCACTGCATAAATTAACCGTCTGTTTTGGTTACAGGACTGATCTCTAATTTCGAGTTGTCACTATTTCGAGTTGAATGTATTATTGTCTGTCTTACAAAGGTATCAGTAGAAAAAGAGCTAAATATCAAAGAAAGGCTAACTAAAGTGTCTAAAGTATATAGATAGGACTTATTAAGTTTTGTATCAGTTGCTTACAAAACTAAACCAACCAGAAAGAAGCAATACGATTATTTTTTAAGCGTCAGGGAAAAAAAATCAGCAAATAAGACCACAAAGTAAAGTGAAAACGAAAATGTTTTAGTCAGGAGTGGGGGTGGAATAGTATAAGCTGCTGGTTCGCTTGATTGATTGGTACACTTTACCGACAGGACATAAAGAAGATAAAGTAGAGATAGTTCTATTCTGAAAAGCGGATAGAATTAGGTATATATTAGATTAGCTTCCGAATAAGGAACTTCTTCTAGTACGTCTTTTTACTCCATGAAATTTATCATCATATATATTATTTTACTCGTGAGAACGTAAGTTGAGAATGGATCATTGACCATTTCTCAGTCAGGTTACGGGCTTATCCTATGGACGGCTGCAACTCCAGAGGTGTCACATGCGCGTTGCCGACCCTATACAAAAAGGAGGATCACTGTGTTGATGGCTAAAGGAACAAGAGGGTCCCTCGTCGTCAACACACTGAGTTCACGTTGAGCTCTTACCTACATATTATTACTAACAACTTAACAAAATTAAGTACAACCTCAAGCAACTTAATATTTAGGTATTCTTCCATAAGGCATTCCTGCGGCTAGGCAAAACGACTGTCAAGTCAAATGACTACAGGAGCTTTCTCACGCGGGACGTTCCTTGCAAATATAATTAATTAAGTATGCAAGGCGTGTGGATACCGGCGGGACATGTTAACGGGGATGGATTGTAGGTACCTCACCTTCTAAGATATTTTGACAATTATGCTTCTTACCCCTTTGCAATAAGGTGGAAAAGTGCAAACATAGTTGTGAATTTTCTCTTTTGTGTTGCCGCAAGTCCTTACTGAGTACACTACAATACAATTAAATATTGACTTTATTGACGAACAAGTATTTATTAATCAGACTAAAAATTACAAAGGTTTGATTGATGGTCATTACATCGGATCTATTTATCAACCATCACCTTTTTTTAAGGCAGACTATTAGAAAAACCGGCCAAGAGCGTGTCGGGCCACGCTCAGTGTAGGGTTCCGTAGTTTTCCGTCCGTCACAGTAAGCGTCCCCACTTAAGAGTTAATAACACCGCCATGTAGGATATGATATGAGAGTTCCACGTACAGCGACATCTATCGGCAAATTAAGTAAACTATTGCGCGCGAGCTTAAAGTATGGAAGATGATTTTTATGGAATAATTCTTTATTGCGTGAACCGATTTTCACCGTTTTTACTTTATTTGAAAGCACGTCATTTCATTGTAATTTTGTAGAAATTACAGGTACAATAAACACCTGCTTATACGGTTAAATTACAAACTTAGTTCAGAAATTATTTTGTAATTTTTTTTCAAAAACTATTCATCCTATCAAGTTCAAAATAATTTTCCTAGAAAGTTCTACTTTTGAGATTTTTTTCATATTTTTAAAACTTATGGTTCAAAAGTTAGAGGGGGGGGGGACGCATATTTTTTTACTTCTGGAGCGATTATTTCCGAAAATATTTACATTATCGAAAAATGATTTTAGCAAATCCCTATTCATTTTTAAATACCTATCCAACAATATATCACACGTTAGGGTTGAAATGAAAAAAAAAATCACTCCCCACTTTACGTATAGGGGAACTACCCTAATAAATAAAAAAAAAACTTTTTATTTTACCACTTTGTTGGCGTGATTGATATACATATTAGTACCAAATTTCAGCTTTCTAGTGCTAACGGTCACTGAGATTATCCGCGGACGGACGGACGGACGGACGGGCAGACATGGCGAAACTATAAGGGTTCCTAGTTGACTACGGAACCCTAAAAAGGTGTAGGTAAGGTAAGTACGGTAGCAGAAAATACTTGAAATCATTATAAAGTATCAATCTAATAACAATAAGCTATAATCGTCTAAGCTCAAGATGGCGACGACGTCTTCAGAATAGTTTTTTTTTGTTACTTGCTCATTTACCTACGTACATATTTCAGTGTGTAATATTGATAGCCTATTGTGCGGTGATCTAACGAACAAGTGTGCAACTAGTGAAAAACTAGTCTCAAAACGCGCGTAACCACCCTTTAGTTAGGTTAGTTGAACAAACGGTTATCCGTGGCTCGGCCACCAGCCACCACGTCTTTATTTGTACAAAAAGCAATCCCCTTACAATCAGCAAGGCCTCTACCGAACAACGTTGCCTATTTTTAGGGTTCCGTAGTCAACTAGGAACCCTTATAGTTTCGCCATGTCTGCCCGTCCGTCCGTCCGTCCGCGGATAATCTCAGTGACCATTAGCACTAGAAAGCTGAAATTTGGTACTAATATGTATATCAATCACGCCGATAAAGTGGTAAAATAAAAAGTGGAAAAAAAATGTTTTATTAGGGTACCTCCCCTATACGTAAAGTGGGGAGTGATTTTTTTTTTCATTTCAACCCTAACGTGTGATATATTGTTGGATAGGTATTTAAAAATGAATAGGGGTTTACTGGAATCATTTTTTGATAATGTAAATATTTTCGGAAATAATCGCTCCAGAAGTAAAAAAAATGTGTCCCCCCCTCTAACTTTTGAACCATAAGTTTTAAAAATATGAAAAAAATCTCAGAAGTAGAACTTTATAAAAACTTTCTAGAAAAATTATTTTGAACTTGATAGGTTGAATAGTTTTAGAAAAAAAATTACAAAATAATTTCTGAACTAAGTTTGTAATTTAACCGTATAAGCAGCTGTTTATTGTACCTGTAATTTATACAAAATCACAATGAAATAACGTGCTTTCAAATAAAGTAAAAACCGGCCAAGAGCGTGTCGGGCCACGCTCAGTGTAGGGTTCCGTAGTTTTCCGTCCGTCACAGTAAGTGTCCCCACTTAAGAGTTAAAATAACACCGCCATGTAGGATATGATATGAGCGTTCCACGTACAGCGACATCTATCGGCAAATTAAGTAAATCCATACTTTAAGCTCGCGTGCACGCGAGCTTAAAGTATGGAAGATGATTTTTATGGGATAATTCTTTATTGCGTGAACCGATTTTCACCGTTTTTACTTTATTTGAAAGCACATCATTTCATTGTGATCTTGTAGAAATTACAGGTACAATAAACACCTGCTTATACGGTTAAATTACAAACTTAGTACAGAAATTATTTTGTAATTTTTTTTCAAAAACTATTCAACCTATCAAGTTCAAAATAATTTTCCCAGAAAGTTTTTATAAAGTTCTACTTTTGAGATTTTTTTCATATTTTTAAAACTTATGGTTCAAAAGTTAGAGGGGGGGACACATTTTTTTTTACTTCTGGAGCGATTATTTCCGAAAATATTTACATTATCAAAAAATGATTTTAGTAAACCCCTATTCATTTTCAAATACCTATCCAACAATATATCACAAGTTAGGGTTGAAATGAAAAAAAAATCACTCCCCACTTTACGTATAGGGGAGGTACCCTAATAAAACATTTTTTTCCACTTTTTATTTTACCACTTTGTCGGCGTTATTGATATACATATTAGTACCAAATTTCAGCTTTCTAGTGCTAACGGTCACTGAGATTATCCGCGGACGGACGGACGGGCAGACATGGCGAAACTATAAGGGTTCCTAGTTGACTACGGAACCCTAAAAACGATGAAAATCGGTTCACGCAATAAATAATTATCCCATAAAAATCATCTTACATACTTTAAGCTCGCGCGCAATAGTTTACTTAATTTGCCGATAGATGTCGCTGTACGTGGAACGCTCATATCATATCCTACATGGCGGTGTTATTTTAACTCTTAAGTGGGAACACTTACTGTGACGGACGGAAAACTACGGAACCCTACACTGAGCGTGGCCCGACATGCTCTTGGCCGGTTTTTTTTATATCATTTTATAAAAAAGTGTAAAAGGTAGTCATTGACAAAATTCCATTTGCTGTGTACAAAGGGAGAAAGCCATTTTATTAAATAAAATAAAAACAATAAACGTTTACAAAAATTCATAATTATGAAAAGGAATTAGATTCCTAATAATATTATTTTGATTGGTTTACGACTAAATGGAGATTAGTATCTAGAGTTTGTTTTGTTTTTATGTTGCAGGGTTCTGACAAACCAAATATTCAGATATAACAATGGATTTCTACTATGCAAAATAAGAATTAATAATATGTACCTATTCATGAGCATGTAAGTGATATCATATTAATGATATTATAGATAAATCCAGTTATTTTTATAAATATTTCTTGTTTTTGGATAACTTACTTTAGTCAATTTAATTCAATGACACCTCTAGTTAGTCAGTAACACCTTTAATTACCTTAGGCCGGTGACATTGAAATCTTTTGTGTTTTAACACTATGGTGGTAAATATACTTTTCTTAATTCTCTAGTTGACATACCAGGTCATGGTCACTTTTGTTTTAGTACATAGAAGTCGTATCATGAATGAATCCTATGCATGTTATATCAGTATTTTCATGAAAAATACAAGGAATACCGCGCTATTCCATTATCCTAGTCCCTTGGCTATCCTTGAAAGTCAACACGAGATAGTACTAGTTTGAGTTATAGAGCCGTTTAGCGTGAGATATTATGCCCATTACACACAACATCAATATTTACTATCACGGCGCGGTGTTGACAGAACCACTAACAAAGTACTCAGCGTCGAGCACCTAACCAATGAGTTGTGAACAATATTGAAGGGTAACATATCCTGTAATGCCTACGTTCTGTCACTTGAAAGATAACTTATTTATATTATTTGAATAAAATTCTGGGTGTTTTACCAGGTTCCAACGAACCAGCAGACTCCTCATATTTATACCTGGCAGCGCGCAGCGAATATGACGTCCTTAAGTTAGGATTTTGATAATTCCTGCATACATTTTACAAATTATGATTTTTATCGATTTAAGGAATTATAAACAAAATATCAACTGAGTTTTTGAAATTCTTTTTATTTTAATAGATAATTTCCAGAGATCATTATTATTTAAACGTGATTTGTATTTTTTACCTTAAATAGGTATTTATAAATCTTCTAATTATATTTATTAAAAGCCGTAGTTGAAAATCAACATATTCAAATCAAATCAAAATACGTTTATTTCGAAACACTAGGCTTCATAGAATATTACAATACATTTATAAGACAAAATACATTAATAATAAAATTATACATTACATTTACACATGTCATGGTTAGTAATTGACTATTTATTCTAGGTTAGTACTACACTTATATCAAACATATTTATTTAAAAATATCTGTAGCGAAATTCATTCAACTATTCAACATTATGTTAAACAATTAAATGAAGTTCACTACAGTGGTTCAAATAGGCCCCATCGAACCTGTGCGCAAACATGGCTAGGATGCTGTTGGTGCTGTTCCTCACCCTGCCGAGTAGCGAAGTTGCTTTTTTGCGGATGATGGCGGCAAAGCTGTCCACGCGCGCCTCCGCGAACATTGTTGACGCACTGCAGTAACGAGGCAGCCCCATCAGCACCCTAAACGCATTATTATATTGTACACGCAGAGCACTGTACTGTCTTTGCGTGTAACTAACCCACAGGCTGCTCGTATAAAAAGATGTACAAAAGGCTTTGAATAAGGCAACTTTTACCGACCGTGAGCTACGAGCAAACCTGCGCTCCCTTTCGACGTCAGCACCGTCCTTGACGTCAGAGGTGATCATGTGTCCCAGATATTTAAATGTATGTACAACTTTCAGAGGACATTTATTTAGGGATAACGCTGGAATTGATGATGGACACCTCCCTTTGACCTCAAACACCATTACTTCACTCTTAGCAGAGTTGTATTTCAACCCATGTGCACTAGCGTACCGCTCACATATCGCTATTAGTTTGGCGAGACCACAGGGTGACGCGCTCAGCAGCACCACGTCGTCGGCGTAGCTAATATTGTTGACACAGACCCGTTCCACGTGACAACCGACATGTGTGCTGCTGAGCTCGGCAATCAGTGCATTAACGTATAGGTTGAAGAGCTTCGGAGAGGTTAACCCCCCCTGCCTCACCCCACACTCCAACCTATACGGCTCCGACACTGCCCCCGACCACCGAACGCTATTGACCTGTCCTGTATATCAGAATTTGAAAATAGATATTAGTTCCGGAGGTACCTGCATATCGATTAACTTTTTCCATAATATATCATAACAGACCAGGTCAAAAGCCCTCGATAGGTCGAGAAAGCACGCATACACTGGGGTGTCTCTGTCCGTGTAGTACCTTACAGTCTGCTTTAAACACAGTATCGCACTCTCAGTCGAGAGTCCAGGTCTAAACCCGAATTGATTATCATGCGGCTGTATGTACTTATCTAACTGTATATTTAGCAGACTGTCAAGCACTTTGGCTATAATGGTGGCAAGCGAAATAGGTCTGTAGTTGGCCTTATCCGATGTATTTCCAGTTTTGTTTTTGACAATCGGCACAACAATGGTTTTCATTAGGTCAGGCGGTAAATATGAATGTCCCAAATACAGAGTATACAACATAGCTAGTACTCGCGGTAAGTATGGGCCTGCATTCTGAAGATGTTCGATGCTGAGACCATCGTGACCCGGGGATTTACCTCTAGACATGTTTTTAATTGCCGTAGCTACGTCTTTAGCTGTAATATTTGTCCCGATTTTGATGCTATCATTTCTGGTCTCAGCCTCGAACCTCTCACGCGATGGTCCCAATGGCGATTGCACCAAAACTGTTTTTTAAAAATTTCAGCAATCTGTTGGGGGTCACTTATACCCTCAACGCTCGCGGGAAGCCCAGGTTTAGTGTTCATTTTGTTTGTACACTTCCAAAACTGCTTAAAGTCTTTTTTAGAGTGTAATGATGCCATTTTATCGAGTTTAATTTGCTGTTCATTATTCTGGCACCACTTCAAACGGGATTTAAACAATTTTCGACTCTCATTCATGGCATCATACACTGGACCCGATTTAGGCCGATTGTACCATACCCAGGCTTGAAACTTTCGCCTGGCCTCCCCGGGAGCCTCGCGGACATGTCTGTTCCAACCTACAACAGTTTTCTTTTTCTTATGACTAACATAGTAACTACTATTTGTTGCCGAACGTCTCAGGGTTTCTATTATATTAAAAATGTTTTGTTGGTGAACATAGTGCTAATTAACACTGGCTTCGACAAGAACTGCCGAATTGAATAATTTGGCAGTTCTTGTCGGAGAACAAACAACGGTGCGACTAAACAGAAAAGTTTCATAGTTTAACTTAAACAAACTGTTTCATGTTTGTCTGTCTGTACTCTCGCATTTAATCTTAAATCTTAAAACAGGGTAATTATGACATCTCCTGAGTAAAGGATGATAAATAGATCCTAAGTATCTTTAATCAGAGTATTTATGTGACTTAAAATATTGTCCTAAAATTTTGATTTAAAAGGGAGAGTTTAAGGAAATTGCGCGTCAAGCTCTCCTTAAGCGATGCTGATGATTGAAACCCCGTTAAACTTTAATTGCTTAATCAAATATCATAATGTTAAACGTAAAAGCTTAAAAGGACACTAAGTTTTAATGTTCGTAAGTTTATTAGCTGTGTCATTCAATTGATTTATTAAAGAAAAATGCATACAAATTTTGGTTAAATTTTTTTGTTCGCGTTGGTGTAAAAAAAAGCAGCTCAACTGTACACAAACGGTAAACATAGTCTACGAACGCTCGGTTAACAACTCGAAAGCGGTTAACTAATAGTGGGGTGCTCAAACTTTAGGTGTGCAAAATGCGCGTTGGCGTACATTTTATTTAGATGTGTCATTTACGGAGTGGAGTAGAGACAGTAAAGGCTGTAACAGGTTGTCCTGGCGCCAACGTGGCGCTTCAATAAGCGGCCACAGCTGGGGCAGTGGCCATGGGGTGGGTGAACTGCCCTAATACTTTCACTGGGACTATTGCCCTTTTACTCTTTTGTTTGCCTGCCAAAAGCTTACGCCTTGCCTTGCCTTGAGTCGATAGAATCTGTAGAAAGAATTCTGAAAAATACAACAATATAACGAGCCATTTTCATTTAAATATATATCGTAGGGAGATATCTTTTTGTTCACGAACTACGGAAAAACTACTCCACAGAATTTCACAACATTTAGGGTAGTTTTTCCTCCAAAACGCATGCGGGCAAACCTGCGGGAACAGATAGTAATTCATATTTCTTAATTTCATCATCACAGGAACTAACCAAAGCAAGCAAATACATAAATTAGTATAGACCAATAGGTATAATTATAAAATAACTATAATTTAAAACATTGTATTAACATTATATTGAAAAGGTTTAGGTAGGTTAGGTATCGTATATATTTAAGTACTAGCTGTGCCCGCGGGTCCGCCCGCGTGGAATTCGGTCTGTGTCAGTAAGCGCCTAATTCACCCCTAATTTCTTTCCCGCTACCCTGGAGGCGGAACTTGAAGTAAAGTTGACAGATGGATTTATCCTATCAATTTTTATTGGCATGATTTAAACGACATACAATAGTAGGTGTATATCGGACGATACAGCACCACTTTTGTATTTATACGTTCATGTCCACGGCAAATATCATCCAAATCGATCCTCCCGTTAAATCAGTCTACGCATGGTAAGAACAGGCACGGTTGAAATGGGGGGGGGGGGGGGGGGCGGGGGTGTCACAAATGCATAAATGTTTTTTTTCTATTTGAGGAATTAGTAATCCTTAAGGGGTGATTTCCGGGATAACAATGCAAAAACAACCGGCCAAGAGCATGTCGGGCGATGCTCAGTGTAGTTTCGTAAATGCCGCCCTGTTACGAAACATCCGTTCAAACGGTCGTTTATTAAGGGATATTTGGCGGCGCTTACGACAGTTGACTATCCGGCACATCCTTTCACTATGCGATTTTGACTGATAATTCAAAAACGGCTGAACCGATTTTATTCAATATAGTTTTTATTGAAAGTTCTTATCAGGCCTCACCAAATTTCAGTTTTCTAGTGCGAACAGTAACTGAGCTAGACCGTGGACAGACGGACGGACATGGCGAAACTATAAGGGTTCCTAGTTGACTACGGAACCCTAAAAAGAGATAAATAGTAGTTTATGTAACTGTTACGTAATAAGGCCTAATTATGTACAGAAGCATACACATATTAAAAATCCACTGAAACCATGCGTGCCGGCGGCGGCGGGGGAGATGAGAGGCGGATTTTGATTACGTTACCGTAGGTAATTAATTTTCATACGTTTTTACGTTACTGGTTGCAATAATTGTGGTAATTACATAATTCAAGGTAAGCACATTACAATGCACTAATGAACGTCAGAGAAAAATAAAATACGGGAGTGTCGTGGAACACTCTGTTGGAACGAAGTTATGTTATTTAATTTTATTACATTTTTTACTTTTTCGTTAATTTTGTGGTTTTAATTTTTTTTGTATTTTTTTGAAATTTTTGAATTTTTGGAAATTTTTGACATTTTGGAAATTTTTGAAATTTTTGAAATCTTTAAAATTTTTGAAATTTTTTGAAACTTGAAATTTTTTAAATTTATGAAATTTTTGAAATTTAGGAATTTTGTCATTTTTGACATTTTTTACTTTTAGGAACTCTACTTTTTTCACTTTTATCACTTTGTCACTTCTCACTTTCACTACACTTCACTTCACTTCACTTTATTCTATTTTATATATTTTTTATTTCATTCCATTTTACATGTTTCTCAATCGTATGGGTGTCGCGTTTTCGTGACGGTCACGTGACTTTTTTTCACCTAGCCCCCCATCCGCGAACCGTCCAATAAGGAACTTCGTTCCAAAACTACCACCGGTTCTAACTCTACACCTCTGGCCCAAGAAGTATTATGACCGAAAAGATACTCGACGGGACTTATTTTTTTCAAAACAGTAATACATTATTACATCTTAAAGATACAAAATAATGCGTAGTTCTCCAAGAAGACATATCAAAACAGCTTGAGAGACAGATAATGTACCTATTGTTTAATTATAAAGAAAAATAAATCCTAATCTGACTGCTTCACAAAACGTTTGATATGTTTTCCTACCTAAACGGTGTCCTATAAATGTTGTAGTAGTTGTTTGGTTTGGGCCATGCATCTTTGTCCGTCATATATAATACTCGAACCTGCAATAACCCTTTGCATTCATGACATTCAAATATTTCTTAAGAGCGGGTAAATGTAAATTTAAAGCATCGACGGGTAACATTTTATAAATATGAACACCTAGACCAAAAAATTACAAATTATTTAAATACCAAATTTCATCTAAATACGGACAGCGGTTATTGGTTGTTTCTTCCCCATGTAAACTTTCACCCCTTTTGTATCCGTTTAAAGGATAATTTCCGAGATAAAACTATTTTATTTCATTTTTTAATTAATTATCTCCATACCAAATTTTATCTAAATCGATTCTGCGGTTAATAATTCCCTATACAAATTTATAACTATCTTTTCACCCCTTTAGGGTGGATTTTCGGAGTGAAAACTATCATTTGTCCTTTCTTGAGACCCATACTATACCAAATTTCATCTTTATTAGTTCAGCGGTTAAAAAATCGTCATACCAACTTCCAACCCCCTTTTCGGGGTGAAAGGGTTTATTTTCGGGATGAAAACTATTCTGTCGTTCCTCGGGACTCAAATTATCTGCATACTAATTTCTATTAAAAAATCTCCATACAAACTTTCAACCCCCTTTTCACCCCCTCCAGGGTTGATTTTCAAGATGAAAACTATTCTTTGTCCTTTCCCGGGACTCAAACTATCTCTACACAAAATTTCATCTAAATCCGTTCAGCCGTTTTCACGTGATAGATGTATAGATAGATAGTTTTTATTGAAAGTACCTTTCAGGCTTCGCTTCCATTATTTTTTTCTAATTTTTTGGACCTACGGTTCTAAAGTAAGGTGGGGGGAGGGGCTTTTTTCAAGATGAAACTATCCTTTGTCCTTTCTCGAGACCCATACTATCTCTATACCAATTTTCATCTAAATCTGTTCAGCGGTAAAAAAATCCTCATACTAACTTCCAACCCCCTTTTCACCCCACAAGGGTTTGAAAACTATCCTATGACATTTCTCGAGACTCAAATTATCTCCATACTCATTGCTATCTAAATCGTTTCAGCGGTAAAAAATTCTCCATACAAACTTTCAACCCCATTTTCACCCCAACCAGGGTTGATTTTCGGGATTAAAACTATATATTATCCTTTCCCGGGACTCAAACTATCTCTATACAAAATTTTATCGAAATCCGTTGAGCCGTTTTCACGTGATGCGCGGTCAAATAAACAGACAAACAGATAAACAGATAAACAGACAAACAGATAAACAGACAAAAATTCTAAAAATTGTTGGAACGTGTTCTGTTATCGATTCTAAGTATCCCCAGCCAACTTTTTTTCGATTATCTTCCATGTACAGACTTTCTACCCTCTTCAGCTTTATTATATGTATAGATTAACCAAGTTCAAGAAAAGTTATAGAATTTTCTTGAAAGTCATTAAATATTAGACAGACCAAGCTTATTATTAGTAAACGTCGATTGTTATTTAAGTATGCGGGTAATTATTGCTTGAATTGGTAATAACCCGGGTAATAACCCAATTTAGCCAGTAATTTAAGTAAATAAGTTATCGTGTCAAATAGTGGTCAAGTTTATTTGTCTAGGGTCCATCCCGCATAAGCTGGTGTGACATTTGTATAATTAAATACCGTTATTTTGACGAAACGTTTTCGGATGTCATCAAACATACGATTTAACTGTAGTCATGCAAAATACAGTATTTTATGCATCAGTTGTATATAGAGATGGGTAGGGGTGAGTAAATACTGAGTATTTACTCAGTATTTATCCAAAGCACCCCGTAAATACTCGTATTTACTCATTTCGGTGGGTAAAAGCTATTACTAATAAAATATATAAAAAAGTGAGATTAAAGCACTAAATTGAATATTTCTAGCGTGTATAAATAATATTTTTGTTATAAAAGCATATTAGATGAAAAAAAGGTAATTAGCAGTGAGGAGAAATTTGGAATTTAGGGAATGTAGACGTGATAAAAACATAGTCAACTTTTTTTTTTCAAATACAAAGGTATTTACTTTGAAAACATGGGACTTAAGTCGTTTCTGTATTCTAGATAAGTGCATTTCGCAAGCCGATTCGAATATTATACAGATGTTAACAAGTTGTTTACAAAAAAAAACTGCCACGAAAATACTTCACAATATTATAGGCATTATAGCTCTTATCAGATAGCGTGGCGATTGTTAGCTAGTGCTAATGAACAAAGAATATAGAAAGAATGACCATAGAGGGTCAAACTGCGAACAAAAGACCACCTAGTTTGCGGCGTGGACTTAAACTGCATTCTCTATTATATTTGTCTACTTCTTATCTCATAAGTACGAGTATGCACAGTTTTAAAATTAATAAACATCGTTTTCATAAGGGATATATCGTGTCGCAGAGTGAACGAAAGGTGGCTCGGCTCGCTAAATGTGCTTTAAATCCTTATCTTGCAAAATGCGCGTTTCGCTTCCCTTATTTTGATTGGGTGATTAGCGGACACTAACAAGTGTAGCACGACTAGTATCCGATGAAAATACAGTTAGGCACGCTGGCGCGCCTGGCGCGTTTGGCACGCTCAGTTGCTGTTTGTCAGTCAACCTGTTCGGAGGACTACCTACTTGCTCATTTTACGTAAAGTGCCTCGTGAGATTTTCCTTGGACCCTTGCTTTGTATATGGACTTTGATGGTGTTTTCTTTGTGATTAAAGTTAACGTTTCTGGACTTTTGATTTTTGTTAGTGAATATCTTTGGATAATGGATATTTTTGGTAGCGTTCCAGTCTCACGCTAATCTGTGTGGCTCTGAGGACCGCGACAGAAATCACATGCACGCTATTGGATTACAGCACGGTTAGCACAAGAGTGAAGCGATAGTATCTCGCATATAGTACTACCCGTCTCTTTTTAAATGATACAGTCAGAAAAAGATGGATAGACTATCTCGCGCGCGAGATACTGTCGCGTCACACTTGTGCTAACCGTGCTGGGATATCCAATATGTCGGTACATCGATCTTGTGGAGCTAGGTATCGCCATTAGCAAACCTGACCCCGTTCAAAGCAAAGGTGAGTGTTTACGTGGCACTTACGTCATTTTATTAAGAGTTTTTATAGAAAACTCAAAAACGGCTCAACCGATCATGTTGAAAGTAATTTTATTTTAACGTATTTTCTAGTCCCTATTCATCCGATAATCCATATAGAGCGGTAAACATAATTGTAGTCTTCAGAAATGTTTTTTTTTCTTCAAAAATATGTTCAATTTATGAAAAAATATATTTAGAATCATCCAAGTTATTTTAATGCCTTTAATCATGTAAAAACGTTGATGGTTTCTTATTTTTGGTGTGACAATTAGTTTCATGTATGGAGTGCCCCTCTTAAAATTTTTTTTTTAAAGAAATGTTTTTTTTTCCTTCAAAAAAAATGTTCAATTTATGAAAAAATATATTTAGAATCATCCAAGTTTTTTTAATGCCTTATTTAATCATGTAGACACGTTGATGGTTTCTGATTTTTGGTGTGACAATTAGTTACATGTATGGAGTGCCCCTCTTAAAAAAATGTTTTTTGCGACTTTGACTAGTTAATTTAGTAGCGGGTTACAAAATACACCAAAATTTCAAAATGTTATATCCCTTGCAGCACTCTATATAGTTTATACCCACCAATTTGGGTACAAACGAGTAAATACGGGTATTTTGAGTAAATACTGAGTATTTACTCGGTATTTACCCTTGAGTATTTACTCACTACCCATCTCTAGGGGCTGATGACAAGAAGACGGGAGACTACCCAAGCGACTTCGTCAGAGAGGTCAGACCTGAATAAGCGAATTGCGAAGATGGTACGGCGCGACCTTCGGAGCTCCAACACACGCCTTATTGAAGAGGCAATAGAGCGAAACCGAGGGTCCAAAGTATTCACTCAGCAGCTTAGCAGGAGCCACCTGACGAAGCTAAAAACGCACGACGGGAGGACCGTATTGTCGAAGCCGGAGATCTCCGCCGAGATAGAGGATTTTTATGGCCGGCTGTACTCTGCACATGCCCCCCACTCCCGACGAGACGACCATGATTCAAGAGCCACCCTGACACGCCACTATACCGACGAACTGCCAGACATCAGTCAAGACGAGATCGTGTTAGCTCTGAGGCAGCTTAAAAATGGAAAAGCCCCCGGTGAGGATGGTATTACTCTGAAGTAATACCAGTTCAGAAGCTCTGAAGCTTCTGAAGGCAGGAGGAGCTCCTGTTATACAGGAGCTGCAGAACCTCTTCAATGCCGTCCTTCACAGTGGGAGAACTCCTAAGGCGTGGAGCGGGAGTTTGGTGGTGCTGTTTTTTAAGAAGGGTGATAAAACCCTCCTTAAAAACTACAGACCCATCACACTTCTGAGCCACGTCTATAAGCTTTTCTCACGAGTGGTCACGAATCGTCTCGCCAGGAGACTCGACGAGTTCCAGCCACCGGAACAGGCTGGGTTCCGCGGAGGATATGGCACCATAGACCACATTCACACAGTGAGGCAGATTATACAGAAGTCCGAAGAGTATAATCAGCCCCTGTGTCTCGCTTTTGTGGACTATGAGAAGGCCTTTGACTCCGTGGAAACTTGGGCTGTTCTGGAATCCTTACAGCGATGCCAAGTAGACTATCGTTATATCGAGGTGCTGAGATGTCTCTCCGAAGCCGCCACTATGAGTGTCCAAGTACAGGGCCAGCAGTCTAAACCCATCCAATTGCGCAGAGGGGTGAGACAGGGGGATGTCATATCCCCGAAACTGTTCACAAGCGCATTGGAAGACATGTTTAAGACGCTGGACTGGAAAGGTAAGGGCATAAACATAAACGGCGATTACATCTCACACCTGCGATTCGCTGATGACATAGTCGTAATGGCGGAGTCGCTAGAGGAGCTGACCCGGATGCTGGACGGCCTAGCTTCAGCCTCGCGACGCATCGGTCTTGGCATGAATTTGGATAAAACCAAAGTCATGATCAATGGCCACATTGATCCAGGACCGGTCATCATACATGGCCACCTTCTTGAAATTGTTTCTGAGTACACCTACCTTGGGCAGATCCTGCAGTTAGGTAAAAACAATTTCGAGAAGGAGGCCAAAAGGAGGATCCAGCTAGGCTGGGCAGCATTTGGGAAACTACGCCGAGTCTTCTCGTCATCCATACCGCAATGCTTGAAAACGAAAGTTTTTAATCAGTGCGTCCTACCCGTAATGACCTACGGAGCTGAGACGTGGCCACTCACGGTAGGGCTGGCCCACCAGTTCAAAGTCGCTCAGCGAGCTATGGAAAGAGCTATGCTCGGAGTTTCTCTGAAGGATAAGATTCGTAACGAATACATCCGACAGAGAACCAAAGTTATCGACATAGCTCAAAGAATTAGCAAGCTGAAGTGGCAGTGGGCCGGCCATATCTCGCGAAGAACCGACAACCGCTGGGGTAAACGTGTTCTTGAGTGGAGACCGCGACTCGGCAAACGTAGTGTAGGACGCCCTCCGGCCAGGTGGGATGACGATCTGCGAAAGACTGCTGGCAGGTGCTGGATGCGGCAAGCTGAAGACAGGGCGCTATGGCGCTCATTAGGGGAGGCCTATGTCCAGCAGTGGACTAATATAGGCTGATGATGATGATGATGATGATGAAACTACACTCAAAAATGAATACTTTTTTATCATATAATTTTTTTTTGGCATGATTTAAACGACATAGAGTAGTAGGTGTATATCGGACGATACAGGACCACTTGGATATTTGGCGGCGCTTACGTCATTTTACTATTCGGCACTTCCTTTCACTATGCGTTTTTGACTGATAATTTAAAAACGGCTGAACCGATTTTATTCAATATAGTTTTTATTGAAAGTTCTTACCAGGCCTCACCAAATTTCAGCTTTCTAGTGCGAACGGTAACTGAGCTAGACCGCGGACAGACGGACGGACATGGCGAAACTATAAGGGTTCCTAGTTGACTACGGAACCCTAAAAAGAGATAAATAGTAGTTTATGTAACTGTTACGTAATAAGGCCTAATTATGTACAGAAGCATACACTGCTTTACCTACACACATATTAAAAATCCAGGGGGGGGGGGGCGTGCGGGCGGTCGGGGGTAATGAATTTTCATACGTTTTTACCACACTGTCACAGATAATTCAAGATATTTATTCTTCAATGTAAGCACATTACAATGCACTAATGAACGTCAGAGAAAAATAAAATACGTGAGTGTCGTGGAACACGCGATTGAAACGAAGTTATGTTATTTAATTTTATTTCATTTTTGAATTTTTTTTGGAATTTTAAATTGATTTTGTAATTTTTTTGAAATTTTTGAAATTTTTGAAATTATTGAACTTTTTGAAATTCTTGAAATTTTTGAAATTTTTGAAATTTTTGAAATTTTTTAAATATTTGAAAATTTTTGAAAATTTTGCCATTTTTTACTTTTTTCAGTTTTTTCACTTTTATCACTTTGTCACCTCTCTTTTTAACTTTTCACTACAATTCACTTCACTTCACTTTATTCTATTTTATATATTTTTTATTTCATTCCATTTTACATGTTTCTCAATCGTATGGGTGTCGCGTTTTCGTGACGTGACGCTTTTTCGTGACGGTCACGTGACTTTTTTTCGCCTAGCCTCCCATCCGCGAACCGTCTGATAAGGAACTTCGTTCCAAAACTACCACCGGTTCTAACCCTTATAGTTTGCTGCCTACTGCTTTAGTTTCCGCAATAGAACGCAATGTTTTTAGTTATAATGTTAAAATATAGGCCCTGCGCTCTATAAATGGGACAACTGCGGCAGTTTTTACGTACTTTGTATGGAGGACCTAACTGTCAATCTGTCAGTAGGTCTCGCTAGAGTGTTTTGTCTATGGCCATGGCCACCATTTTAGATATCACTCTTGAGTGATTCCACCCCAAATTTCAACTGTCACAAAAGTGTGATATCATAGTTGTCTCGCAAGCGACTGTCAGTTATGCCATGTCGAATCTCGCCCTGGAGATGCCAGGCGAGGCGAGGGAATATTAGATAATATTGAAATTTTGATAATTCTGAATGTACTTCCTCTGGCCCAAGAAGTATTATGACATTTATGACCGAAAAGAAACTCGACGGGACTTATTTTTTTCAAAACAGTAAAGATACAAAATAATGCGTAGTTCTTCAAGAAGACATATATTATCAAAACAGCTTGAGAGACAGATAATGTACCCATTGTTTAATTATAAAGAAAAATAAATCCTAATCTGACTGCTTCACAAAACGTTTGGTATGTTTTCCTACCTAAACGGTGTCCTATAAATGTTAGATGATTTTGTACTAGTTTTTTGGTTTGGGCCATGCATCTTTGTCCGTCATATATAGTCCTCGAACCTGGAATAACCCTTTGACATTCATGATATTTTCAAATATTTCTTAAGAGCGGGTAAAGGTAAATTTAAAGCATCGACGGGTAACATGTTATAAATATGAACACCTTGATCAAAAAATTACAAATGATTTCAATACCAAATTTCATCTAAATACGTACAGCGGTTATTGGTTGTTTCTTAAGGGATAATTTCCGAGATAAAACTATTTCATTTCCTTTTCCAGAGCTCAAATTATCTCCATACCAAATCTTATCTAAATCGATTCTGCGGTTAATAATTCCCTATACAAATTTACAACTCCCTTTTCACCCCTTTAGGGTTGATTTTGGGGTAAAAACTATCCTTCGTCCTTTCTCGAGACCCATACTATCTCTATACACATTTCCATCTAAATCAGTTCAGCGGTAAAAAAATCCTCATACCAACTTCCAACCCCCTTTTCACCCACACAATGGTTTGAAAACTGTCCTATGACGTTTCTCGAGACTCAAATTATCTCCATACTCATTTCTATCTAAATCGTTTCAGCGGTTAAAAATTCTTCATACAAACTTTCAACCCCACCAGGGTTGATTTTCGGGATCAAAACTATATATTATCCTTTCCCGGGACTCAAACTATCTCTATACAAAATTTCATTAAAATCCGTTCAGCCGTTTTCACGTGTTGCGCGGTCAAATAAACAGACAAACAGATAAACAGATAAACAGACAAACAGACAAAAATTCTAAAAATTGTTGTAACGTGTTCTGTTATCGATTCTAAGTATCCCCAGCCAACTTTTTTTCGATTATCTTCCATGTACAGACTTTTGACCCTCTTCAGCTTTATTACATGTATAGATAGAAGATTTGTTTATAATGACGGACTGGAAAAAAAACGAAGGTCTTAGAACAGAAAATTGCCACTTCATTCTCTCCTAGCAAAAAGCCCGTATACGAATAGGTTGTGTGAATAAATGATTTAAACCATGGGTAGGGTAGATACCGGGATCCCTTTGTCTCCCATAAACTTATTGTTTCGAATTTCGATAGTCAGAAATTGATATCCATATAATTTATGGGCATAAACATCAATAGTCATAATTTTTGTAAAGCATAACGTTTCATAGTTCTAATCATAAAGATCTATAATATTAAACACTATAATCGCAAAAGGAATAAAATTGATGAGTATAACATTCGAAGGTATATCAATAATAATTCAGAAATATTTTAAGGCATATATTTTATCGGACTAATAGTCGTTAATCATATCGTTTTAATGTCATCCCTTTGTTTCCCATAAACTTATTGTTTCGAATTTCGGTAGACATAAAATGATATCCTTTATTATTTATGGGCATAAACATCAATAGTCATAATTTTTACCAAGTATAACGTTTACTAAATGCGACCCTCAAGAAAACGAACTGTTGCCAGAAGTGGGTTAGGTTAGGTTCGAACTGCGACCCCCAAGAAAACGAACTGTTGTCAGAAGTAGGTTAGGTTAGGTTAGAACTGCGACCCCCAAGAAAACGAACGGTTGCCAGAAGTGGGTTAGGTTAGGTTAGAACTGCGTCCCCCAAGAAATCGAACTGTTGCCAGAAGTGGGTTAGGTTAGGTTAGAACTGCGACCCCTAAGAAAACGAACTGTTGCCAGAAGTGGATTAGGTTAGGTTAGAACTGCGTCCCCCAAGAAATCGAACTGTTGCCAGAAGTGGGTTAGGTTAGGTTAGAACTGCGACCCCTAAGAAAAATAATTATATGCGGAATAAATATTATTACATGTAAAAAAAAATAAGTAAAAAATCCCGAAATGAAAAGCCATGACATGAATTTTATTGAAATAAGTCAACTAACAATTAAACGACCTCTGTTCAAATTACCTAGTATCGTGTCCTCGACGCAATGAGTTATCGGAAATGTAATTTGTGTTATTTAATTATATAACTATTGACAATATGACTAATAAAACTTATGATGGCTAACGTTATGGACTATAAAAATTCGGATCTTAAAATTTGTGGAAACCAATATACACCCCTAGTTATCATTATAATCTGCGATTAAAGAACTTAAAACAATTATTATAAGCAAGTTTAGTGCCTTCAACATTATGTAATAGATACCATCTGGACTTTGAATATTATGAGTAACAGATTTTATGACTAACAATAATGATGACCTGCAAAAATCGGACCAGCAATTTAGATTGTTAAATTTTATGACTATTGACAATATGACTAATAAAAATTATGATGGAAAACGTTATGGACTGAAAAAAACGGAAGTAAAAATTTATGGGAACCGATAGAGACCCGGTAGATACCACTATACATTGATTCCAAGTTACATTTCATTTCAAATATGGTACAGTCGAGGTCAAAGATATGTTTACACTTTTGTTTTACTATTTGTCCATATTTATTTATTTTATATATATGTATCGTTGTCTAGTACCCATAACACAACCCATATTGAGCTGATTTGTGTCAAGTTTGAAGAAAGAAGATTTGTATGTGCAGATTGTCTCATAATATTTATTTATTTAATATAATTAAGAACGTAATAATTAACTCTAAAAATAAGATTAAACTAAAACTAAAATTAATTTGAAATTGGCCGTATTTTATGTGCTTTGATTGTTAAGCTGATACGTTGAGTGAGGAAGCAGAGCTGCCAGCTACCAAGAGTCCTGTCCTGTGGTGTTTATAGGTTTTTGAAGACACAAAATAATGGTCTCGGCGTCAAATGGGAAAAAATTATATTCCGCTTGTAGACTTCTGTATTTTTTTTCTATTTTAAATTTAAATACTTATAATTCTAAGATTGCTCTGTATATTCTTTAGTGCTACTGTGTTGTGTCAATTTTAAAAGAATTACTTTGGCTTCGATTTTAAATATTTTATACTTGTATTATGGTCGCGATAGTGTGGTGAAATAATTTGTATTTTACTCGGCAGTAAAGTTTTTTCAACCTCTCTTTTCTTGAGGCCCTCGAACGCTGAAGATTTCATTTTTTGAACCACTCGCTACGCTCGCGGCTCTTTTTTCGCATCTTTCACTGGCTCGGGACTCAATATAAGCACGAGAGGTTAAACAACTTTGCTTCCTTGTAATTAATAAATAACTAAATACTATACTCTATGTCTTTAGGTATTTAAATAAAAGTAAACAAACAATTTTTACATTTTCGGGTAGTTATATTATAACTTTTACTGGTTAACCAATCAAATACAAAACTGCCTGGATCTGTCACTTAACGACCTGGCATTAACCAATATTATTTGATCGTGTAATGTTTTCATCTACCCTCAACTGGCTTAAGGAGCCATTTGAGGGTAGATCTTATTTACTTTTATTTAAATACCTAAAGATTAAATAACTAAAAGTAAACAATGCATTGTCTACCCGCCAGCGGCGATTGCAAACTGCGATAGTTTACCCTCTATTACACAAAGTCCTCCACAACACTGAAAACGCGGGTACTTACGACATTACGTAATACGTTGGTATATAAGTAAAACATGGCGGGCCCTTCTAATTAGGGAGCGCAATAGCAATGCCTGCCCTGCATGCGATTACACGAGGAAAACCGCAAATGGTATAGCATTTGAAACAATGGCCTCTGCGATGTACACCCTCTGGCTGCGACAGTTTTAGGCATAGTGGAACTGGATAGTCGTAGTTTTCAGCGTGAATTAGTAATGCACAGAATATTTATGTAGTTATAATATGTACCTTGGTTACTAATTCAATAATAAATCATTCTATTACACGTGGTCTGTGAGCAACCCGCAGAAAGGTTTTTGGCAACATAGGACATATCTAAAGAGTTTTTAGACTAGTGTGTCTGCTTCTAAATAGGCTATTGGTATAGTAGTTTCTAAAAACCAAGACTCAGATAATTAGGTTAAATATTATTTGTATTATTATCGAAAAATATAAGCCCGGTGTTTAATTATGAGCCTATTAATTTTTAAATTCACTACAATCACCATAATTTATCAAATATGACAGTTGTAAATGAACAATTTATATGAATTGCTAACGTAGATTAAACTGTTAAAGTTTTTATATTTAAAATTACATAATTGAACCAAACTACCATTTACATTAAAAAAGAAATTATTCGTAGTAGAAATTAAGGCTCTTCATGCAATTATTTTTGCTGGAGTAAAAAATAACTAAGTAAAGGCTTTATTATTCAAACATAGAAAATAACGATAACGCATGACGAAAGTTTCTTTTTTGGTACGAAATAAAATAGTTTTAATGGAAAATGTCGAGCCCGCTTAATCGAACGTAGAGAGCGCATTTAAAGTTTGTTTGTGAAAATTCCAAACTTGTTTAGTAAACCATTTGAAAGCTCCCAAACTCCCCGAGTTTTATAAAATATAGAGTAGTAAGTTCACAAGAGCCTAATCCGTTAACTTCCCTTTACACTTAACCGAGAGAAAATCTAATAATAAACCTGAACCCTTTGAAGTAACCTTATTGACTTGTCTGAGGGTCTGGCAGTTCTAAACCAAGCTGTTGAGGGACTCTCGAATAATTTTTTTAAAGTAGTTTGAGGGACACTCGTAAAGAACCATAAAATTGTAAAAACGTACTTTTGTAAAACGAGTTTGTCGAATTTATAGCAATCTCTAACCGAAAGCCCAATAGAGTACACAAATTTATTCCGAGACATACGGCACGCGACGATTCTTTGCGGGTTGCTAATATTTTGCTTTCTTGTTTTAGGGACTTGTGGTGTTGTGAAGCAGATGTCTGTAGTAAGTTTGTTTAACGATTATTTAAGGTTAGAACGAATCATTTCGCCTTACTTTCTATGCAAATTGTATACAAAATATCATAACTTTTCTTGGAACAAGTCGATTTATGAAAGTATCGAGCGTTACAAATATGAAAATTGTCATTAATGTTACAAATATGAAAGCATTCATCAATAAGAAATGGTAATTTCTTATTGATGAATGCTTTTAAACATCATATCAGTATAACAAAGAACTTAAATATTTAAAAAAACACACACTCTTCTGCTGGTTCATGATGTGCAAGATTGTAAGCTATTAATAATCCGTTACCCGAACAAGATGTACAAACTATTGGATCAAAGTCCTATTGAAAATTAACGTGATTCCAATTGATTGATATAAAATATTAATGGTTAGTGTATAAAATAGTAACATGGTCATGGAAGTATCAACAATGTTTCCCATGCAAACTAGAATCAAGTTACTATTTCTCACTGCACCGCAGTAACATCCACAAGCAATGTTTGTGCTGTGCAAGTCACGAGTCATTTTGTTAAAGCAGAGGTGCTGGACAGGGCGGACATTAAACAAACAGGCAGCACCTTAATGCAAGTTTCATATGGAATGACATTTAATGCACTGAAAGCAGTGAGTCACAATGTGTACTGTAGACAAATATAGACTGCAGTTAGCCGGGCGGAATAGGCAGTTAAGCATATAAATTGTATCAATCCGTGAAGAAGCACTGGATGGAATGATAGGGAGTGGGTGATTCTTCGTTTGATAGAAATATTTTACAAATGGCTCCTATATCTGGGGGCACGGTTATACGAAAAATCCCCAAGTGCCATTCCACGGCAGAGCGTAACGCAAGTGTCCCAATTGTTCGCGTGTTTTTAATGCTGCAAATTTAAGTGTGAATAAATTAAGGTTATAATAAATTCTAACCTAGAGATAAATGATCGTTTACATTTGCATCAGAAATAAATAAACAGTCAATTCAAAGGCTGAAATTCTATAAATGATTATACATAATATTAACAATGAAACTTAATGGTAAACTGCATCACATTCATAGTGGATTTGCACCCAAGATAGCTAATCGTAACTAATGGTTACCCACGTATTTCGTACGCTTATAGCTAAGGACAATTTGGCTTAAAGAGCCATTTGTATTACATTAATTTGCCATTTAATTTGTGACTACTACCTGCTTGCAATTATTAAAAAAGCGGCCAAGTGCGTGTTGGATTGGACCACGCATAATGGAGGGTTCCGTGACTACTATCGAAAAAACTAAAATGAAAAGGTCGTATCTGCCTTTAAAATATATTTTTTAGATAACTCGATAAAGCCTTAAATTTTTGTTGAAAGAATATGCAATGATGTATCATTCCATTTTTTTTATTTTTTTTTAAGTGTCCTGTTCAAAAGTTACAGGGGGATACAAGGGCTGTGATATACAAACGGATGGACAGACGGTTAGACGAAACTATAAGGGTTCCGTTTTAATACTACTGTTTATTACTTTTTGAATAAACACTCTTACAAAGCCACATTAAAGCTACTACTCATGTTTACTTATTTTTAAAAGGAAATGCGATGAATTTACGCTAATTTAAAAGAAGTGAAATATCACCCAGAATAGTATAGTGTGTAATAATAAGTGACACCATTCCTTATTAATTCAGCGAACTGTGCTTAGTTCAATATTGATGGCTTAATCCGCGATTTCGTTGGAGTGGAATCACATTTAGAATCCTTGCTTGAAGTTGAAGTGCGCGTGCCTGGGTTCTCATGGCTCGGCGGTTACAGTTGCGCCGCTCATCTCACTTCAATCTACTTGAGAACTTCGGTTCCAAGCATTAGGTATCGGCACCAAATGGGGTTTAATGAGAGCTCCAATCTGAATCAGGCATATTGCAATACTTGGTGGCGGTAGCGTACCAGCCGGTTTGCGGTTGCGGGTCTTTTGAATTAATTGATACCGTTAAATAGTTTTATGTAACAAATTGAACTATATTTATGCGACTATCGCCTATGTTATTATAATATGATAGTTGTGTTAAATTGAAATTAAAATTCATAATTATAAGTAACTACTTAATGTGTACATATATATTTTTCTCTTAGCGATATTATTGACGATATTTGTGACATATGGAATTAAACTTTTTAGAGGATAGTAAATTAAGGAAATCGTTCAAATAATACATACTAATAATAAAGAAAACGTCACCTAAAGCTGTTTTGTTGTCGTTCATTCAACGATAAAATCAAAACGCGCGCAACCCTCCGATAACAACGTGTGAAATTGTTTATTTCCACTCGCATTTAAGCGTTCCTTTGTCACCAAATTCAAATGTAAAGAATTACATTGTGACACCCTAATCTTGATCCGAAATCGTTCACAAAGCGCTGTTGAAAGTGAGTGTTAATCAGATTTAATATATTGTGTTTGCCCGACAGGAGTCGTGTATGACATTTTTCGGAATCAAGGCCCGCCCATGGAGGGTAGAGTGAATTACTTTAACGACACTATCTTGGCTATTGTCAAATTAATGGTCTCGGCGATAACTGTAGACGCCGGTGCCGTGGAGTTCCATCACTTAACTTTTATTGGGACAGTTACCAAATTGCTTTGTGGTGGTTCATTCTTTGTCTTGTTGTATATTTATTATTCCTAAATTGCGTCAAAAAGTAGAAATTAAACTGTGAACAAACTGATTAGATATGTGAACTCTCTTACTCATCGTCACTTATTTGTTTGTGAAATTTTAAACACTCTCGATCAAATCGCCTTACAATCAAATAATTGATTAATATGTTTACCGCTCTTACTAATTATAAAACACGTCTGTTAGCGTCAAGTGTCATATTTGTAAACATATTAATGTTAGCTAAAATATGTAAAGAAATTATTCGTAAAATTATCATTCATTCATCAAAGTTAAAACTTTCAACCCGACGTGTTAAATTTGATTTTAATTCTTCAATACTTTGTTTTATATGTAATTTTAAGTAAAGTAAGCTAACTTGTTAGGGTAGGTTATTTTGTTTTTATTATAAGTATTGTACTATTTTTGAAAATAAAGAAAAGCTTTGTTGTCTATGGGATCGTCCTAATACAACGCGACTACGCGATTATCGCGCGTGTAAGCGATGCGATCATCGCGTGGTTGCTAACTGACAATCGCGCGATCAGTTAGGTAGGATACCTATTCGGGCTCAGTATGTTTGATCGCGCAACGACGCGTTGGTCGCATCGCTTACTCGCGCGATAATCGCGTAGTCGCGTTGTATTAGGACGATCCCTATGATTAGCTCTCTCGCTCCATATATAGAAGAAGCTAAACAATAACCAATTCGCAACAGAATTATCTAAGTCAACCGTGAACACAAGTCTAAATTTAGCAAATGACTTTATCCATTTACGACATTACCTCCGCTAATGGTGAAAGGAAAAGTAATTCAACAAATTCATATTCAGAAATAAATGTATTGCGAAGACAAGGCTGTTATCTACTCGAAAAAGGAGGGATGTTACGAATTCAGTTCGGGCATCGCTAAATCTGTGTCAAGGGATAATACAACAATGAAAATTGGACTTCAAATATTGCTTTAGCCGAAATGCTACGAATTCTTTTATGATGAAACATTCCTTTCACTGGTAAAGATAATATCATTTAGTCAAACGTAATGAAATTCTGACTACATCAAAAAAACGTAGAGATTTTCTCTTTCATCAAGTTAGAAGGTATCTACATATTGTGTTCGGATTTTAATAAATAGCTATCCAAATACGATGGGAACTATAGCATTGGAAAAGACGGTAAAGTTAAGGAAGCACATGCCATCCATAATGTTACCAAAGACTCTGCAATAACCACATATCATCAGGCCATGTACTTGTTTGATATGGACATACCTGGTATAAAAGTTTTGACAGATGACAAGTAATTCGATTGTGTAATTATTTACTTCTTCATTTACTGATACGATAACAAAAACCGCATCTGGAAAGATCGTGGAGGAGACGACTTATGTTTAAGTTTCAAGAATCTTAGTTTAAGTATTTGCTCTACTCGCTCGTGCCCGACGGCAATTCCTATTTGCTTGTTGATTTTAATTCTGACGAAAGCAAAGCAGTGCTCTGTTTCAACTTTGTTACCCAATCAAAAATACGCATTGATATATTAAAATTACATTTATTAGAGCGTTTTACACGTTTTTTTGGAATTAAAATTATTTGTTACAACTATATTTTACTTTTTATCAACCAACTGTAGATTTATCAACTGACTCCTTATGTTTAACTAGAAAATGCATGATATGCGAATAATACGCACATTAAAAAAATTCCCCACTGCCAAAAGTTAAGATCACTGAGCTCTAATTTAATTAGTTTTCGTGCCAAAATTTGTAAAATGGGGCACTTTTTATTAACCTCTGACCCAAATAATTCACGGCTTTATGATCACAGTAACTTCTCATGAATTACGTGTTAAATAATAAAGTAAAGTCGGTGGCACCAATTAAGACTTTATTAATCTAAGGGATAATAATTCTGACAAGTTTTTCGGAATTGACATAACAATATTATTTCATTAAGATTTGAATTTTATCAAATTTATTACGCAGGTTATTAAAAATTAATTAAACCAAATGCCATCATTATCTATTTCATAATAAAAGTATTTTATTTTAAAATTTATTTCCAATAATTTACTGTTATCCGCCGCGCCGCTTTCAGATAACAATATCAGCATACTGCCCTGCGCAGCTAAAACACATTAATGTAAATTTGATTCGTCGTAAATGTAAGCTCATTTATTTAATTAGGTGAACAAAGTTTAAAATATACTATCGTAAACTATTCCTGACCACTTAACTGTCATCGTCACCCTGATGATAGAAAAGCGTCCTTAACAGTTAATAAAATATAATTTTAAACAAAAAAGAACTGACTTCACTTCGCCTCCACCTTTCCAAAAGCAAATGCCCAAGCTACTGTAAAAAAATCTGAAATCACTAAAGGTGTGCCTAAAATATCTGAAGAGTTCCCTCGATTTCTACAGGATCCTATCATCAGATCCTGACCTGATGAGAATGGGAGCAACTCTTTCAAACATAAAAAGAATTTTCCAAATCCGTCCAGCCGTCTTCGAATAATCGCTAACCGATTACATAATATATACATAAAAAAATAGTAAAAACAAAGATCCCGACGAATTGACAACCTCCTCCTTCGAAATCTTGAAGTCGGTTAAAAAAGTCGGTGTTTTCTGAGCAAATGATTATGATTAAATAAGTCAATTACGTGTGTACTCACTACTCAGGTCGTTGTCAAGTAACCTGGTCTTGTTTTGGTTAATATGCAGAAAGTCAACCATGAAACCCTCTGACGTCTCTTCAAACCAAAAGAAAGTGACTTATTCAAACTCAACCACGCCTTAATTGTGAAATCACAATGGAATGTTGCAAGCACGTCTTTTGTTTCAGAAAAGTTGTTAATTTGATTAAAATTTATTACGAAAGCGGAATAAGGGATGAATACAAAGCTCCTTATAATGCCAATATTTCTGCCTTTATTGGGCAATTTCGTCAGTAGCAAAGGTAAGTTTGGCGTTTGAAAATTTCCGAGCAGATGTACCGAAGACTTGAAGGGCGCTGATAAATTATTGAAATTAGTCAGTGAAAGTGTATGCCGATAAGTTTGATAAATGTCAATTTAGGTGTAAATTTACTGGTATATTTCCATGTTGCTGTTCTGGTCTGTTATATTCATAACAATCGGTACTTTTTATTGATGCGTTAATACATGGGAGATCGCAGTAAAATATGGGTTTAATAATATATCATTTAGTTTTATTTAATCTTTAATATAAACATGTTTTAAATAATCGTAACTTTATGACAGCCCATTCCATAAAAATGTGCAACGTATATAAGGCGTACCTACCTAATAATAAATAAAAACTACTTGGTAGGTAATCGGCTAAGTAATATATAATGAAATGGCAGGTGACACAATGACTCCTTCCGACTTCAATCTGTACAAAATTCAGAGCATTCAAAAACCAGCAACTGGATGAATGAACAATTAGAAATTTACTTTTTCTCATTTAAATCACCTAATAATTATCAAGAAGGGAATCCTAGTTAGAGTCCTGTAAATTAATGACAGGGAAAGTGGAGGGAAATGTTCCAGTTTGTTAAGCTCATTTGTCGGCACCAAGGCACGGCGGCTGCGTGCTCAGCCCGTAGTTTTTAAATTTTAATACCTACACTGTGTGCTACACATTTGTGGTAGTCCAAACGAAAAGGTACTATCTAGCTGTAGGCGCTTACGTTATTTGTACTCGTACAGGTTGAATATTGTATTCGAGCATCGATATTAACGGTTAATAATCGTCACATTTTTTAAAGCATAGAAAGTTTTAACGTAGATGATATTATACTGGGATATAAAATTCCGTAACGTTGCAACGCTTGTACCAAAGGTTTGTGTAATGTTACGTGTTAAACTTAAAACGAAAATGTAAATTTGTGCCCCCACGCGTGTATATGTTGGAGCTGCTACTGGAACCATGCACACACTTACATATTCGTGTGTATATGACTATCTGCTTCGTATGGCGAGCAAGGGTTGGTACAATACATATTTGCTTTTGTAATTGGCCTAACAGATTAACAATTTCCACGATTTATTGAATTAAGTTCGACGTAACTAAAAATATACAACTTATTTGCAACCGACACTATATTGCGGAAAACTGTTTGAAATGAATTTTATTCAGGGTTTTGATAACTCTATTACGCGAGATCTAAATTAATCAACCATTATGAGCAGATGCCTAAACAAATATTCCCTGTACCTAAATTATATCAATAAATCTATATTTTAAAATATTATTTAAAAAATATTTACGAAGCCCATCCCACTTACAAACAAAACAATCAAAACCGGATTAACCGTTGCAGTTAGGTATCATTTGTTATTGACCTGGACCTTCCCTAGGCCCCTTAGTATGAATTAGAATCAATGAATTCATTCAAATAAGGTACGTAATTATGAACCCGATAGTACATTGCCGCATACGACTGCATATTTACTAGTACTCGTATACACTTCAAATCCCGCGCAAGTTAGATTTGAGATACTTTATCACTTGTACATTGACACACAGTCACACATTTTATCCATAAAACACCCTTACTTACATCAAGTAAAGGTTTTACTTTAAATCGATCGGCACTTGTTTTGAGCGAAAATACCAGAACAGTAACAAATAATACTTAACGGTTTTCGATACCTGCAAGCAAATCGTATTATATCGGCAGATAGAGATCAATGAAACCAGAGCGGCACGCATCCCGATGGGTCGTAAAACAAATCACCACAGAACAAATATTTCACGCACGGGATATTGCGATCGGGAAATAAGATCGCCTGCGCGAGGCCGACATCTTAAATACACCTGCATTTAATAAAAGGTTGTATGAAAAGTATTTTATGTTGTTCAACTGCTCTCTGAAAGGTGTAAACATGTTTTATTGCTTGTAACTCGATGAAAAATGGAATGATCGATGAAACGGTTTTTGTTTTCTGGCAAATAGAGAAAAGGGAAAAGTAAGGTAAAAGTTCCTCACTGATGTAAATACATTTTATCGAAGGTTGTATTGTGTTTGTATTTTGCAAAGTATCTAGTGAACTACGGAATAGTTGTTTCGCAAGAAATGTAATTCTTTAAAAAAAACCAAATGGCTGATGGATACCTGCTAAGCATAGGTTTCTTGTTCTATTGTCATCATTCACCAATATGAAATAAAACGTTTAATTAACGCTTATGGTGGTCGTGTTATAATAAGAATAATAAGTATACATGACACAAACGCTACCGTCAAGTTAAAATTGGATATTAATTAAAGCTCACGTTCCTGACATCACGTTACCTACCAAATAAGTAGAAGCCGGCGTTTTATGTCAGCGGCAAGCTCGTCCCCTGTTTAACGTATCCTTTTGTCCGTATGAACTATGCGTAAATTGAGAAACTTATGCTGGTTCGTAGTTAAAACAGTCTTGGAGCTATTCAGAATCGGAAAATTCAAGGCCAATTCAATATAAACATCCGGACGTCGCCCTCACACGCTTGTCTCTGAGTGTCGAGCGAACGAAGAACCGCAACCAAAACGGATTCAATGTCACTTTGATACGTTAAACGCAAATCGAGGAATGTGGTCCCTGGCATAAGCGCAAACTGCGTTGACTCAGCTGAGTGTTGAATAACAAAGCTGTGTCTACTTCCCCGAATTCGGCGCCAGTGCGTCGCGCCGGCGGAGCCAGGACGGCGCCAACAGGGGATGTTGGCACCAGACGACACTCGCCCTGGACTGGGTCACTGCCCGAATGAACTTTAATGTGCACTCGCGTAATGCACGAACAAAATGCGGCAATTTGGCCATACTCTACAGAATTTGGCTTTTTAACGCATAAATCGGTAATAGCGTCAAATGAGAAAAGACAACCGTTTTTAAAGCAATCTAATTTCAGGTACTTAGTTAAAGGAATGAAAGATTGTTCAAAATACAAAGATAGTAAACTTCACAATAATTTCCAATTCAACACTCTTGAAATGGGCCTAAATTGCTTGTCTTTAGTTACCTCGCGAGTCTCATTTTACCCTAAATATTTAACGGTACCCCGATCTTGATGATATTTTGAACAGACTTTCTACGTCTTAGTGAATGTCAAATAGCAAAATCTAATAGTTCATTGGCACATATATGTTATATTAGGTACGTATAACTAATATGATCGCCACGACTAGAAATGACAAAGCCAAAATCAATTTTACTGTTCCAAACGTTTGAATAGTAGGTACTTGAGTCACTCTGAATATTAAGTTACCTGGCACGTTTTTCCGTAACTGAAAGACCGTACATATAAATAAGGTTATATTTTGAGAAAAGTAGAACGGCATTACATCTAAAAACGGTATTATTGAGAACAAGTATGTGAAGTATATAAGCGTCAGTCAGTAATGTTTTGTTGAATACTCGTACTATACATATATATTACGAAAACGTTGGACGGGTGCTTATTTATGTGTGTTTGATTATACAGCCTAGGGCCAGTTTATGTGTTGCAACTTTACAGACATACATATTTGTATAAGGAGGTACTAAAAACAGTACAATAATAATAATAATATTTTTAGAAAACATATATCTCCCTAGATTTCGTTTTCCCGTTGGCGATACTACTCCTAAAAACAACAACGATAACAAACATTACAATAGCAGGAGTTACGTTATACGCTAGGGTAAAGGTAAACAAAGCAAGCTCGGAATATATTTTGCGACGATAGTTTATATGTTGGGTACTGTGTTCCTCACGAATGTATGATTTACTACATCCGCAAAAACTATAATTTCTCATTCAACATTCATGACAGAAATTAAACATTATGCGATGCAAAAAATGGCATTAGTGGAAATTGATGAGTTTCGAAATAATAAGTTCTTTTTTTGAAACAATGCTATGCTTTTTATGCTCTCTTTGTTTTACTTATTTAATTATTTTTGTAGTATTAAGTGTTTTGTCATTGTTGTGTCATGCTCCGCGACATCACTCACGTGTGTTGTTTGCTGGCCTCCCAGGCTGGTACCATGCTGAGTCGGGACCATTTCGTGGCAACCATATTAATGTCTTAATTATAATTAGTTATTATCCTTAGATTAAGTATGTTTGTTTGCATGTTGTTGTTGTCACGAATAAATGTTTTCTATTCTATTATATTCATACTTACGGCACCCGTGTTCATGACGTCGAAAATGTATCCTATCCGCCATGTGTGTCAACAGAAGGTCGCACAAATCATTCCGCACCACTTTCCCTGCGAGGGTGCATCGGGCTACGGATATTAATGATTAAATTTGCAGGAACAATCGCCCGGAGCTTTGTTCGGCTGATTACGGGGTGCTTCCTCGCTGAATGAAACATAAGTCGTTTGACTTGGCCGACCCCACTGTGCCCTTTGTTGTGGATAACGGAATTACAAATTAGTACGTGTGATATCTACCTGAGTTTGTATTCAGATACGGAAGTTCAAGAACAATTTTTTTTTTTTTTTTTTTTTTTTTTTTATACCACGACGGTGGCAAACAAGCATACGGCCCGCCTGATGGTAAGCAGCTACCGTAACCTATGGACGCCTGCAACTCCAAAGGCGTCACATGCGCGTTGCCGACCCTTTACAAAAAGGAGGATTCACTGTGTTGACGACTAAAGGAACAAGAAGGTCCCTCATCGTCAACACACTGGGTCCTCTTTGAGCTCTTTGAGCTCTTTGGCAACCTTACTCACCAGCAGGAACACAACACTATGAGTAGGGTCTAGTGCTATTTGGCTGTGGTTTTCTGTAAGGTGGAGGTACTTCCCCAGTCGGGCTCTGCTCCAGATTTGAGCGATGACATTCGCTGAACGTGCCCTACCACACTTAGCGAGATGCCATTCGCAGTGCCCATACCTCTCTTTTTGGCGTAGTTTAAGGACATACCCAGGTCCGGACGTAGTTTAAGGACATACCCCGGGTCCAAAGTACCTAAAGATAATTTAAATCAAAACTGATTGACTATGTATCGAAAATTATGCATTAAATATTGCACATACAATCTTGTATATTTTGCGAAATGTATGTTTTTAAAGGGACGAAGCGAAGACAAGGAACATGTTAATATCATATTAATGGCTTACCATGTTTGTAATACCTCCCTAAATATCATATTCTGAATTGTTAACTTAAAACGAGCACACATAATAAAAATTTCCAATTTAGTACATAACAAAATAAATAAATATTATGGGACAATCTTACACAAATCAACCTTGTCCCTCGGTAAATCCAATAAGGCGTGTGTTGTGGTAGGCTACGATATATATAATAGATATACACATATAAATACTTAAATACATAGAAAATATCCATTACTCAGGAACAAAAAACCCGTGGAAAACACACAAATAAATGTCCTGACCAGAATTCGAACCCAGGACCTCCTGCTTCATAGGCAGGGTTACTACCAATACCGACTAGGCTAGGAGGCCGCCAAAACCAGTACATAATACCAGTAGGATACCTATTCAGCCCAGGCCAGTAAGTTTGCAACAAAATCAACCTAAGATAGAATCCATATATTCGATATCCGTAGGTGGGAGTGTAGATCTGATATGGAGAGGTAGTAAGTAGAAACTGATGGTTGAATTTGAATCAGAAACGTTCTTTGATATTGAGGCTGCAATGTTGATAATACCTACCTTCACTACCTTGTAATAACAAAGCTGATGAAACCGGATCTTATCTATGGATTTCCCAAATCCATTTCACTTTTGCGCTAGTTGGTAGCCTGTTCGCTCCATCAAAAGGACAAAAGGTAACACAGACAGAAGCCAAGTCTAGAGCGTTTGAGTGTTCTTGCAAACGCTCCGCGATCTCGTTTGCCAGTCTCGTACGAAATATACGAAAAGTTGGAATTTTTATTTTACCACTAGGTGGAACGGAAAAGGTTAAGAATGGTTTGCAAATGCAGTTTTACATTTACAATATTTCTAACATTACTTTTTTGTGTTTAATTTCGTTTTGACCTAAGTATGTGGTTTTTATTATGTCGCTACTAGTTAATCGCAAAAATTTCATGTCTACTAATTAAATGAAAATATTCCAAAGAAATACTTTTAATTGAATAATATAATCTGACAGACCATGCCATACAAAGTTAAAGCATTTTGTATGGCAGGATCTGTCAGATTTACTGTAAGTAATTAAAAATACTACTTTAGGTTCTTGTTGCCTATATTACAGCATCAAAAGAGAGATATTAACGAAGATCTCTCATTTAACTCGTAGTAATAATAATAATAATAATAAAACCGCGGGGGCAGCTTGTGGCGAGCTGACGGTGAGTGGCGACACCGCGGACCCCTATTCCAGAGGGCCCTTTCCATTTGGCCCTCGCCTCTGTGCTTGCCTTAACTGGCCGGCCAGAGTGGAGTCGCAAGAGCGGGACCTATGCTCCAGGTTGGAAGTGTAAAATGTCATAACGCCGGCGGCCTGCTGAACGGATTACCGGGATCTGGCTACCGCAGACTCACCTCTCGACAACCTCACAGCCCACGCACCGGTGTTGCCCTTGAGCCATCTTTGATGTCGCTTTTTACGGGGGCCCATCTTGCGGCGGGCGAGTCACCGTCTGCCGGAAATAAAATTAGATACCGTTTTATTAGGCAGGCGTCCGGTTCTTCATCCAATAGCCCAGTAGTTAGTCCATACTTTTCATCCAATAGCCTAGTACATTTTAGACTCCATTAACTCTCAATAGTCTTTACACCATGGCGGGTGCTGCCTCTGCGTGCGTCCCATGACACGGGTAGGGGCAACATCCGCTTAGTGTACGCCTCACTTTTCATTAAATTGTCGAAAGGGCCTCTGCGCGTTGGCTTCGGCTCCGCATATGCCTCCCAAAAGGTCCGGAACACAATTGTTCCGTGGTCGGGAAAGAAATACTCTTTATTGCACACCTCATACAGTTACAAGCACAAATTTTACAATTAGATAAATTTAGGTAGAGGTAACAACAGGCGGTCTTATCGCTAATGAGCGATTTCTTCCAGACAACCTTTGTAAGTATTCATATTTCTAAAAAAATATATGTTGTTAGGTACTTTTTGATAGTACCGCTGCCACTTGAAAATATGGGTATTCAAAACGTTACCCAACTATTTATTGTGTATGAGCTTAAACTAGGTACTTACTTTAAAACGCATCCAGAAGGAGGATATATAGACTATATAGAGTGGTGTTCTTGAGCAGACAGTAGGCGACGAAGCGAACAATAGCACCCGCATCTACTCGCAGTAGACGTATCGCCGGGAAACGGCTTTTCAAGTGCCCGCTAATCCTTCCTTCATTAGTGAAGTATACGGCGGTTGCAGGTTATGTTACTAATGTTAGGTGTATGTATTAAAGTTAGTCTGATTAACAATCCAGTGCCTGCGTCTGGGTTCCGACTATTTTTGTTTTTGGCAAATTGTGGCATTGATTTTGTGACTCGCTCTGTGAAAATTGCATATAAAGGATGGTTCACGCTGTAACCCTCCGCGTCGTACACGACTCTTTCGACACTTCATCTTGTATAGAAAGCGTCACGTGATCTTCTAAGATCACGTGATGTTACATATTCATAAAGAAGTTTCGGAAGTGTCGTGTAGGACGCGGAAGGTTACAGCGTGAACCATTCTTAAGTAGTCGTGATGCCACGTCAATTGGAGCGATGTGGCTACGTGTTTTAAGAGTTTAAGCTAGACGTGCATGAAAATCCGCGGCGGCGGCGCGCCGGGAAATTTTGGCGGCGTGGCTGAGCCACGCCGGCGTCAAGGTCACTTTTGCCTACACTCGCAAGCCTCACGTTTTGTATTAAAAATACGTTAAAAATCAAAAATCAGAAAAAACAAATATACACATGGTAAATACCCCGTTTTAAACATTTTTTGTAGTGTTTTAAGAGTATACAGAAGGAAAATATACACCGCCATGTATTTTAGCCTAGCTTCTAGCTAGCCTTGTATTTTCAAAATAGAACTGGGTTTAGATTAGACCCACAGAAGGATGGGATTCAATTAAACAGTTAAATATACATACCAACGGTATTCAACAAATGTAATATGCCTAAACATAAAAATATCGCGAAAACGTAAAAGCTTCATGCAATATTTATTGTTTGATGTATTATAGAGTAGCACTTTAAAAGCGAATACAGAAAATGTAATATTGATAGTCTCTTGGTATCGCGTGACTTTATCCAGTTGTTCGACCTCCGTTTCAGCTTTTAGCTTCAAGGATTCAGTGGATTTCCCTAGGCTTATAGCTAAGCAAACCCGCATGGATACGGGCTGATATTAAAGGTCAAGATAGAACCTACAACTATCTAATGTAGGTAGCTGTCATGTGCTGTCTTGTTTAACGAAGGTACTTACCTTGGTATGTATTTATAACACGATAAGTACAGTTATGTCTGAAAATATGGATACATTTAATGTGACAAAAATATGTATCCAAGACTTTACGCCTTGATCGTGGCTACAAATTTTTGTCACATTCAATTTATCCATATTTTCAGACGTGACTGGACATAATTAATAATTTATGACTACTGTTGTATAACCTAAATTGCTGCTTATTTCAGACATAATGTCACACGTAAGTTTGGGTAACTTCACTTTACTAGTCCGATATTAGAGCAAAGTATGTGTTGGGTAACATTTAATAATTACTAAGGTTTTTAATGTCTTAAATTCCGTAGTTCAATAATAAGTCATATTTATTTTTTAACAATAGAGTAAGTAACATTATTGTATCGTTATTGTTTGCTTATAGCATAATCGTATTGTAAAAAAGACGTGGCCTTTACGCCACCCTTCAGATGAGATGAAACCAGATACTTATTCCCGGGATATTACGCCTCCTAAATGAATATCAGACCACCAAGCGCGGAGTTCCTGGGTAAAAGACCTTTTGATGCGATGGCTGCCCGCGCGGCGCGCTTGGTTGCATTTAATATGAGCTACTTACCCCAGGACAAAAGAAACAAGGTATTGTTATATTGCGAAGGGCTCCAAAAATCACCCTATTTTTTACCATTAACGTTATTTTGTTGCGAAATTTTAGCCAAATTTGTTAAAAGCGAAATGTTTCATGATAAAACCTTCAATTATATTTGTGTAGTATTCTTTTAATAGCAAACATGTTGTCTAACTTATAACCATAATAACAAGATCAAAGTGTGTTTTTCCACTTTCACCCTAAACTAACCTTAATGAACTTTTAATGTTGGTACAGAAATGTGATAAAGAAAGCAGAACACGGCCCGTTATCACACGTTCACGAATTCGCTGAGTGATGCTTTCGGAACATTTATTGATGGTCTATATCGGAACTGCCATCGGTTCTGGACCCAAATAAATCAGACAAACGGAGTTCTGAAAACTGTGATCATTCATTCACTGCAGCGTTTGTGACAGTTGTTCCGCTGGACATCGCTGTTTTAGAAACTACTACAGCTTACGATATAATTAATGAATACTTAGTGACATGACACTTGCTTTATACAGAAAGAGGTTTTGTATGTGACAGTGGGTAGACGTGAAGTATATTAGGCAAAGAGTAAAATATTAATCACAGTAAATTAACTGGGCGTAGAGCTCTAATTAAATTTATAGGGCTTCAAGATTCAAATTAAAGACTCCCAAAAGTTAATTTAATTCCGGCTCTTCAGTGCGATATTAAAAGGTATAATTATTATTCAATATAATATTTTTGATTATGCTTCCTCGTGTTGATAATTAACGGTATTTACCTTGAAGTTTGTTTTGCGGTCTCTACGTGGGTACCATCGGCGAATGCAAATAGGTATTATCATAGAAAACTCTTAATCTATTTCAAATAAACACCGAATATAAAACCTTATCAATATGATCAGATTGTTAGGTTTCTCAATCATTTTATGGGCCTAATATAAACCATGCCATCTCTTGCTTTAACATACCTAACCCATTGTTAGTTGTAGTGAGAACTACAACATTATCATAATCAGACCAGAGACCAGAAAACTAACTTACGTAACAACTAATTCACCTAATGGGTCCACAAAAATTATTGATAAGTCTGGCCTGTATTTTTCAAAGCGATATTTAATTGCGAGAATAGAACAGCTTTTAAGATTTCAATCTCTAACTGTTCCTGTCTAATTTATGTTAGCATGCTTAAGTTATTAGAACTGCGACTACAACACAAACAAAAACCTATCACTAAATTAATTTATGATAGGTACAGCTTGGTACCGAACTGTCTACCATGGCATAATAAAATCATACCTGATGAATTATTCGCCCGTACACAGTAGCTGATAGGTGGCTGATATTAGTCGCGGTAGCCATGTTATTCCAGTAACCTTGTCGCCTGAAACTACGGGGTACGTCAAATCCAGTAGTTCTGATTTTTTGCAAACTTGTTTATGATGTCGGCCCAATGAATAATCGAAGTTTGTGACCTGGACCGACGAACGCAACTTGGTCAAAAATTGAAAAATCAGGTTTTTTCAGATTTTGGCGATTATAACCTAAATATCGGTTATTTTGAAAAGCTTTGTCTCGGAAACTATTGGGTCTACAAAGACAATTCTAGTCTCATATCGTAGGAAATTTAGTCTAGTACTGTCAAAAACTAGTCTTTTTTTATTTTTTATTTATTTAAGGATCCCCAACGGATATAACATCTAAGCATAGTACTAGACAAGATACAAGAATCATACAAAGATGCATAGCCACTTATAGGTGACCACAGCTTACACAAGTATCCATCAAAGATTTACAAAAAGATAATACAGTACTTACAGAAATTATACAAATTAATTCATAGCATCTTTTAGGGTTATAATCGCCAAAATTTAAAAAATAGGATGTTTCGATTTATGACAAAATTGCGTTAGGTGCTCGAGGTCAAAAACTTGAATTATTCATGTAAACGCTGATGTATAAAGATACTGGATTATGTATGTACCTAAGAGCTTTAACAGAACAGCTGTTAAAATATCCAACCTATCACTTAACCAAGCCAAAATTTGCTTAATTTGTTAGAACTAGGAATACTGTCGTGGTTTAAAATGTCTACGCGGTTTATTGAACAAAATATGTGTACACGACCTTATTGCTAAGCCTTAAAGGTCGTGTACCTGAAAATATTTTAACCCAGTAAATCATATCGATATTTTAGAGCTTGACTATACACCACCAACCCAAGCATACTACCAAAGTAATTGATGGTAATCTTTGTTACCAATATGAGTTCATACCGAATAAATTCTCAAGTTAATAAAAAGTCGATATTAGTCACGGTAGTCATGTCCCTAATTGCTTTATCACAGGTGACACGGTTGCGGTGAGAAGCCCTACGGCGGCCGGAACGGCGCTTGAGGAGCTTCTCTACATCACATTCACAAATCTATAACTGTCGCTAACATGCTGACTAATCAAACAAAAATAAGTCAATTTCAACTGACCGTTGTATCGATTTCGATCAAGATTGTGGTAGTTTACTCGTACAACGATATAGGTTATAGACTAAAATTTAAATCATGATTGATAAACAAGATTCGGTAGTTTACCGTTGAGCAACTCAAGTTTACGGTGTTACATTTGTTTAAAAGAATCAAATAATCAACTTATTTACAGCACCACTCACCGCCGATTAATTTGCTATTGGCGTACGTATTTCACGGGTTGTAAATGTTTTAAAATTTATGTTTGTATTAATAATTATTTATGGAGAGTACACTAACTGACAATAAAATAAGTTATGCGAGCACCGTTATTATCATAATGCACATGCGCTCGAAAAATATAATCCATAGTAGCCTAACATTGATAATGCCCGCATTTTCAATTATGCAGCACAATGGGACCCCAAATATTATCATTGCCCGCCGTAATACTTGCTCGTGCTAATACTAACGCTCACACAATGCCATGTTACACAACAACCAATTTTTTGTGCCCTAACAAACAGAAAAAATTCAGAGCTTACAACACGTTAGTTAAACCATTTTGTTTGACAAATAAGCGGCGGATTATACCCGAATTTTACTGCAGCGGGTACTTTTTGTGGCGTTTAGCGGCGCGTATGGTGTTTACTTTCGCGTATCGATGTTTTAATGGGCGCTGGATTCGGAAAAAGCTATCTGCGTTTGTCATAAAAGGAAATTTATGGCTCGGTCAGATGTTCTTCCCCTGCTACGGTCTACAGAACAGACTGTTCTTGTTTATTTTAGGCAATGATATGTATCATATATCCAAATCATTGCCCAAAATAATATAATTACAATATATTATTCATGTCAGATTATCCCATAATTTTTAAATTTAAGGATTAAGATTTTTTTTTCTGATTTTTTTTTTCGGTCTGTCTCTGTATTTTCTTGTGATCACGTTAAAAGTGTAATTATCCTCACTCAGTACCTAAATGTACGTATTATCTAGTTAGATTTATGTCGGCAGAACTTTGTCCCAAATTTCTCCAAAATGAATTAAGTTTGTTCAGTTGAACTGTCGTTAATCTGGTTCTTACTTTTTAACAATTTAGGTACTCGTAAGAAGGCGCTTTAACAGGCGAAGTTTATAAGTCGAAAAGAATAACTTTTGTTACGGGCAAAGTGTCGAACACGAGCCTTAATGTAAACTTGAATCCCTCTTGTAGCGCTACAAGATAGTAAGATTGGGTAAATATTTATTCCAACTTTTTACGTTACATATAATAAAAATAGGATAACTAAATGTAAATGGATATAGTTAATTCCGGCTTGATCCAATTTGCAGTAAAGTTAATTATTAAATCGGAATACAATTGTTTTAACCTATTTATTTGGATCAGTTTACATAGGTTGCGTCCGGAATAAAAGTCAGTTAATATAAAACGGTTAAAAACGAAAGTTATTCTGTAGAGTATATTATGACTCAAACCGGGATAGCTCCAAAATAATTAAATTACCAGCCGTGTAGTAAAAGTTTTATTGAAAAGTCAACAGTAATTAATATTCCTAATACGCGACATAATCCGACGAATCTAAGAGTATTAAGTTCGCTAACTTATCAATAAATAATAAGGATAAAATAATAGCGGCAGGGGTTAGAACATGAGCTGCTCGGTGCAGGCTGTTCATTTAAATTGCAAATTCTCTAATCGGCTGAGCTAAGTCGAATTTGCGACGTTGAATAGAAAAGGAGCCAGCCCCAGGCTCTGGTAAAATGGTGTCTATACTTTATTACTCGTAAAATGCTGCTTTTATAAGGCGCGCTCTGCACGGCAAAGTTAGTCCGAACTTTGTCGGATGATTGATGGTTTAAACAAGTAAGCATCTTTATTACAGTCTATTTATAAACAATTTGTGCTGAAACTTATAATAATACGCCGCTGGGTATAAAAGTTAGTTAATATCCGTTTGATTTGATTTACTGCTAATTGAACCCTAACATTATTTCTCGCTTTAACCCATCTTTTTCCTAAGTGGGGCCTACTGCGTAACAACAGACAGCTGCATATATGGGCGTCGGCTGGACTTATTTACAGGAACAATGATGTTGCTAAGGAGATTGAGATGAGATGCAGTTCCGTATCAGATATGTATGTGTTAGTACATTATACATATTTCAATAAAAACGTAGTTGATAAAATTTTATTTTAGGTTAGTATATAGGTAGATGCATATACATAAATCCTAAGTATACATTGTATGATATTTGATTTGATGGGTATGATAATAATAAAAAAGAATTTCACATAAATCAAACAGACAATTATTTTTGTTAAAAATTACCGTACCAAAGTCCAAAGTCACATTAACGGTCTATGGTGTATCTGGAAATCAAAATCGCAATAAACTATCTCATTGGTTCATTGTGGAAGTTTTGGCACTGATCATGGCTCATCAAGTTTTATTGCTAGGGAGTCGAGCGATAAATCGTACGATGACGGAGTCAATGAGTCGCGCGTTCATTTTAAAATCCGTCAAGGGACATGATTCATTCATTCAGTTGAGACGATGATTATTCAAAGTAATTGAATGTCAACTCGACTCACAAGTACTTTAATCGAGTTAATGGAGAGAGTTCCGTTATTAAATTTGTCATGAATTAATTTAAGTTAGTAAATAGTTTACCCACAGATTAGTGATCAAATCTGATAAAAAACCGGCCAAGAGCGTGTCGGGCCACGCTCAGTGTAGGGTTCCGTGGTTTTCCGTCCGTCACAGTAAGTGTCCCCACTTAAGAGTTAAAATAACACCGCCATGTAGGATATGATATGAGCGTTCCATGTACAGCGACATCTATCGGCAAATTAAGTAAACTATTGCACGCGAGCTTAAAGTATGGAAGATGATTTTTATGGGATAATTATTTATTGCGTGAACCGATTTTCACCGTTTTTACTTTATTTGAAAGCACGTCATTTCATTGTGATTTTGTAGAAATTACAGGTACAATATACACCTGCTTATACGGTTAAATTACAAACTTAGTAAATTTTTTTTCAAAAACTATTCAACCTATCAAGTTCAAAATAATTTCCCTAGAAAGTTTTTATAAAGTTCTACTTTGAGATTTTTTCCATATTTTTAAAACATATGGTTCAAAAGTTAGAGGGGGGGACACATTTTTTTTTACTTCTGGAGCGATTATTTCCGATTTTTTTTTATACTACGACGGTGGTAAACAAGCATACGGCCCACCTGATGGTAAGCAGTTACCGTAGCCTATAGACGCCTGCAACCCCAGAGGATTCACATGCGCGTTGCCTACCCTTTAGGTACCTATTCACTCCTTTTTTGAAGAACCTCATACTGTAGCGTATTTACATTATCAAAAAATGATTTCAGTAAAGCCCTATTCATTTTTAAATACCTATCCAACAATATAATATCACACATTAGGGTTTAAATGAAAAAAAAAATCACTCCCCACTTTACGTATAGGGGAGGTACCCTAATAAAACACTTTTTTTCACTTTTTATTTTACCACTTTGTTGGCGTGATTGATATACATATTAGTACCAAATTTCAGCTTTCTAGTGCTAACGGTCACTGAGATTATCCGCGGACGGACGGACGGACGGGCAGACATGGCGAAACTATAAGGAACCCTTATAGTTCCGCCATGTCTGCCCGTCCGTCCGTTGACTACGTCAGTTGACTACGGAACCCTAGAAAATGAAAATCATATTATAATAGAATCACTGTCCGTGGTTATATTGTCCTCATACATGCAGTCGCCATCAGATATATCGGAGCGACTAAGGGCGTCAAAAATATCTGAACGCCTCTATTGCCACGGCGATAAGGTACATGTTCAGATATTATTGAGTACCTTGGCCGCTCCGATATATTTTATGGCGACTGTACAGCCACATGTACAGTAACGTCTAAAAATATGGATACATTTAAAGTGACAAAAATATGTAGCCACGACTCTATTACATACAGCGTAAAGTCTTGGCTAATGTTTTTGTCACATAAAAAATATCTATATTTTCAGACGTGACTGTACACACTCAAATCGCACTTCTACTATTTTTATTGTTCTGTGACTGCGTCAACGTGTGATGGGCACATAGTAATATCCTAGGTTCCTCGAGGTCCTGAAACGTCAAATGGTCTGGACATGAAAACGGGACCTATAATCAACCTACACACCAAATTTCAAAACTGTCCGAGGGATTTCGACTTTTGTCGTATTTCGACTGTATTACATGGCGTTGATCCACGCACGTGACTTGCGTGAAGTTTGAGTCCGTGTCAACAGCATCCGCGTTAGGCATGTTTCCGACCAACAGCGAGAGGGGATAACTATCAACTGATTTCGCACAAGAAAAACGTCTAGGAGTAAAGGACCTATGTGAATACAACGGATGTATATTAAACAGTTAAGTCACTAACACGCGTTCGTGATTACAAATTACAGAAAAAAAATATCTAAAATAAAACACTCTTGCATATAAAAAGCTAGCTAAACACTGCGTGTACTTCACGCGTGTCCTCCATCCCCTTTTATTAGACTAAATCTCTTAAAAGCTCGCATGTCCCGAAATAAGCGTATTCATAGCTTGTTTATTGTAGCGACGTGTTTTATTGCGATATACCAATTTTTGCATAAATCTACCTTTTTGCTTTTACTACGGTATGAAAATTTCATATTGTTTTTCTATAGCTCATAATATCCTAGGTACCTTGTAACTCAGCCATCAAATTAAGAAATGTGTTATTAAGTGGGTTTAGTGAGTCTTTACATTTGAACAATCAGTCATGTGATGATACAATTTCAATATTTTTAAATTTACATACTTACGAGTACGTACTCCCATACATTTTCAATTTTACAGTTGTCAATAAAGTGACAATATGGTTGCTGCCAATATAACCTACCGTCATTAAAAAGACTTGAATTTGCTTTCAGTACAAAATTAATTTCATCTCGCTACCTGTTTCGTAGCTAACAGCACGTTTGGGATCCCTAAACTACGTTTCGCTTTTATGTTGATGCCGGGTCATTCTAATGTCTGCAAAACATTAGGAAAAGTCATTCAAGACTGCCAGTCACGTATATTATACAAACTTCCAAACTTTAACAGTATACATACATAACTAAACTCGCTGCGGGTCGAGTAAGTAAAGACAAATGTCTACGTCATTTCATTAATGTGCTCCCCTCGTACTGAACGAATGGACCTAACATAGTAGGAAACGGTTTACTGAATTAAATCCCCATTTAGGATCACTTTTTTGATTTATCAATCATCGATACCTATTATTCTTCTTCTTTTATTGCAACCAACTGATTCCTCTCGCTCGTTCATAAGGATACCTGAGCTTAGCAGGATGACGTAAATAGTCACTTCAGGGTGTGGTAATTTATACTGAAAGACGGTAAAAACGGGTCATAACGTATAGAAATTTCCATCTAAGGTTACCGAGAGTTATTTTTTGTGAATATATTTCAAATGTCCATTTTAAAAATATTTTTGCTAACAACAATGCTCTTTTGTGTGCCCTTGCAAATTAAAGACGGCACTTCGATCAATCTCAAATATCACAATGAACATTTTAAAACCTTTTAGTGGCTTTTAGCACTTTAAAAGTACACGTTACCTTTAAAAGGTTAGTAAATTTCAAAACGTGCGTAGTAGCAAAGTAAATCGCTTTTTATTAAAATATTCTGCGATAAACTGCTTGGTCGACAAGAAAGACTTTTTTAATACAATTGCTCAAAAAGTTTAGTTTATGTAGCTGCAAATCATGCGTAAAGTTTGATTTTATGCAATAGTGCTAAAAGTAATCTGATCTGCACATCGTACGTAAAGTTTGATTTTACGCACGATTTGCAGATCAGAATTTTAAATAAATGAGTATTATGCGAGACCCGCTTATAAATGACCCACCTGAACTACGTGCAATTGGGCATAAAGGAGTATTATGCGAGACCCGATAGTATTACTTGAACAACGCGCGATTGAACGAAGCTGTCTTTCGTACACTGACAGAATATAAATGTAATTTTATTTCATTGTAGTTTTTTCGCAATTGTATTAAAAACCGTTGTTCGACACACGTGCAGAAGTGTCATTTTCACTCGTCCCGAGTCTTCGAGTAACCTCGGTACTCGTGCAAAATGACATACTTCTCGCACTTGTATCGAAAACTACTATTTTATTGAATGGCACCGAACCAATTAATAATTCTTTAATAAAGCCAGTCGCTTAGGGAGAGAGAGCCAGCTTTTAGGTTTTTTTCTTATTGGTAAAAATTCAATAAATAAAAAAAAAACATTATTTATTTTTTATTTATTTTCTTTATTTACGTAACATTGTTTGAAATTTCAATGTTTTATTTAGTTTTAGCTTGGAGGATTTAGTACTGGAGCAAACTTAATGTTATTTTCCCTCTTCCAAAAGTCCCGCTTAGAAAATTTCAGATTTTCTTGCTCACGGTGCACAGTGGCCTGGCCTTAGGTCATAATTTAAAAAAATGCATGTGTCATTTTTAAATATCCAATGATCGTTTATTATTCACCTATAAATGTACTCCAATCGGGTATAAATAGATCTTGGATTATTAACTATTTTCATTCTCTTACGAACCTCGAAAGTGACCATATCACCCGTTTCTGCGCGCTCCCTTATCAGCGACTCATTAAGCGATCGGTCGGATGTGAAAGTTGGTATTTTAGTGATTATTGTTATTATAGATCTTCAAGAATCAGGTACGTTATTTTGTTTTGCATATAGATTTTGTTCTGTACATATAATATATAGTAATAATAACGGGTCTACGCCATGACTAACTTACATGCGAAACATTATAAGAATATGTTTTTTAACGAAAGTTTTCGTTATGTTATTAAACTCGCTGAAGGATAAAATTACCTTCATTTGAAAGCTTGATCTTTGTGGATTTATAGACATACAACTTTGTTTGCCTAATTATGCCTATTTAGTATTTAGAATCTTGCTACGCCTAAGTGGGCCTACGCGTAGGGTACTACAAAAATATTACGTTACAATATTTTTATTTTTTTCAGATGATATTTACGTCGGATCATTCACAAGGGGATTTGTATTTGAACTGTGGCTGTCTAAGAGTGGTTCAGGTGTAGAAAAGCGTCGCCAAGAGATACAACATTTGATTGAAATGGTCCCATATGCAGATAACGTGAATACTAGCTTAGAACTAGCTACTAACTTAGAAAAAGTCATAAAGTACATTTGCGAACGAATTGTGTTTTTTTCGAAATCGTGTTCGAGAACCAAATCTAAAGTTCTAATGAAACATTCCGAATGGTTCAATGAGTTGCAAAGTGTTAATCTCCTTAAAACATGTACGTTAACCAAAAATACCTTGAACGTGGAATCCGATCAACAATCCGCTATCCGCTGAAATCACCGGTATACAACAGAACCTAATAGAAAGGTGTTAAACTATTTTGGAGTACAAATATCTGTGATAAACACACAAACAAATTCCCTGACCAGGATTCGAACCCGGGACTTCCTGCTTCATAGGCAGGGCCACTACCGACTAGGCTAGGAGGCCGTTAAGATTAGAGTTGACAGATTTCCCATTTTTTTGTTATATATATATATATATATATATTTTTTTTAATGGCTTTTACTCCTCGCCAGTTTTAGCGAGGTGAATTATGCCAATGTAAAGGTGTACTTATGATTTTATAGAACTTTAATAAAATTTAAGTAACGTTGTTCGGTTGAGGCCTTGCCGATTGTAAGCTGATAGCCTCCTTACAAACACGTGGGTGGCCGAGACCCCGGATAACCGTTTGTTCAACTATAGGGTAGTTACGCGAATTTTTAGACTAATTTTTCATTAGCTGTACAATTGTTCGTTAAGTCACCGCACAATAAGCTATCAATATTACACACTCAACTACGTAAATGAGCAAAAAACAGAAAACTACTCTAAAGACGGCGCAGCCATCTTGAGCTTCAAACGAATTCCTTTTTTTTATATTATTGAATAGTATTACAGTCGACAGATTTCCCATATCAGTACGTCAAAATCAGTATGGGGTATTGGGGATCAATGTTACTCTGCGTCCGTAGGAAACACCTTAGACAACCCTACACGTGATCCCTGGGTGGTGCTAAAAGAGTAACAAACTTGGCAGCTGCACTGTCCCATCTGGACCTCGCAGCACTCACTGGATTTTCTTTGTTATCTGCTTTCTCACTACTACTACCACAGATAAGAAATGCCTATCTATATCCAGTGACATGTAGCCATACGATAAATAAATAAGTATGGGTTGACTTAATCGTATTCTCATCGCAGTTCGGTAATATAGACATATAGAGACTACGAGTCTTGGTTTCTCACCGAGATCCATATACAAGATATCTCTATACTCCGCTTAGCGCGTTGTTTATTTGAAACCTAAGCTGCCAAAAAGAAGGGGCGCGGGAGGGGAACTCGCAATGCTAGACAGGGAACGCGCGATTCTTCCGTGGGGCGTAAGAGAGAGTCAGACATTAATGGTTGCCATTGAGACGTACTATGTTTACTGTCACTTCCAATAATTAGTGTCTCACTATAGAGTGAAGTACCTTCGAGCCTGCCAGCGGGGGTCGCCTGGCTATGCGGGGTCTTGGGTTAAGTAATTAGTCTATGCCGAGATCCTATCACCGGACTCACATCTTTTAGTTCTAAACATACAATTACGGACAATAAGTCGGATCAACTTGTATAATTAGAAATTTCAATACGAACTGACCCGTATACTTTTCTAAGTCCTACCACAATTTTTGGGCTATATATCAACCTCGTCTGCCAGTCGGAGGAGTCGTTTGCAACTTGTTGTGAACAGTCGAGGCTCTGGCGAAGGTTTTTCCCTTGGGGTCATGTCAGACGGCAGTTGATTCTGATCTGGATATAAAATAAATGTAAATAAATAAATTTGACGAGTATGCTACAGAAACGGCGAAAGAACTGATGAAGGTATACGATTGGTATCCTTTACCATCTTCTGTACATAAAGTGCTCGTACATGGTGCTATAGTTATAGAAAACGCTTCAGTTCCTATAGGTGAATTGTCCGAAGAGGCTGCAGAGTCAACGAACAAAAATATAAAGATCTTTCGACGCAACCACACACAGAAAATGTCTCGGGATCTCACTAACAAAGATCTTATTCACAGGTTTCTGCTGAATTCAAATCCATTTGTCACCTCCAGTAGAAAGTCGCCCCGAAAAAAAAATCTACTCTCTCTATTGAAGTTTTAAGTTTATTAGATGATACTGAATAACGTATAATTTAATGTTTGAATTTATGTATTATTTAATTTTTATATGCACTTATTGTTTTTATTGATATTAGCTTTACATGAATTATTTTAAAATGTATATTTATTATTTATGTTGTAAGGCCTGTTATGTTTAAGAAATAGTAAATGTCTAGTTTAAGGAATAGTAATAATCATATACGTTTAAGGTAGTCTTAAGTTTTTTTTTACATAAACACAATGTTTTTTCATGTACCTATTTTGTTTCATAGTTTTTATTAAATTTAGCATGCAATATACCTAAATACGTGTTTCATTGAAATTTACTAGTGGTAAATAGTATTTTAAAAGTATTGGTTACCAGTAAACAAGATAAGTAAGAATCGAATTAATTATGGCCGCCTTACTTAGGCGCGCCGGCCACTGTGCGGTGGTAAAATAAAGCCTACTCCCAGAACTAAACCCTGGAGTTGTACTAATTATTTTATAAAAGATATTACTTCTATAACTGGCAAGACCCAGAGCGGTAAAATCTTAGTGTAAAATCTTGATTTTGTTATGGATCTGTTACCAATATGACTTTCTTTTGTCATCAAAATAACGTTAATGTCACTAAAACGTTTGACGTATCATATTTACTCTAAGCAATCTTCTTTCAATATCTATTTGACATGATCTTCATTATAGTCGGTGGTGCACACTTATTTATACGGAAAATGATGATGATGGAATTTCCATTTGCAGAGCTAATCCTTTAGGCTCTAAGATTAAGTTAAGAAGGGGAGCCAATCAAATTTCTGATGCAAATTTTTGACGAAGTGGGGGGTGCCCCCCATAATTTATTAAAAATAAAATAGAGCTATATAGTCAAGTTTGATATCACTTTCGTGTAAAGAAAAGATGCCGAATTCATTTTTGGTATTTTATTTATACCTTTCCATATAAGAAAACTGAGAAAACATAAAAAATATGAAATCAATGTTTGATATTTTTTTTAATAAATGCCTATATTTTTTTAATTTATGGTCGTAACATGAAAAATATATTTTCATGATAAAGCCCTGTTATTCCCCTTTATAAAAAGTATATAAATCCTATATTGCTTATAATATCTTAACGAAAAAAAATAATATTAATAGGCCTGTTATCAACCACAATCTAATTATGTAGGAAAAATGATGTGGTTTAAGCTAATGCTTGCCTAATTATATCTTTCACAACTAAATGGACGTCACCCATTTTAAACGCTTTTATTTACCTTGCCTTTGTATGCTTGTTATAATCCATAAGTGAAATAAAGAGTTCATTTAGAAGATACCGTAACCGGTTACCAATATTAGGGGTATTAGATCGAGTAAGTATTTGGTAGGGTTGTTTTTAAAAACTATCAATTTAGTAAGCACATCATTGCGTTACCCAAAGGTAAGCGCTTGGCGGGTACGGATTGGAGGAGGAGAGCAGAAGATCGAGCACAGTGGCGTGCCATGGGAGAGGCCTATGTCCAGCAGTGGACTGATACTGGCTGCTGCTGCTGCTGCTAATAATGATAATGTAGCGCTTACCGAAATGAAAATCTAAAATGACGTTTGCCTATCAAGCTAATTTCATCTCTATTGCTATCACATTAGACAGGGACATAACATAGAATATAGGGTAACCATATAATTTTGTAACCAAATAATAGGGTTACCCTATCGAAAATAGTTATCAAATAGAGGAGTTCTCCGGTCCCTATTAACTAGTGACGTTTTCAAGTAAAAAGTACATCATTGCGGGTTATCAATAAGGGCCCGTTCATTTTTTTAGAGAGGAAACTTAAGTGCTAGGTATACATCATGAACTGAGGACAGTTTGTTGGCGAATAGTGCGCTCTAAAATAAAAATAACATTTTGTGTTATACCTACGTAGACATTACACGAACTTATTTGATTTTTTATTTATTTATTACTAGCCTTTTCCCACGGCTTCGCCCGCGTACTATAAGTATTCAAAAAGGATACGATACCCATATGTTGATTTTCAGACTTTGTGACCACATTTGCAACTTTTAGGGGTTGAATTTTCAAAAAACCTGAATCATGTGTTTACTCATTTATCGTTAGGAATACTCGTGTGAAGTTTCGAATAAAATAATCTAACAAATCTTGATTCGCCGTACAAACTTTGGACCCCCATTTTACCCCCTTAGGGGGTGAATTTTGAAAAATCATTTCTTAGTGCACCCTAGACCTTATAAGGAACCTACGTGCCAAATTTGGAATCTCTAGAACCAGCGGTTTGTGCTGTGCGTTGATATGTCAGTCAGTCAGTCAGTCAGTCAGTTTCTTCTTTTATATATTTAGATAACTAATATTTACATAACTAAATGCATGTCTGCATATCTACAGCTACATGCTTCATCCCACATCTCCATAATTTTGTGGTTGAAAATTTACCCTCGTCCTGTTGACAAATTGATACGATATCTGGTGCACACCTTAAGTTCTGATGAGAATTATAATTCAATAGATTCAGTATTATTGTAAATCCAAGATGGCTGCCGCTAAAGAATGCCGCTTATGACATATTACTTAACAACCCCCTCAATCAAGTATAAAATGAAAGGCTCGAATTTACTCGTAGAACACAGTGCATTGCGTATCATAAAGTAAGCGGAGTTTAGACAGTTTTAGTAACATAACAACTTGAAAAGAAAATAAGTATTATTTAGGTAAATTCAAAAGCTTTTATTGAAAATAAACAATGATATAGATAATGTACAAAAAGCTATAAAAATAATTCGGTAGGTTCTAGGTACCAGTCATCACATCACACCACTCTTCTCATCAATGTAGCTAGAGCATTGAAAAGACAAAAAACTAAAATCGTGGGGCGCTTGAATCTTTTATCAACAGACAACGCCTAATATCATTATAATATATATGAACTTAGGTTAGGTACGCTACACTAGTGGTGTGATGAATAGTACCTAGGGCCTATCGATTATTTTAGCCTTGAGTACATTACCTGCATCACTATTATCATTATTGTCAATTAAACCGTTTAATATACGATTTTTAACATACTACTTTAACTACTATTGGAAACGGGGTGTTTACCTAACTCAAATATACATGGTAAATACCATACCAATAATAATATTTTAATTGTATCTAGTCAAAACAGAAAATAATTATTTTACTTATTTTATTTATGACCTGGATACGAGACTTTCAAGCCAAATATTTATTGGATAACTCTGCACTATAATGTGTTACAATTATAACAATTGTTTTCCCCACTTCCCACAAAAGTAGCAACATTCATATTTTTTTTACAAAAACGGTTGAAGTTACCACAAAACTTTCAATAAAATAAATATTCTTCATGAAATTCTCTACAATTCTTGCATTTGAAGTATGTTGCTAAGACTTATAGTTTTCAATCTATGTGTCGCGAAAATTTTAACCCCCCCTTTTATACCCCTACCGCACCATACATTTAGGTGGCTCTAGTTCCTAAAATGGCCTATGGGTCCTAAAATCTCACTATGCAAAAGGAGATCCCATCATCACTAAAATCCGTATAATGCCCTTTGTTGTCGTGTGCACCACCGACTATTAGTAATTAATAACACGAAAATGGTAAGTTATCTGAATCAGCCAAATGTCAATTGTGACAGCCTCATTAGCCTCATCCTGTTCAATATCAAATCTTTGGTACCAATAAAAAATTATATTATTCGAATAGGCTTCCCAGTTGTAGTACCTATTGTTGTTCTTGTTCGTTTATATTTACCTAGTAAATGCCTAAGTAGAAAATTCATAATGTTGCTTATTAATATTCTGTTGACAACCAGATAGGAATCGACACGCGCGCACAGCAATACAATATACTAAATATAGAGGTGAGACTGGCAACGGAAATTCTCATGGCGCCAATTCATTTCGTGGTTTGTTTTTGGTAATTTCTCGAACATTCGAGTTGCATCTCTTCTCTTATATGTCATCGAACGTAACTGGTGGTGCCTGGAAACACTAGAAAATACCTATAGTTCACGAAGTTATAGACGGAATAACATCTTGAAGACTTGTTTGTCATAGATAAATACTCCCAGGTATAAATTCAAAAGCAGTGTTGTTGAGTTGTAACTTTATCACTGAAATGTTAATAACCACTCCTTTGCATGGTATATTAAAGTGAGTCAACCACACAACGCTAACCCAACACAGAAAATGAATTGGCGGCATCACATATTAGGGTATAGCGAGCATAAAGACCTCGCATCTCGGTTTACTCTTCTGAATATAAAGGGCTTCCACCTGCGAGTGACGTGACATGAACGTGTTATGTGCTTCCGGGATGCTAACCTAACATTATTGGATTCCATTCGTTTGTCGTCAGCCCGCGGATCCCATTACGTCTCGAGACTCAGCGCGCAGATTCTGGTAATTGGTTAATAAACGGGGAAATGAATCTAGATGCTGATGGCAGCAAGATAAGTGTTTGAGGTAGTTGGAATTTACACACTATTCAAAAAATTAAGAGAACACATGCTTACGTTGATGTGAGTTTAGATAAAGGTAGGTCAACTTCGTTCGTGTCATAATTAAGACTCAGTTTCTTATTTTGCTGTTACTTGACCACATTTTCTACAATTGTTTGGGAACCGATGTTTTATTTCAATGATTTATCAATCTCAGGATTGAAACTTGAAACTGACGGAGCTTTAAGAGAAATAATTTTGTAAATAGTATATACCTATAGGGAGACTTAATCCTTTTAATTATTAATATTTTAATAGTAAAAATAAAACGGGATTACCTACACAATTGTCAAATTGATAAATACGTATTCAAGATGCGTTTTTCTTCGCCCTGACGCCCAGTAACCTACCTACAGTCAATGAAGCTGCTGATGGAATTATATCAAAATCAAAAATTAAAAACGCATCTTTCAACAGAAACTATACAATGAAAGGCACTCTAAAGATCAACCGTAAAGTTCGATTAAAACGATTAAAAGTTAGCAGGCAGCATAACTCACAAAGCAAATGAGAATCCCGGGTATCGGTTGACACCCGCATCACTGTCAAGTGGCATGGGCTTTATTCGCTACAGCTATAGCCCCGGAACAACCCATGTCATATTAAATTAAAATGTTTTGAAAAGAGCACGTACTTACTTACAAGTAGGCATTTGCAATGCAGGTGCCTTCTGAATTTGTATTAATGAACCGAACATTTTATAGGTCACTATTAGTGACCCACCCCGGCTTCGCACGGGATAAAAAACGGGTTATCCCTTAGAGATAGACATATACCATCGTGAACTTTTTTGTAGACCTTTTTAAGGTATACAATACTGTAGTACATTATTTTGATCTATCTCGTAGGGTTCAGCCAGCGTTTGCAATGTAAGCGCAAAAAAAATTTGTTCGACATCACATTAGAAACCTCGAAAGTTACCAGTGTTTCTCTACTATATTATGCATGTATGTTACATTTAAACATTCCTCTTAAATCACTCTATTTATTAAACCCCATCAAAATCCGTTGCGCAGTTTTAAAGATCTAATCATACATAGGGACAGACAGCGGAAAGCAATGTAGTGATGAGATGATTCGTAAACTTTAGTTGAAGCTTACTTTAAAATAGATTCCATCAAAAACATTACATGTACATAAATGCCAGTCTCCCAACGCAATTTTCCTACTGCAAAAAGTATTGAGATCTAATGTGAAACCAAGTCGGTGTGCTGGAGTTTACTATAGTTCAAAATCTGTAAGAATGAACTTTTGACACTTCAGTATTGACGTCATTAGTGATGGGGCTAAAACGTATCGTTTGTCAAATTTAGCGATTATTTATGAATTGTTCGAATCGATTTTACTACAACCGATTTTTTCTTGTTACATGCCTATATATTATGTATCACAAATCTTCTCAAATTATAACAAAAAGAATAATGTTTATTGACTTAAACCTAATACAAGTGTAAGTAATATTTGCCCAGTACGCTAATAGTTTAAGAGATATGTACTTATTATGTATTAGGTTTGAAACAGTTTCACCGGAACTGAGCCTCTGTCTCCCGAACTAGGCGAATGCCTGTGACTCGGAAGTCAGTGATTCCACCGAGAATATGAGTTGAGATGAGTTGTATGCAGTTATGCCTAATATACAAAAATAAATTAAAAAAGGAAAACTTAACTATAACAAAGCAGAACATAAAACTATTTAGGAAATGATCATTTAATAATTGTTATCTACTAATTATGTATGGCATTATAATAATTCCATAATTAATACAATATGATAAGAAAGTCTTATATTGTCTATTGATTACATAATCGATTTTATCGACTTACGGAAATGTTATATGAATCGGAACAGCAGACATGGTCACAACACTAAATTTAAAAAAAAGGAGGCGTAGACCGTAACTGTTTGCATGCTAAATTGTTATCGTAAAATATTCAATAACTAAGATATGATTTTTTTTTACATTAATTATGTTTATAAAAAATGAAATATTGTGTTTACATACATGACAAGCTGTAAAATCGTTATGGGATTTTGTTTATAATTTCAAAATGTCTTGCGCGTTTACGTTCTACGGGCGTTGCGATGTGTCAAAAGTTCATTCTTACAGATTTTGAACTATAACAACATGTAATTTTGATCCTTTGAATATTAGATGGCTATATTTTTATAATAAAAATAATGACCAGATTTCATAGAACTTTATTGAGTGAAAATAATAAATTATATTTAAGTTTCACACCATCATACACATTTGTTGTAAAAAAATTTCTTTAATTCATCTTGTTGTATTTTAATGGTCCCCAACTTGCGTTCTCTTTCAATAAATATATATACGATAATTTCTAATTACGTTCCCAATACAGGACACTAAGAGTCAGGATCGCATAACCTCATAATCCTTATGTACACACATTTATATCAAGTCGCCCCTTACTCTTTGTGTCAAAGGAATAAGGCATGCAGAAGCAGTCACGTAAATACGTAACTAACTTATGAGCACTATAGCGGCGGTCCGTGATCTATGTCAGCAAATATATATTTTCAAACGGCTATGTCTCCAGCATCGATTTTGTAAAGCTGGGTTAAAGCTGTTAAATTTAGTTAACTTGGTAATGTGCTACGTATCAAATAAAATATAATACTCTAAATAAAACCAAAATCTTAAACATGTATGTAATCAAGAATCGCTTATAAGAATTATAAACTTACCTCTACCTCTGATTTTACTGTTTGTAACTTATATTTTATGTGTTTCTTTATTTTGCGTGCAATAAAGAGTATTTATGTTTAAAAGCGTTCATCATCATCATCAGCCTATATTAGTCCATTGCCGGACATAGGCCTCCCCTAATGAGCGCCATAGCGCCCTGTCTTCAGCTTGCCGCATCCAGCATCTGCCTGCAGTCTTTTGCAAGTCGTCATCCCACCTGGCCAAAGGGCGTCCTACACTACGTTTGCCGAGACGCGGTCTCCACTCAAGAACACGTTTACCCTAGCGGTTGTCGGTTCTTCGCGAGATATGGCCGGCCCACTGCCACTTCAGCTTGCTAATTGTTTGAGCTATGTCGATAACTTTGGTTCTCTGTCCGATGTATTCGTTACGAATCCTATCCTTCAGAGAAACTCCGAGCATAGCTCTTTCCATAGCTCGCTGAGCGACTTTGAACTGGTGGTCATTACGGGTAGGACGCACTGATTGAAAACTTTCGTTTTCAAGCTTTGCGGTATAGATGACGAGAAGACTCGGCGTAGTTTCCCAAATGCTGCCCAGCCTAGCTGGATCCTCCTTTTGGCCTCCTTCTCGAATTTTTTTTTACCTAACTGCAGGATCTGCCCAAGGTAGGTGTACTCAGAAACAATTTCAAGAAGGTGGCCATGTACGACGACCGGTCCCGGATCAATGTGGCCATTGATCATGACTTTGGTTTTATCCAAATTCATGCCAAGACCGATGCGTTGCGAGGCTGAAGCTAGGCCGTCCAGCATCTGGGTCAGCTCCTCTAGTGACTCCGCCATTACGACTATGTCATCAGCGAATCGCAGGTGTGAGATGTGAGATGTGTGAGTGTTTATGTTTATGCCCTTACCTTTCCAGTCCAGCGTCTTAAACATGTCTTCCAATGCGCTCGTGAACAGTTTCGGGGATATGACATCCCCCTGTCTCACCCCTCTGTGCAATGGGATGGGTTTAGACTGCTGGCCCTGTACTTGGACACTCATAGTGGCGGCTTCCGAGAGACATCTCAGCAACTCGATATAACGATAGTCTACTTGGCATCGCTGTAAGGATTCCAGAACAGCCCACGCTTCCACGGAGTCGAAGGCCTTCTCATAGTCCACAAAAGCGAGACACAGGGGCTGATTATACTCTTCGGACTTCTGTATAATCTGCCTCACTGTGTGAATGTGGTCTATGGTACCATATCCTCCGCGGAACCCAGCCTGTTCCGGTGGCTGGAACTCGTCGAGTCTCCTGGCGAGGCGATTCGTGACCACTCGTGAGAAAAGCTTATAGACGTGGCTCAGAAGTGTGATGGGTCTGTAGTTTTTAAGGAAGGTTTTATCACCCTTCTTAAAAAAGAGCACCACCAAACTTCCGCTCCACGCCTTAGGAGTTCTCCCACTGTGAAGGACGGCATTGAAGAGGTTCTGCAGCTCCTGTATAACAGGAGCTCCTCCTCCCTTCAGAAGTTCTGAAGTAATACCGTCCTCACCGGGGGCTTTTCCATTTTTAAGCTTTCTCAGAGCTAACACGATCTCGTCTTGACTGATGTCCGGCAGTTCGTCGGTATAGTAGCGTGTCAGGGTGGCTCTGGAATCATGGTCATCTCGTTGAGAGTGGGGGGCATGTGCAGAGTACAGCCGGCCATAAAAATCCTCTATCTCGGCGGAGATCTCCGTCTTCGACAATACGGTCCTCCCGTCGTGCGTTTTAAGCTTCGTCTGGTGGCTCCTGCTAAGCTGCTGAGTGAATACTTTGGACCCTCGGTTTCGCTCTATCGCCTCTTCAATGAGGCGTGTGTTGGAGCTCCGAAGGTCGCGCCATACCATCTTCGCAATTCGCTTGTTCAGGTCTGACCTCTCTGACGAAGTCGCTTGGGTGGTCTCCTGTCTTCTTGTCATCAGCCCCAGAGTCTCATCCGAGAGTTTGGAGTTTCTGCCAGTACGCTGTTTTCTACAGAACTTGATACCCTCGTCCCTCAGCGTTTCGACCAGATTGTGTAGGGTCTCGTCAGCGTCATCAGTGGATTCCAAGGCAACAAATCTATTCCCGAGAAGCTGCTAAAACTTCTCGGTTAAAAGCGTTACTTTACTCAAACAGGACTAGTAATTACGATTTTCTACAATGATTTAAGTGCCGTATTTGAAATATTTATAAAATATCAGTCCATATTAAATGATTTCTGTGTATAATATTTTCAAATCAAATTATGCTTTCAAAAAGTGAACCCAACGAGCCAACGACACACATCGCTTGCAGAGTTCTTTAAGGAAATCCCAAGAACGTCCAACTTTGAAGATATTTCTGGCAAAGTTTTGCATTGTACCTAGTAATTATTAGAGCTCCGAATGACTAGTCAAAATCCTCGACAACAAGGGAAGCCTTTGTGCACTCTGGCCGCTTATTCGGAACGAAACTGAGACCGACGACCGTACTGATGTTAAAATAATCTTAGGTATAAAACTTGCCTTTTTATTTTGATTGAAGGCCTACAGCGGAACAATGTAATTTACTTTTAAGACTACTGAGTCTAAGTCTAAGACTAAGAGCCTAAAATACAACTTTTTATTTAGTAGAGTCTTGTAAAATTATTAAGCAATGTGAAGAACTGTATAAAACCCTTGGTAAAGTGTAACACATGGCTTGCCGAAGTTGCATTGAAACGTACAATTACTTTAGGTGCAAGAAATTAACATTGGTTGACAGCAATGACAGGCTTGGGTGTAAGTTAACGATTTTTTTACAATACTTAATAGTAAATTAATATAATTTTTTTTTGTTCAAAAAATAAAAATGCTAAATATAACAACTGATTTAACTATAGATTCATCGTTTTGCATAAAAATTTGGATTTTTTTTTGGAACGCCAAACGCATTTAAAATTAAAGATGTGTTATTAAAGATACGTGTCAACAAACAGGACCCACATAGTGATAAGACAAGGATGGAATACACAAGTGACAGAGCCCCGTCACGCACAAGGACAGGGCCCGCATCCATCGACTTTATTGAATTCCCGCCAAATGATACTTCGTCACCTGGAACACAGGAAACGTTAACAGGAAACATTTGGTGATTTATTGCAAAATAACCTGTTTATTTATTAAATTTTTCTAACCACGTATTTGATTGTTACATCAGATATATTGCGTAAAGACATTAAATTTTAAACATTTTAACAGTCTTTATAAAACTCAATGTCAAGTCAGTCAGTCATTATGTGTATTATGGATGGTATAAGGAGGATGGGTCTCTCTTATAGGAAAACGGTCGAAAAAGTGTCCAGCGGTAAGCAGTAAATAATAGTTCCAAATATCTCCGGGTGGCGCTAGGTATAGTTGAGCGTATGAAATGAACTTTATATAGTAAGAGCCTAAAAATGTAAATATTAAAAAACTGCATTAAATAGAGTCTTTTTCTTCTCCGCAAATAATTATTTTGCAATTATGTACGGATTTTTAATTTTTTAATATCAAAAATCATACATAATACATAATAATAAATATCCGTTAAAAATATAAAAATAACGCCCTGACCGGGATTCGAACCAGGGACCCTCTGTTTCGTAGGCAGAGTCACTATCGACCGGGCTAAAAATGTATGCTCATGCTATTGTTGCGCCATCAGTTTAACGCCTTTTGACGGACACTTTTGTAACATAGAGATTGACATCCTCCTTATACCATCCATAATCTGTATGCTCAGATATTAGTCAGGTATCTATTCGCTATGTGCATCAATGTGGCGCCATCTCTTTGCCGAGGGTGAGCTCTGGCCAAAGAGATGGCGCGTTTTTTTTTCATTTTGATGAATGGCTTATACTCCTTGCTTATATGAAATGTCTCTGGCTGATTCATTATTTTGACAGTTGACCGAGTTGAGGTGCATAGGTGATGTCAAATATTTCGAAATTTGATATTGACAAGAGCCCTTTGCAGTTTACCCCCACCATGCACTTCGCACGTAGCATAGCGAATTTAAATAAAATAATTAGCGCAATCATTGGAGCATTTGCCTTACAAAAGGTGGAGAGAAAATGTTTTAATGGTTATTGGTAGGCTATAGGGTGGTTATTAAAATACTAGATTTAAGACCTTGAGGGGGGGGGGAGCGTTGGCCGCCATCTTGGTTTAAACCTGCCATAAGTCCGTTTTTGAACCTTGGCGCTTAAACGGTTATCAGTATGCCTAAAACGTCTATGGAAAGTATGAAGAAGATAAAATTGTCTACAATATTTCCATACACAATACATCTGTAAGTCTTACAGATATAAAGATACAGGGGGTGAAAAAGTGTATATTTTCTTATATCATAAGAATTTTATTTATTAGCTTCAAAATGTTGTGCTTCGAGATAAGGAAATGAAGTCTCTACCACAGTTTTGTCATCTTCTAATGATTCTTTTAAAAGATATTCAAAAGTTGAATTCACCCCTAGAGCGCTTATAGAGGGGGTGAAAGTAGTAGGTCTCACACACAAAATCAATGTTCTATTACTCATCATAAAATACTACTAGGCGTTGTCAGGTATAGCTATCGATCAATTTGGGTATAATGAATTTAGATTTGACAAAAAATATACGCTTTTATAAAAAAAAAAAAATTTTTTAAAGAAAGTGCTTGATTTTTTTTTTTTACTTTATATGACTGTCACCTTATTATTAAAATATCGTATAGGCTTTAGCCTTTTTTACATAATGCTTGAAATGCTTGAAAAAAAAAATTCAAGCACTTTCTTTAAAAAAAATTTTTTTAAAGAAAGTGCTTGAATTTTTTTTTTTTAACTTCATATGACTGTCAACTTATTACTAAAATATCGTATAGGCTTTAGCCTTTTTTACATAATGCTTGAACAGTTCACTTTATGACAAAAATGTCTACGAGAATTATAAAGACTCTATTTTTTTTTGTATTTGTATTTATTCTGTACGTCTTATAGATACAAAGTTACAGGAAGGAAAAAATTACTCATACTCATTGTCTTTATACTTCTCGTAGACATTTTTGTCATAAAGTCAACTTTTCAAGCATTATGTAAAAAATGCTTAAGCCTATACGATAGTTTAATAGTAACTTGACAGTTATATAAAGTTTAAAAAAATAAAAATATTTTCAAGCACTTTCTTTAAAACATTTTTTTTTTGTATGAAAGCATATATGTTTTTTGTCAAATCTAAATTAGTTATACCCGAATTGATCGATAGCTATACCTGACAACGCCTAGTAGTATTTTATGATGAGTAATAGAACATTGATTTTGTGTGTGAGACCTACTACTTTCACCCCCTCTAAAGCGCTCTAAGGGTGAATTCAACTTTTGAATATATTTTAAAAGAATCATTAGAATATGATAAAACTGTGGTAGACGTCATTTCCTTATCTCGAAGCACAAAACTTTGAAGCTAATAAATAAAATTCTTATGGTATAAGAAAATATACACTTTTTCACCCCCTGTATCTTTATATCTGTAAGACTTATAGATGTATTGTGTATGAAAATATTGTAGACAATTTTATCTTCTTCATACATTCCATAGATATTTTAGGCATACTGATAACCGTTTAAGCGCCAAGGTTCAAAAACGAACTTTTGGCACCTTTAAACCAAGATGGCGGCCGCCCCCCCCCCCCCCCCCCCTCCAAGGTCTCAAATCTAGTATTTTAATTACCACCCGATAACCAATAACCATTAAAACATTTTCTACTCCACCTTTTGTAAGGCAATGTATGGAGATGATTCCCCAATGATTGGATTAAATGATAAAAGATGAAAATTTTGCCACGCAGTCCCTGCCCCCGCTACGCCCTCTGTACATGACCGATAAGGAAATACGACATCTTCGCATAATAATAAATACATGTAAAATAAATATACTTACTACAAGTTTATTAGTGGTGTTAAGTTTTCGTCTATTTATAACTATTAAGACACAGGAGAGCCATTAATTTTGTCACAAAAAATTTTAAACCGAGAGCTGGCCACGTCAGATATGATATGACACAAAAATGAGAGCAACGAAACCCCTCTAGTTAGTTTGCTTATACTATGTTTATTTCTTGATCCGGACATCTGGCAGCTGTAAAGTGGTGGAGGTTAAGAAAGTTATTTAACTTGAAGAAAACAAATCCTAGAGTTCTGGGTTTGATGCAATATTATGGGAAATTATGTAATTAATTACTAGTAGATTATATCATAGCCAAAAGTTTCTGTTGGGGGAAATTAGTGCCAAATGATGTATAATGCCTATATAGTTAGTTAGTTATAAATATAGTTAATTGCCTACTGCTTTTGTTTCCGCAATAATACACGATGTTTTTTTTTCTCATGTTAAAATATAGGCCACGTCCCAAATGACACAACTTCGGCAGTTTATACCTATTTTGGTATTACTTTTTTCCAACGGATAAACTTTGTTGGTCTGTCACTGGTTGGTCTCCACCCATTAAAACTGCCAGATGCCGGGGTCTAGCAATAAGGATGGTAAAACAATCTAACTATTGTTTCATTGCTCTCATTATTGTGTCATATCTGACGTGGCCAGCTCTTAGTCCATTTATTACATAAACTTCATTTACGTTTTATTTTAATACTTTTGTGGGACTTAATGAAAAATGGACTTGGCAGCTAAATAGATTTCCCTGAGATTATACTGTCTGTCATCTCACGCTTAGTGGGTGAGTAATATTGTTGAGAGATGAACTAACCACATCAAAGCTTCTTACAGGGAAACCACAGACCTAGGAGGTTTTAGCTTGTCTCTCCCCCTAAATAGACTGGAATCAAACGTCATTTTATATAAATAATTTTAAACAAAAAAGAACCAACTTCACGTAGCATCCACCTTTCCAAAAGCAAATGCTCGAGCTCGAGGTGTGCCTATAAAAGTTGAAAAGTTCCCTCGATTTCTCCAGGATCCCATTATCAGATCCTAACCTGGTTACAATGGGACCAACTGTGAAGTATACTCTTTTAAACAAAAAAAGAATTTACTAAATCGGTTCAGCCGTCTTCGAATAATCGGTGAACATATATAAAAAATAAAAATAAAATAGCAAAAAAAAACAAAGAATCCGACAAATTGATAACCTCCTCCTTCGAAATCTTGAAGTCGGTTGAAGACTACCAGTGTCAATAAGTTTAGTAAATAATTTTCTTAACTGTCACATTATATCTAATATAATCTATGCCAATGTTGGAGTGCAGCTCAATACTTTTATAGATATTTTGATGGAAGCGTTATTATACTTCTCGTAGATTTTTGTCATAAAGTGAACTGTTCAAGCATTATGTAAAAAATGCTAAAGCCTATACGATAATTTAATAATAACTTGACAGTTATATGAAGTTTTCCATAGACATTTTAGGCATACTGATAACCGTTTAAGCGCCAAGGTTCAAAAACGGACTTATGGCACGTTTAAACCAAGATGGCGGCCAACGCTCCCCCCCCCCCCCTCAAGGTCTCAAATCTAGTATTTGAATAACCACCCTATAGCCTACCAATAACCATTTAAATATTTTCTACTCCACCTTTTGTAAGGCAAATGCTCCAATGATTGCGCTACATGTCTAGTCAGTCACTTTTTTTTAAATGAGATTTATATATCAAAATTTAGAGCTTGCAATGAACTATTACTAACAACTTTTATTACAGCTGTAATTTGAAATGTTAATCCACTTTTTAACTCATAAAAACCATCTAGTTACGAAAATAGTGTGGTTAATTGAAACGTTCCAAACTTTAAAAGCGCTATAACTCAAAATGGTGTCAAAATGACTAGACATGTTCTTTCCGTGTACCCTTCATATAGTACCTGGAAATAAGACATGAGTTTTATAGAACTCACTTCTGAATCGTATATGCTATCGATACTCTTGCTCTCAATTTTGTTGCGTCTTTAACTATTCTAAATTAGCCATTTGTAGTATAATATGCTTGTATATGTTTCTTTTGGGTATTTGATTTTATTAATCTACCAATTTATAGCACAAAATTGTGCTTTGAACCCATTTTCTGAAAATGTTTACTCCTCAAAGCTGAATTTAACAATGGCAGGGACGTCTGGCTGGAGTCACAAACGCATAGACTAATTAACCCAAGACCCCGCATAGCCGGGCGACCCCCGCTGCCACGCTCAAAGTAATTTCACTCTATAGGGTGACACTAATATTGGAAGTGACAGTAAACATTGTACGTTTCCATGGAAACCATTAATGTCTGACTCTCTCTTAGGCCCCACGGAAGAATCGCGCGTTCCCTGTCTAGCATTGCGAGTTCCCCTCCCGCACCCCTTCTTTTTGGCAGCTTAGGTTTCAAAAAAATAACGCGCTAAGCGGAGTATAGAGATATCTTGTATATGGACAAACGATACAAGCTCTGTGACATTATGTCTAGTTCTAGCGCTCATCGCCATTTTGTTTATCTGTAAAATATGAAATAAAAGTAATCGGTATATTTCGGTTAACTTGACTTAGATACAATGTAAGTTAAACTGACAGGACGGTTTTACATTTGATGGGGATCCGCACGCCGCTCCGGTGCGTGAGCGGGACATGGAATAAGTATAAAACCCACGTGTATAATTAGCGCTGTCTCACTTACGCGCTGGATCCGCATCAATGTGGTTAAGGTATACCGCTATATATCCAATAGCTCTATAAATTGGCCGTTGCTCGAAGCATTTAACACTAAAACCATTGTAATTTCCTACTACACTCGATTCCCATTACAGAAGACCTGCTTGAAACCACACAAAGTGAAATACGCGATATAATACATTTGGAAAATGCTGTCATTATTCCAACGGTGGTATACAGTCTGTTTGACAAGAACGTGGCCAGTATATTTTATATTTGATGAATGTGGTGGAGAAAAATTAAGTTTTGGGTGAATAGTCTTAAGCCTACAATGCTTTGTAAAAATAAAAATACAATTTTGACTTTTTCCCACCAAAATCATACTTGAATTCAATATTGATAGGAGTTAATAAGAGTAAAACTAGCTATGTAACAAAATTCTGTTACATGTCCACGTGTAATCAAAATAATTATTTTGAAACAATAGGGAAGATGCAGCTATAATATTTACATTTATTTTGTAATCAAAATGTGGAAAAAATTCACAGATTTCGTGCCTCACACGACTATCGAGTACATTGGAAATGAATCTACGGAATTCGAAAAAATATTGTCGCTGAGCGACGAGAAAATCGGGAAAATGTTATAAAATAAAACTACGACTTTGAATGATAATTATTTTATTCTTAGATTAACATAAGTATCCTCGACATAACGCCTGTGAACCAGAGGGGCAATTGGGCAAAAATTAACGTGATTGAAACTAAAGTTAAAAATGAGAACGTTACTCTTATGAGTATTGAACATGATTACGAATTCATCATGAGCTTTCTAATCTGATTGACCACCGACATGAGTAAATCATGTCGATTTTTAGTTTACTCATGATTACCTGAAGTGATTATATTAGTAAGACAGTATGCTTAGTTAAACTAACGATTTAGTTGATTAGATGATTAGATTTTGCGTAGCTACTAGCTCCTTCACTTTTTTCCCTGACGAAACGGAGGCGGTACCTAGGTGAGTATAATATACATTGTAAGAATAAATGGCTCTTTGTGACAATATTTCTAAAGGTATCATTTGGCGGTTGGCGCTTACGTCTGAAGTTGTATAGTGCAGATTCAATATTGAGCAATAAAAGCGTAAATGCCAGTGGCAAATGTTACCTTTACCAAAACATCGACAATTTTTTTGTTAGTTTTTGGTATGAGTGTACAAATGAATGCTCCCTTTTAACTTTGAAACGGCCTGTTCGGTTTTATTGCGGTTTTCGGCTACAGTTAAGGCAGCTATCACACAGCTGCGGTTTCCACATGCGCTTTTCATTTTCATTTTCATTCTCATTCTCATTCTCATTCTCATTCTCATTCTCATCCTCATTCTCATTCTCATTCTTATTCTCATTCTCATTCTCACTCTGATTCTCATTCTCATTCTGATTCTCATTCTCATTCGCATTCTCATTCTCACTCTCATTCTCATTCGCATTCTCATTCTCAGTCTCATTCTCATTCTAATTTCATTCTCATTCTTATTATCATTCTCATTCTCATTCTCATTCTCATTCTCATTCTCATTCTAATTCTCATTCTCATTCTCATTCTCATTCTCAGTCTCATTCTCATTCTAATTTCATTCTCATTCTTATTCTCATTATCATTCTCATTCTCATTTTCATTTAGGATAATGAAAATTTCTACATATGTATCTGGTTCAATATGTGAAATTCAGAACAAACGCCTTATTCAAGTAATAATATAAATCAGCTTAAGAACACTCTAATCATACATTCGTCAATCACATTGAACAAGTTAGTGATTAGCGTTAATTTAGTTTCAATCAGCGCCCGTCGTTAATGATTTACTCATGGCGAAATTACTTGATTGTTTTGTGTTATGATTTAATCAGCGATTATTCAATCAGTAATCAATCACCGATTTTAATCAAGTGTGCCCAACTCTGCTGTGAACAAACAAATTGAAAAATTTCCACACGCATATCGAAGTTTGAATATTTGTCGCCGTGGCGCCTAAGTATACATATTTCATTTTTAGGCTTCCGTAGTCAACTAGGAACCCTTATAGTTTCGCCATGTCTGCCCGTCCGTCCGTCCGTCCGCGGATAATCTCAGTGACCGTTAGCACTAGAAAGCTGAAATTTGGTACTAATATGTATATCAATCGCGCCGACAAAGTGGTAAAATAAAAAGTGGAAAAAAGTTTTATTAGGGTACCTCCCCTATATGTAAAGTGGGGGGTGATTTATTTTTTCATTTCAACCCTAACGTGTGATATATTGTAGCATAGGTATTTAAAAATGAATACGGATTTACTGAAAAAAATCTCAAAAGTAGAACTTTATAAAAACTTTATCTACACTCATACTGTAAGTACTCTAAAATGCGTTCAAAAACCGTAGACAATGACAAGCATTACAACAAACGATTTAACTATGATAAGTTTCTTATCTGCGGCAGTAACGTAATTTTAACTTTGCATGCTCAAATATTGTTAAGCAATGAGTTTCAAATTTGGAACATCGAATTTGATAACATAATGTTACCGCCATGGCCAACTCGATTGGTCCCGCGCGAGCGCCGGCACAATCGAGTTGGCCATGACGGTACAATGGCGGTCATTCTATGGTTTCCGAACACTTAATTTAATATATATAATATGAGTGTAGATAAAGCAGTGTATGCAACTGTACGTAATTAGGCCTTAAAACACTCATGTGATCTTATTATGAAATTCGCCTGCGGCTCATTTCATAAAACCACACTCATGTTTTAAGGACCCTTATTACGTAACAGTTACATAAACTACTATTCTAGGAAAATGATTTAGAACTTGATAGGTTGAATAGTTTTTGAAAAAAAATTACATAATAATTTCTGAAGTAAGTTTGTAATTTAACCGTATAAGCAGGTATTTATTGTACCTGTAATTTATACAAAATCACAATGAAATGACGTGCTTTCAAATAAAGTAAAAACGGTGAAAATCGGTTCACGCAATAAAGAATTATCCCATAAAAATCATCTTCCATACTTTAAGCTCGCGCGCAATAGTTTACTTAATTTGCCGATAGATGTCGCTGTACGTGGAACGCTCATATCATATCCTACATAGCGGTATTATTTTAACTCTTAAGTGGGGACACTTACTGTGACGGACGGAAAACTACGGAATCCTACACTGAGCGTGGCCCGACACGCTCTTGGCCGGTTTTTTAGATTAATAAGCAGGATATAATAATGTTCAAAGTACAAGAAAATTATTACATTACAAATCCGTAGTCAACTCGAGAAATGGTAGCCACATAGCTAAATAATTTTTAAACAAAAAAAAACCGACTTCTTCAATGGGGGAAGCCGGTGAAGGATTATTGTAGATGGTGCACTCTATACAATGAAATAACTTGCTTAACAAACACAGCGAAGAGGACAAATCGTTAAACGTGAACTATGCGTCGTTGAAGAATTCCTTTCTCATTTTACATTTCACATGTTTATGGCATCAGCCGCAGTTCTATTTCATCAATATGTCACTGTTTTCAATGAAAATGCTTGATTTGTTGATTTAAATACAAAAATCACTTTATGTATGCCTTTAAGATTTGAAAAGTTTCCTCGATTCCTCCTGGATCCCATCATCAGAACTTAGCTTGACGAAAATTTGTCCTGAGAATCTAACTTGCTTAACAAACATAGCGAAGATGACAAATCGCCAAACGTGAACTATGCGTCATTGAAGAGTTCCGCTTTGATCATCATCAGCAGTTCCACTTCATCAAATGTCACTCTTTTGAATGAAAATGCTTGATTTGTTGATAAAAATACAAAAATCACTATGTGTATGCCTTTAAGATTTGAGGAGTTCCCTCGATTCCTCATGTATCCCATCATCAGAACTTGAGCTTGAAGAAAATTTGTCCTGACAATCTAACTTGCTTAACAAACACAGCGTAGAGGAGAAATCGCCAAACGTGAATTATGCGCCGTTGAAGAGTTCCGTTCTGATCATCATGAGCAGTTCCACTTCATGAAATGTCACTCTTTTGAATGAAAATGCTTGATTTGTTGATAAAAATACAAAAATAACTATGTGTTTGCCTTTAAGATTTGAGGAGTTCCCTCGATTCCTCATGGATCCCATCATCAGAACTTGAGCTTGACGAAAATTTGTCCTGAGAATCTTACTTGCTTAACAAACACCGATGTATGTTCGATAAGAGGAGGAATCGCCAAACGTGAACTATGCGTCGTTGACGAGTAATTCCCTTCTGATCATCATCAGCAGTTCCGCTTAATCAATCAATCCCTCGATTCCCCATGACGGAGTTATGGAGTAACAAACATTAAAAAAAAAAAACATACACGCCGAATTGAGAACCTCCTCTTTTGAAATCTTGAAGTCAGTTAAAAAAAATTTATGTGAAAAATGTCGTTCTGACTTTTTTCAAATCGGTTAGGCTACAGGGCAGACCCTTAACCCGATCGTCTTTTTTTTAGGCTTAAATTGTAGCTGACTAAATTGTCCAGAGGATTTCTTCTCAAATTTTTGATATCATTCTTCGTTTCCAAAATATCGAACGCCAAAATCAAAATGTTGAAAAAATTAATTTTTTTTTCACTATTCCGGCCATATCTTTTTTCTTTTTTGATTTTTTCGAAAAATTATTTTTGTATCTTACAGCACTCGTAAATATGAGTCTTTTGAGCCATTTTTGAATATCATATCTTTACAACTTTCCGAGTTATAAGGGGATCGCACTATTTCGTGAAATCGGGGCCTATACTGGAACGAACGAAAAGACATTTCCAATGTCAAAACATAAAATAATAGCTATTAAAACGTTTTTAATTTATACTAATTTCAAACAATAATGACGATTTGAAGTAACGTATTTTAATACACCAATCATCGTCTGGTGACGTCACTCCTGTTTTGACAACTATGGATGGTATAGTAAAAGATGAGAATTTCATATGACGGAATTTAACACCTCTTGACGGACATTTTTGCAACATAGAAATTATCATCCTTACCTTCTACCATCCATAGAACCAAGGGTGACAAATATCACGACTATGGCGAGTGGCACTGACATACATGAGTGACGTCACAGGGACCGTAGCTCCGTTTGGGCGCGAAAATTTAAATAGTCAGTTTGTAACTGCAATGTTTTTACTATAAATTATAGTATTTTAATTTTTTTATACACTCGTGGTCTATTCTACGTGCAATCCTTTAAAATTAAAGCAAAAATAAAAATATTGCATCTTGCCTATTAAGATTAACAGAGTCTAGAATAAAAGTTATAATATGTGTGTAATTTCCCAATTGGCAAAAGCGTGCGAAAAAAATATAAAAAATACCCCAGTATGCGACCTAACATGAATTTAGAAATAGGATTAACATACATGTAAAAATTTTTTTTAAATGTAAATCCCTTTTCTCCGTTTAATGGCTTAAATCCATTTGGCTCATCCTTTTATGTCTGTCATTCCTCACAACTGTTTATGCACATACATACCTGGGTCGAGAGAAATTTATTAAAATACTTCTACTCCAACGGGTAGGAAGATACGTACCATTGTTATGCTGTTGTTGATACACGCAAAATGTTTCACAATACAATTTTTCGCAACAGTGACAATGTCCATCGTCATTTTCGCTCCCTAAATTGAATTTTAGAAGGTAAGTACTTGTATAAATATAAACCATATTTATACCATATAAGCAATTTAGCAAATTGTGTCCTTAGCAAATTTTAGTAGTAGCAATAGCACGCTGGATTAAACAATCCAGCGTGCTATTGCTGCGCTCACAGATAAGGTTGGCTGCACTATAAGGCTTACATGACCTTCTCTACGACATTTGAAACCGGGGCTTATTGATTCGTTTCAAAGTGATGTTGATGCGTCCACATTATTTTATTACATCGGAACCCTCATGGGTTCCTCTTAGGTAACCTTATATCCATCATAAGTCGCAACCTCTACAAAGGAAGCTCAAATGAAATTAAACTGCCCGTTGATCGGCGAAGGGATCCGTTGTCCACAATAATTACCTCTAAGAGGAAGTGAGTAAGACGAGATCAACTCGCATGGTCCAAGAATTTTGAACTGAACCTATATTCAAAACGCGTTCTTCTGTCGTCGACGGATAATTCAAAGTCAAAATGGTATTTAAATGTCGGCGGTTTCAAGTTTAATTTCTTGATAATGTTCGCTCATTTAAAGCCCGTCTTTGGATAACATTAATTGTTCCAAGCAACCAAAATATAAACAATTCGCGGTAAAGTTGAGCAGCCGCACATTCAACTCGTTCACAGTGTTTTCATTTCATCGCTTAAAATTAAATGAGAGCCATCATGGCCTCTGGAGTAGAAATGGTTGGTGCCGTTAATGTCCACATTTCTTCTGACCCATTACCACGCCATGCACCGTCGAGTGTAAGTATCTAGAACGCCTGCTATTACGCCGATCCTGTGCTTCCCCTTTTTAAACCCCGTACTTATCATCTTTTTAATGTAGCGGATGATTGCTTTGTTTTAAGCTTAATTCTTTGCCTTTGTCAAAAATCGCTCATTCTCTTTTAAAAAGTAACTAAAGTATTTCGTTTATGAACTCCTTGATATAGTTTTGATGTGGAGAGTGAGACAATGTCGCACGGTTTAAAACTGATATTTTTTAGATATGCGGAAGTACAAACTATGTACCAACAGATCTTTATGACGTTAAACCTTTTCTTCCTGCTCAGAATGTAATTTCGTTATCAATTTTCAAATCGCAATGCCCAGCTTATTAGGATTTAACTTAAATGCGATGGTAGAGATAAAATATACAAAGACCGCTTAAGAGAAACAGTATTCTCATCTGAATAAGAAAAGTTTGAAATAAAGTTGGACCACAACGAAAGTTAACCAACATAAACGGATGCAACCGTTTGAGACGCTGCGTTCAATTATGTAACCAAGGCCTGCGGCAACTTCCTTTTTTTTCTTTTAATGTTAGGACTCACTTTTAATAAGACTGCTAAATATTCTTATAAACTTTATTCTAAAACTACATTTTATAAAATAGTGTAAAATGGTAGGTTAGTTGAAAAAATTACTAGTTTTGATTTCTAAATGTCGACATTTACCTGAATTAACCCGAATTGAATACCGTAAAACCACCCACCTTATCCCAAAAGCTACGAGTCCAAAAGCTCCCAAATATGGTCCAAAAGCAACTCGAATATCTTCTATTAGAGATATGGTCTTCATTTAAATTACGCAATTCTAATTCTAAAGACATTAATGATAACACTTAATTAAAACCTAAAAGAAGATTGGGATTGATATTAAATCCAAAAGCTCCTAACTATGGTCCAAAACCAAGACATATATTGCTTTCATTTAAATTACGCAATTCTAATTCTAAAGATATGATCATTCAGAAATGATATTGTCTTCGGTTGCCGCGATAGTTATTCATGAAATAAAACAGTTAAAAACCGGCCAAGAGCGTGTCGGGCCACGCTCAGTGTAGAGTTCCGTAGTTTTCCGTCCGTCACAGTGTCCCCACTTAAGAGTTAAAATAACACCGCCATGTATCCTACATGATATGAGCGTTCCACGTACAGCGACATCTATCGGCAAATTAAGTAAACTATTGCGCGCGAGCTTAAAGTATGGAAAATTATTTTTATGGGATAATTCTGTATTGCGTGAACCGATTTTCACCGTTTTTACTTTATTTGAAAGCACGTCTTTTCATTGTGATTTTGTAGAAATAACAGGTACAATAAACACCTGCTTATACGGTTAAATTACAAACTTAGTTCAGAAACTATTTTGTAATTTTTTTTCAAAAACTATTCAACCTATCAAGTTCAAAATAATTTTCCTAGAAAGTTTTTATAAAGTTCTACTTTTGAGATTTTTTTCATATTTTGAAAACTTATGGTTCAAAAGTTAGAGGGGGGGGGACACATTTTTTTTTACTTCTGGAGCGATTATTTCCGAAAATATTTAAACCCCTATTCATTTTTAAATACCTATCCAACAATATATCACACGTTAGGGTTGAAATGAAAAAAAAAATCACTCTCCACTTTACGTATAGGGGTGGTACCCTAATAAAACATTTTTTTCCACTTTTTATTTTACCACTTTGTTGGCGTTATTGATATACATAGAAGTACCAAATTTCATCTTTCTAGTACTAACGGTCACTGAGATTATCCGCGGACGGACGGACGGATGGGCAGACATGGCGAAACTATAAGGGTTCCTAGTTGACTACGGAACCCTAAAAACGGATTTTATCGCGTGTACGGAGCTTAAATTACATCCCGACGTTTCGAACACTTTACAGCGTTCGTGGTCAACGGGTCGACTGAGGAAAAATATACAATTACCTCCGTTCAAAAACACAAATGCAAACCTACCCACATATTAAATATTAAACAAATTTAGTATTTGTATTGCTGGATGTTGCGAGAGGCAATCGAGATTAAAAAATATTCAAATTTCAACAGAGAGGATGGTTTTTCGGTACCACCAGCTTGGGTTCCAGTTATTCATTTGGTTAAGGAGCAAGCTAGACATAGGACTGTGAGACCATAATGGTGGACAGTGTGGACACTAATAATAATTTAATACTAATTTAAAACTAAAAAATAATAATTAATAATAATAAAAAATAATTTCTTTAATAATTTGTTTTGTAATAATAAATAATTTATTTTTTATAAAGGCCCCTCTGGCATGTGCAAATACAAAATTTGTTTAATATTTAATATGTGGGTAGGTTTGCATATTGTGATAGTTTTTGAACGGAGGTAATTGTATATTTTTCCTCAGTCGACCCGTTGACCACGAACGCTGTAAAGTGTTCGAAACGTCGGGATGTAATTTAAGCTCAGTACACGCGATAAAATCCGTTTTTAATTGTTTTATTTCATTCAGAAATGAATGAAAAAACTTTAATGGAACCAAAAAGAAGATTGGGATTGATACTTAATTATCTATTGAACATGTGGACCATAGTTGCATTGCAGTACCTATATAAGTAGTTAGGTCGTTTTACTGTATACAATATTATACCTAGATTCCTCAAGCTCGTTGGTGGTAAAACAAATGCCACCGTTACGTTCAACATGTCCAGTCAATATTAAACCAGACGTTTCAACAGAGAGCTCTTTAGTAGCACTCTCAAGAGCCAGGGATCTCGAACTCGAGATTAATTTGACCCACGTAACAGACAGCTGCAGTCCTCCAGATGCTGGATTAAGTGAAACTGTAATCAACGTGGACAAAGGCCTTTTAGACGGTATACCGCTTTAGTCTCAATTTCTGATAGATTGACTTACGGATGTTAACTGCCGGGGAATTGCTTTGTTGCTTGACATGTGACGAACGCGCCTACGGATAGCGAAGACAGTGACTTTGACGAGCATTGATGACTCAACTAGCATTAATTGGGATTAATTTGCCTTAGTGTCAATATCAGCTTAATTTTTAGTTATTATCATTCTATATTTAAAGGTTTAGGTACTGCTATTCTGATTGAATTCAAGTCATGTATGAAATGGTATTTTGTAAAAAAAAACAGTTCCAGATGAATCAGAATAGTAATAGGAAAGATTTTGTAGAACCTACAAATTTGGTCTTATCTCTGGTCAGCCACGATTCCTAAAATGATAACAGTAATAGTTTTAAGAAATTTAATATAGTGCTATTAAGTTTTAAATACCATATAAAATATTTAGCGTGGGTATTACATTCTATCCGCGTTACATTAGCGTTGGACACAAGATTTTGCAAGACGGAAATACTTAGGTTTATGTGCAGATGTAGAAAGCAAATTCTGATATGTCTGATTCAGACGTTTAGGCGCTAGCTGTATTGCGTAGTTAATGCATTGTAGTTGTATTATAAGTAGCTGGATCGTATCTAAGCGTGTTTTAAAGTTAGAATACAGCCCGAGCGGAAGTTTTAAAATTTGTAGTTTTAATGCGATATTTTTACTATCAGCATGCGTTTCGACAGTTTCGCAAGTACCCTCTAAGTGGCTTGAGCCAATTTGCACTCTGGCTACAAGGGTAACGTAAGTAATCTGGAGACTCTTTGGGGTGAATGTCCTGTCATTAGGATGCAAATGACCGACCTACAGACGGATTAGTACAAGTAAGTGCGGTGCTGTGTGTGACATGTAGTGGGTGGCGTAATTATTCTGAACTATATTTTGGAGACAGATTCAGACCTCGTTTTTTTAGTATTTGAAAATATAGCGGTCGATGTCGCCCAGTAAGTATCTAAATTTTTTTCAACGATTTAAGGGAAAAAGTTAAACGGAACTACTTGTTTCCATTATTAGTGATACGCAAAATGGCGAGTTTTAAAATCGATTTCCCAGAAATCGCACGATTTTTCTCGTCTTTGCCAGGGCAAAGCATGGACAAGAGCATAAATAAACGTCAAAATAGGAAAATATGACCATTACCACGGCATATCCACAATTTTTCAATGCAAAGTTAATGCAAAATTAGAGTGGTCGAACTCTTCGTGTTGAGTAAATACACCTAATTAAATTAAATTACCTAGCGAAAAAACTTGTTCCCGGAACCGGACACACTTTAAAATATTAATAAAAACTTTTTACAAAAAAAAGATAAACCGACTTCAAAAAGTATAAAATAAATTATTATATTATTTATATGCGTTACAAACTGATATGTTTGAAGTCGGTGCCAAGCCAAAAAGTTACAATACCGGTCAAATCAGCTTCAAGTCTGAACATCACAAAACAGTTAATATGAACGAGGCGTATTTGGTCAGTGAATTGTTCTTCATACTATAGAACTATTCTAATACGGTATTGACTGCACGTAGGTTCTCATTCAAGTACAGAAAGAAAGTATAATCATGCGTCTTATGATGTTTCTTAATAAACCTTTTTACTAGTTTTCGGACTAACCATATCTCGAACGGAGCCCGTGCTTCGGTTTGAATTATTTATCCTACTTCATTTAAGGTGTAATATCGAAGTGTAAAGGAATTCAATGGCCTAGATTGATATTTATATACTCAGACACACCGGGTGTGTGGGACCCACCTTTTCAGTAGAAAAAGGTGCGATATTTCAAATTTTGGATGGAAGGTCAACCATACATGATTTTTTTTTAATTTGCCGTCTTTTTCTGATTATTGACAAAGTAGACGTGTATCAGAGTATATAGAAATGGGTACCACATTTCATCAAAATTGGATTAGTGGTTTAGACGTGAAAATGTAACAGATAGATTCACATTCACCTTTGCAATATAAATAGGTATCGATATGTTTTGTGATTTTCAGACTTGAAGCTGATTTGACCGGTATTGTAACTTTTTGGCTTGGCACCGACTTCAAACATATCAGTTTGTAACGCATATAAATAATATAATAATTTATTTTATACTTTTTGAAGTCGGTTTATCTTTTTTTTGTAAAAAGTTTTTATTTTTCCATTTTTAGTGGTTATATAATTATCATAATCGGACAACGGATCTCGCAATAATCGGTTAAGATATATAACAAAAAGTTCATAATACCTACTCAATGTAAGGAAAGTTCCACATATCATATGTGGTCTTCATCATAAGGTCCACTCCATCAAATTAGTGGTTTTCGAGAGGAAATGCTTGAGCTGCTTAAAAAAACAACCAAATCACCATACATGTGCCTTTAAAAATTGAGGAGATCCCTCAATTCCTCATGGATCCCATCATCAGAACAGCACCAGATTAATGTGGAACTATCTTAGAAGTAGAATTGAAAATAGATGTCATATACTTCAGAAAAAGTGACCAAACCCTCCGGTGTCCGAGGCCAGATCACTTTCAGAGGGTTTGGTCACTTTTTCTGAAGTATATGACATCTATTTTCAATTTATATATAGTAGTGTAACTACTTAAAAATTGTAAATCAAAAAATATTGAACAAAATAATTTGATTTGCTTCAAGATTTATCTTAGAAGTAGTTCCTTTCAAACAAAAAACAATTCCTCAAATCGGACCACGGGTGTCGGAGTAATCGCTGAACATCCTACATAAAAAATAATCATTATCATCAAAACAACCATCATCATGAGGTCCACATCATCAAATTGGTGGTTGCTTAATGGGGTGTTTACCCAAATCACCATACATATGCCGTTATAAATTGAGGAGTTCCCTCAATTCCTCATAGATCCCATCATCAGAACAGCACCAGATTAATAATGGGACCACCTTGGAAGTAGACCCTTTCAAACAAAAAAGAATTATTAAAATCGGACTACGCGTCTCGGAGTAATCGCTGAACATACATAAAAAAAGCCCAAACCGAATACAGACCTCCTCGTTCTATGAAATTGAAGTCGGTTAATAATTTACAGTGAAATACAAAGAGATGTATCCACTTTTTCACCTTATTGCGTTGTAATATGGTCCAAAAGTGGATACATCTCTTTGTAGTCGACTGTACCACCCCCCGCGTTTAGGACGCATATAAAATAAAATATTCGTAATAGGTATCACTAGTCTGATTGAGGTGGAAATCAAAACCCGAGGGTGCGCGGTGCAGTCGGTCAGCGATGCAGATGTAGTCGGTGTGAAGGCTGAGGTGAAGAGTTGTATGTGCCACACGAGATTGACGTTATTAACTTTGCACCTCGTGCCGTAAACGCCCTCGCTACGCTCATGCTTATAAATTAGTAGAATCTTTTGCTACGCTTTCTCGGGATCTCAATTAGCTCTTTCGACATAAACTAAATTTGCTTCCTTCTTTCACACAATGTTTACCCAATTCAAATAGCTATTTATGGAAGGGACTCCACATGTCATCTGCGGTTTTCATTATCGGGTCTTCTCCATCTAATTGGTAGTTCTCGAGAGGAAACACTCGAGTTGCTTAAAAATACACTCAAATCACCATACATGAGCCTTTTAAAATTGAAGAGTTCCCTCAATCCCTCATGGATTCCCATCATCAGGTCCAACCAAATTAGTCCGCTACTTTCGAGGTAACTTTTTATAAACAATAAAAATATTACTCAAATCGGACAACGGGTCTCGGAATAATCGGTATAGACGTATAAGAAAAAGTTCATAATACACCCGCTTAAACTAAGGAAAGTTCCACATGTCGTATGTGGTCTTTATCATTAGGTCCGTTCCATCAAATTGGTGGTTTTCGAGAGGAAATGCTTGAGTTGCTTAAGAAAACACTGAAATCGCCATACATGTGCCTTTAAAGATTGAGGAGTTCCCTCAATTCCTCGTGGATTCCATCATCAGAACAGCACCAGATTAATTTGGGACCACCTTGGAAGTATATCCTTTCAAACAAAAAAATAATTATTCAAATCGGACCACGCGTCTCGGAGTAATCGGTGAACATACATAAAAAAAAAGCCCAAACCGAATACAGAACCTCCTCCTTCTATGAAATTGAAGTCGGTTAAAAAGTAGAGTAATTTCATCATGTTCGAGTAAAAGTAGGCGGTAAGTTTTTTTGAGCAAAAGTAATTTTAACTAAAAAAAAATACGTTCAACGCTTGAAGCAAAAAGTATTAACTAAGTATCCCATTTTTTTCTTTTCGCACTATAGAAAACTCACGTACCGCGCTATTATTATCGACTACGCTAACGAGAGTGAAAGTGCTAAAAACACTAGGTAGAAATAGCTTAGAGAAAAATGTTTTCCACGAAACAAAACATAAATTTACACTGTCACTTACATTAAAATATACATTTTTTGACGCCAAAGGGATGAAAAAAATTAAGGGGTGAAATTCCAACGAGATTTTCCCTCTCATTCCGTTCGAGCGCTAATGTGAGTGGTATCTTTCAATGGAGTTACAAACATACTCATCCTACATAATGTTACTCATATAATATAAAACTAAGCTTATGGCCTGTTTCACAATCTCCAGTTAAAGCATATCTGTCAGATAAATGTTTGCTGTTCTTTTCTTTTATATGACTGGGGAAAATGATAGCAATAATTTTAACTGGCAGATAAGTTTATCTGGAGATTGTGAAACAGGCCCTTAGACTTGTAATATACTCAACAATTTTTTGAGTAACCGTAATTCAACGATTGAGTCAAATGTACCGTATTTTAGGACATCGGGAATTAAGTATCAGAATTGAAATCACACGACAAATGCATTTCAACCGAATTAAGCTTAACAACAATATTTAAAAATTCATGAAAATGAAACTCCCTATAGGGTTGAACTTAACACTTTCTACCTATTACATAGATAAACTATGACTCCCTTTCAGAGCATGAGAGATAAATATCTATACTTATGTGATCATGGTAAGGCAAGTAAAATGAAAAGGAATATGCGTGCATAAGGTATGTTCACATATGACGTTCTGCCGTTTCATTTCATGGTGACGGTGACTCATGAGTCATGACTTAAACACTAGGAGCCAGATGGTCGGTTACAAATCATTGCAAATTGTATGCAGCTGCTGGATTGTGTAATTTTATACAAACTGCGTATTTAGTTAATAAACCCTTTCTCTAATGTGATTAATTTATGATTGGCGTTAGTCATCGATTTAATCTTTGGTGCGTTTAAATGTTTCTATTAATTTTTACCCTACTGTTGAAGGAAGGTTATGTTATCCGAGAGTATATTAAAAATTAAAAATTGTTTATTTCAGACATACGTCCATAAAAGTGTTAGTGGGGGTTTTTAGCGACATAAAAACGTCGAACCTCAAATATTGATGCACAAGTATAAAATTTGGCACAGTTGTTTCTTGTCCCTAGACAAGCTGATTCAGATCGGTACCCCAAGGTACCCCCCCCCCCTTCTGGCGCCGGGGTGGGGGGGTTAAAATACCACTCCACCCGGCTTCATTCAAAAAATTCTAACTGTTCACGTTTAGCTAATAGGTCAAGATTGGTATCAATTTCGGATATAACGACCATGTAGAATTCGTTTCTACTATTAAAAAATGCAATTTACTCAGTAATATTTAAAAAAATATATGAAAATCGAAAATCTTAACTAAAATTTTTATATTCCAGTCATCATAAATATTAATTTGCTAGTTTTTTTCATACACTAAAAATACAATATTAAACCATATTTCATGTAGATTAAAGAAAATATAATATTTAATAACCATTACTAACAGCAAATGGCATTAAAAAAAAATTGCGTCGTGCGTCGTGAAATTATTTTTACCGCCGTCGGCATCCGCAGTCAAAATATCCAAATAACGCACTGTAGATAGGTACCATGTAAACTTGTTATTTATTGAAATCGATTATATATATAACAAAGATAAAAACCGTACCTGAAGGAATGTAGCATTCCGTCAGAAAAAGGACTTTTAATATAGGATTTGAGTGCGCAACCTCTTTTCCTTGAGCTAAAATAAGCCAATTTGTAATAAAAATAAAAAACCGTTACTTATTTAAATTTAAGAAATGTGGACTTCTGTTAAAAAGGTAACGTAGAAAGATTGGTGCTTATATTTGTATAATAGTATTGCTTAGCGTCAGTCATTATATATCTTCAATAAGTCGCTTACCTGTCATACAAAATCATCACATATTTTTGGAGAATGCTATTGGCTTCTGCTATTGCTCCATCTTGAAGTAGTTTAAATAATTGTGTGGCCGGGTTAAAGGCGTTCCGAGCTTCAAAGGCACTTTTCTTAACTCTTCCATTAAATAAGGATACTGTGTCGCATCTAGTGAAGGCATGGAACACGGGCAAGACTGACGCTTTGTCAGGGCCTCTCAGAAACAAAATAGAGTTTAGGTTGCGGAATGTATAAACTATAAAATAATGTATGACTATTATAACAAAATACTCTTACCTAATTAATAGAGTGGCATGCGATAAAATTGTAGTTTTTCCCTGTGCCAATATGAACGTACAATTCCTATAGTTGAAGTAAGCGACCTATTGAAGAGTTCAGGTTTCAACATGTAGTTGAAATTTAAACGTTTTTAATTTTCCTCATATTATTGCAGGCCGAGTCTCTGCTCAACACTAAATGAATGCCGGAAGTACTTCTTCTTCTTTTTTCTACCTAGCGTTATCCCGGCTATTGCCAGCGTTCACTTTCTTGCTCGCTTTCCTTCACTTTGCACGGTCCTGGGCATCTTCTTTTACGAGCCCGTTTTCACTCATGTCGGCCTCCACGACATTTAGACAGCGCTTCTTTAGTCTTCCGCGACCGCGTCGCGGGCTGTCCAGGGCTAGATCAAGGCATATGATCCCTATGTAGTCTGGTGGCCTGCGAGAGATGTGACCGAACCAACAAAGGCGACATTCTTGGAGCTTCTCTGCTACGTCACGAACTGCGAGGCTGCCGCGTATGTACTCATTACGAATGCGATCAGCACGTGTAACGTCGCACATCCACCGCCGCATCTTCATTTCTGTAACGCAAAGCTCTTGAATATGCCTTCCACGAACCGGCCACGTCTCGCTTCCGTATATTAAGACCGGTCGGATGATGCACTTGTACACTAGCCCCTTCAGTCTTAGCGGAATTCTGCGATTGCAGATGACTCCTGTGACCTCTCGCTATTTAGACCAAGCTGCGCTGATTCGGGCTCGGATGTCATGGTCAATGGACCCGGACTCATGCAGTACGGATCCCAGGTACTTAAACTTGTCCGTTTTCACGGCAAGTTCGTTCCCTATTTTGATAGGAACGGGATCAGTACTTCCGCAGGCCGTGTATTCGGTCTTCGAGACATTTAGCTTTAGACCACCGTTCTCTAGCGATCCCTTCCATAGGTTCACCTTTCGCTGTAGTTCCTGTTAGTCCTCGTCCGTTAGTGCAATGTCATCTGCATACATGAGCAGCCACGGCGGCGGGTCCTGGATTTCCGCCGTAACAGCATCAAGCACAACACTAAACAGAAAAGGACTAAGGGCCGAGCCTTGGTGCACGCCAACTGTGATCGGGATGGGTTTAGTGTCGCCAACAGCGGTCCTCACTAGAAAAACCGAGTTACGGTACATATCCCGGATAATGTCAATATAGACTTGTGGCACGTTCTTCACTTTTAGTGCCCACCAGATCATCTGACGAGGGTTGCAATCGAAAGTATTTTGCAGGTCAAGAAATGCCATGTAAAGTGGCCTAATGCCGGAAATACTTTTATACGAAAAAAGATCGTCAGCTGGAGAATATACCACCAATAGAAACAGCCCTATATCAGCATTTACTACGCGTAGTGTACATTTAAATAAATGTACCCAGTTACTCGTATGTCTTTGTGGAGGCTATGATGAAATTGATGAAACACAAAATGTATAATTAAATAATTAAATTGTAGTTAACTCTCTCATTATTTTTATGCTTTATTTTGCATTTCTTGTTAAAGTGTGACTGTCCACAATCTGTGAACGACGCTTCCGAAATTACTTTGGCCATATAATGAGAAGCGAGGACGAAAGTTTGGAAAGATTAATCGTTGTTGGCAATACTGAAGGCAGGTCACGGGGACGTTCACCAGCACGATGGACTGACCAACTCAAAGGTGAGGAACCCTCTCAGAAGTTCTACGATGTGGTAAGGAAAGCGATGGACCGAAATCGATGGCGAGAGTGTGTTCGTGCCAATCGTGCCCGAACAAAACCCACCAAACACGATCATTTGTCATGATGGATGCGACCAAGAAGAAGAATGCGTTTCTTGAGAATACGCGGAAAATATATAATGACTGACGCTAAGCAATACTATTATACAAATATAAGCACCAACCTTTCTACGTTACCTTTTTAACGGAAGTCCACATTTCTTAAACTTAAATAAGTAACGGTTTTTTATTCTTATTATAAATCGTCTTATTTTAGCACACAGAAAAAAGGTTGCACACTCAAATCCTATACTAAAAGTCCCTTTTCTGACGGAATGCCACATTCCTTCAGGTACGGTTTTTAACTTTGTTATATAAATAATCGATTTCAATAAATAACAAGTTTGCATGCTACCTATCCACAGTGCGTTATTTGGATATTTTGACCGCGGATGCCGACGGCGGTAAAAATAATTTCACGACGCGCGACGCAATTTTTTTTTAATGCCATTTACTGTTAGTAAAGGTTCTCAAATGTTATATTTTTTTGAATCTACATAAAATATGCTTTAATCTTGTATTTTTTGTGTATGAACATAACTAGCAAATTAATATATATGATGACTGGAATATGAAAAATTTAGTTGAGATTTTCGATTTTCGTATGTTTTTTTATATATTACTCAGTAAATTGCAGTTTTTAATACCAGAAACGAATTCTACGTGGTCGTTTTATACGAAATTGATACCAAACTTGACCTATTAGCTAAACGTGAACAGTTAGAATTTTTTGAATGAAGCCGGGAGGAGTGGTATTTTAACCCCCCCCCCCCCCCCCCCGGCGCCAGAAGGGGGGGTACCTTGGGGTACCGATCTTAATCAGCTTGTCCGGGGACAAGAAACAACTGTGCCAAATTTAATACTTGTGCATCAAAATTTGAGGTTGTGCACTTAAGACCCATACTATGTTAGTTGTACAACCTTAAGAGACTATGTTAGTGTTACATAAAATAAAAAATAAAAAGAAGCAAAAACTATATGTCTGTATATATGTCTATTTCTTTCCTAAGTTATTAAAATAAATGAGATAGTTGTTTTTAATTAGATGACAGCATCGGGTCTAGTACGACCTGCCTATATACCCTAAAACCTAAAAAAAATACCCCTACCTAAAAAAATTACATCTTTTACCAACTTAATACCGTTAAAATACCACTTTAGATTAGTCCACACAAACCGCGAATTTTATCTTAAAAATTTTAAACCGTTTTGGTTGGGTTCACTGTGTTAATGATAAATTTCCCATTTTAATATTAAATTTCGCGCGCGTTGAGTCGACGTGTTTAGTATAACATCTATAGTCCTGTTCATGTGAGGATAACCTCAGAAGAATAATGACAATATTATTACCTTAAAAATACTTTATATGTACTTAACTAGAAACTCTGTTTTTCTCACTTGGAATTTAACGTATATACGTAGATATAACTTATATTATAATATCAAATATTTTATGACTTTTGTATCCACAATTTTTTAAACTACAATATATTCTGACATCTTATACATCCTTCTACCAATTTCTTTGTGAATCATTTACTTACACGCACATTATATGCTTACATTTGAATTAAATAATTCGATATCTAAATATATAAAAGAAGAAACTGACTGACTGACTGATTGACTGACTGACTGACTGACTGACTGACTGACTGACTGACTGACATATCAACGCACAGCCCAAACCGCTGGTTCTAGAGATTCCAAATTTGGCACGTAGGTTCCTTATAAGGTCTAGGAATGCACTAAGAAAGGATTTTTCAAAATTCACCCCCTAAGGGGGTAAAATGGGGGTCCAAAGTTTGTATGGCGAATCAAGATTTGTTAGACTATTTTAATCGAAACTTCACAGGAGTATTCCTAACGATAAATGAGTAAACACGTGTTTCAGGTTTTTTGAAAATTCAACCCCTAAACGGGGCAAATGTGGTCTGAAAATCAACATGACAAAAACAACAGTACTTATAGTACGCGGGCGAAGCCGCGGGAAAAGGCTAGTTATATTATAGGTATGGTATGCAAGGTAAAACAGGAGTACCTATAGTTTGCGCTCAATAGATTTCTAATTTCTCGAAAAATATTTGGGATACGAATAGGTATATAATACCTTCAAGAATGATTTAGGATTACCTAATAACTAGGTCAGTTTTTAAATAAGAGGAATACACGATAATATATAATCAGCGATAGATTTATTTTTAAAGTTTTCTACACTAAAACTAATTGTATGTATGCCTAATTAAATGAGTATATAACGATAAAATTAGAATAAATATAAATAAATCAAAATACTATTACAGACATTTTCGATGAATATTATAGATTTTCATATTTTCCGTATTTTGTCAAAAAACTGCAGGTTTAAGGCGCTTGGCGCTGATTGTGGCCGAAAACTGTTACTTTCTAAGGGATATAACTCAATAACGGGTCATTCAAAAATTAAAAAAAAAATATATGTTACGTATTATTTCATGTACAACATTGTCAACGTTTAAATAACTCGTGTAATGTATAGTTTCTCCGTTATTTAAATGTAACGAAATGTCGTTTTACGGTTAATTTTACTTATATTTACTGAACGGCTCGTTCGATTTAAAATATTGTTGAACTAAAAAATGTGTACTACAGAACACTACAAACACAACGTAGGATATTTTAATTGATTAAATTTTCTCAAACAACTTGATCATAATTCCACATTTCGTGCGTTGGTAGTTCGAAAACGGCGTTGCTGGCAGTCGTGAGCTAGCTTTGAGACGAGGAGGCTGTGTCGCTCGTCGCTCCGTGCTTCCCTTGTACTACATATACTTGTGCTTGGCCCGTGAGCAATAATATCGGACTAACTGTGCCTAAAGACTAAATAACTGCAGAGGGTTCATGTGGTGCGGACATAACGTGTCTTCCCGGAATCAATAATGTATAGACGTTTTATCATTTATGATAATGTACTCGTATGCATGTTCATGTACGTTAAAAAGTGTATTTTATTTAGATTATAATACAAGTAAAAAACAATTCAATTAAAAATGGAGGAAAAAACAAAAATCATAATGCTCTGAAAACAAATTTGGTCATGTAAGTAAACTAAAATTACCTATTATGTTTTAGTAGACAAATAGGCGTTAGTCGTCGAGTTACGGAAATCTGCTAGTACTGCAATACAATAGACTAATAATTAATTTAATAAAAAGGAGTTTTTTAGGAGTTAGGAGGGTGCTTTGGAGAAAGGACCAAATTTATTTAAACATATTTATTTAAGAATACCGTGTTCTAAACGAATGTAATATGCGTTTTATTTTAAGATTAAACACAATCTTTAATGTTGTACTTTATACTAATTTATCAAATCAAGAAATTGCGAAGTAAACTGCAAAGGATTGCATATAAACCGGCCAAGAGAATGTCGGGCTATGCTCAGTGTAGGGATCCGTAGTTGCCGGCCTGTTACAATACATCCATTCAAAAGGTAGTTTATAAACGGATATTTTGTGGCACATTATTTTACTATAGGCATAACTCAAAAACGGCTCAACCGATTTTATTTCATATAGTTTTTATTGAAAATACGTTATAAGTATTTCAATGGCCTCACTTCCAAGATTTTTCCAAATTTTTTGGACCCACAGTTCAAAAATCAAAGAGCATTTTAAACTTTCGGAGCTATAATTTACGAAAGTATTCGTTTTATCCAAAAGTTGTTTAAGGCTTATTCTTTTTGAAAGACCTGTCCAACAATGTGTTTCAGATACTTATTGTTTTACCGCTTTGTAGGCGTAATTAAAACACATACTCATACCAAATTTCAGTGTACTAACTATCACTGAGCAAAGCCTGATTGAGATTCTAATAAAAAAATGCTGACATTTAAGAGTTCAATGTATATAAAGGAAAAAAGCTTTTTTTTTATAACACGACGCTGGCAAACAAGCATACGACCCACCTGATGGAAAGCAGTTATAAAGCCTATGGACGACACCTGCAACCCCAGAAGATTCACATGCGCGTTGACTACTCTAAAAAAAACTTTACTATGTCGGTGAAATGCAAATAAATACAAATTTTATATTAATTATCAACACAAGTAAATAAATAAATTACTACTAAGGGTTCATACTACCTACCTATCAAATATCTTTAAAAGACCGGCCAAGTTTGTATCGGACTACGCATAATGTAGGGTTCCGTAGAAAATAGTTTCTTGGAGATAATTCAAAAACGGATGAACCGATAATATGTGAAATAATTTTCGTAGAAATTAAGTACTAAGCCTTCTTGTTTTTTTATATTTTTTAGACTTACGGATTCAAAGTTAGATGGGGGGGCATATTTATACTTTATACTTTCGAATATATATTTCGGGTATATTTAGACTTTCGAAGCAATTATTTCTGAAAATATTAACTTAATAAAAATTTTTTTAAGAATCCTCTCTCTATATATATATATATATATATATAAGATATATTTAAAGCCGTATCGTACAACATGTTCATATTTACAAAAAAAAATATTTTTGACATTTAGTTTGGCATATGTATGTATGGAGTGCCTCCCCTAAAAGTTTTTTTAGCAATGTAGTCAGAGAACTAAGTACCGGCACATGAAACACACCTCTGGATAAAATTTAAGTTATATATGTTTTATAATAAAAATGGCTGTGACATACGGACGGACAGACGGACATGTTTCAAAAAACTTTTAAGGGTTCCATTTTTGCCATTTTGGCTATGGAACCCTAAGAATCGTTTGCGCTGTGTTATATTTTAAAGATCTAAATTGGCTCTCATGACAATTGTATGACCATTTCGTGCACAACTTACATGTGCATTTTTACTATTCGCAACTCGCAACAGGCTTAGTTTTATTAATTTATCGTAATTAAGTGAATTTCGTAAATTCATAAATATTTTGCCGCTCACTGTACTTCAAATTCAAAATCTAGGTTTTTATTTTTTTACATAAAAATCTAGATCGTTACTAATGGAGATCGTTATTACTTATCTTATTTAATACCTATTAAATAAGATAAGATAAGCAGCATTCCTAAAAATGTCACCGTAGTACTTAATCACAGTATTCAAATCACAAAAGATCCGCAAAAGGATTATAATTATTATAAAGCTGCCCGCGCGCCTCTGAGTAAAGTCATATTCTTTGAACATTGTTGCGGTGCATCGCGGCGGATTTACGCACGATCGCAATGAGAGGGGTACGCGGGTGGCGCGGGTAGAGAGCGCCCAAACGCTCAAGGACACTTCAGCGACAATCGTTGTGCACGGGAGCCATAAACATATCATATAAGGTATGGCCTTAAGGTGGGATATGTTCAGGGCGGTTTGAAGCAGTTTTTGATTCGTTTTTAGGGTTCCGTACCTCGAAAGGAAAAAACGGAACCCTTATAGGATCACTTTGTTGTCCGTCTGTCTGTCTGTCTGTCTGTCTGTCTGTCTGTCTGTCTGTCTGTCTGTCTGTCTGTCTGTCTGTCTGTCTGTCTGTCTGTCTGTCTGTCTGTCTGTCTGTCAAGACCATTTTTCTCAGGAACGCGTGGAGGTATCAAGCTGAAATTTATATCAAATACTCAGGTCTATTGTCCCTTAAAGCTGTGAAAAAATCAAACTTAAAAGCCAACGCAATCAAAAGATACAGTCGTTTATGCTGCAAATTTTAGAGTTTTTCGGCACTTGCAAAACCTACGGGGTACTTCCCGTGAACTCAGAAACTTGAAATTTGGCACGAAGCAACGTCATATAGCATAGACAATGGAAAAATTACAAAAAGTAGACATTTTTAGTAAAATCATACAAAAAATATTTTTTTTAATTTTAAACTTACTACCTTTTTCCTCGTAATCGCGTGGAGGTATTAAATTGAAATTCATGTCAAATACTCAGCGCTATAAGACCTTTCAAATATAGCAAAACCAAACTTTTATGTCAACGCAATCAAAAGAAATTGCAATTTAAGTCGCTTATTTTGAAACTGAGTACTCGCAAGAAACTCAAAACCTAAAGGGTACTTCCCGTAAACTCAGAAACTTGAAACTTGGCACAAAAAAACTTCATATATCACAGACAAAGGAAAAATTACGAAAAGTAGACATTTTTAGTAAAATCATACAAAAAATATTTTTTGAAATTTTAAACTTACTACTTTTTTCCTCGTAAACGCGTGGAGGTATTAAATTGAAATTCATGTTAAATACTCAGGGATATAGGACCTTTCCGATGTAGCAAAACCAAACTTTTATGTGAACGCAATCAAAAGAAATAGCAATTTAAGTCGCATATTTTGAAACTGAGTACTCGCAAGAAACTCAAAACCTAAAGGGTACTTCCCGTAAACTCAGAAACTTGAAACTTGGCACGAAGAAACTTCATATAGCACAGACAAAGGAAAAATTACGAAAAGTAGACATTTTTAGTAAAATCATACAAAAAATATTTTTTGAAATTTTAAACTTACTACCTTTTTCCTCGTAAACGCGTAGAGGTATTAAATTGAAATAAGTAAGAAACATACTACAACTTTTGCTTGTTATAGATGAGAGAGGTGCGCGAGTCCAACTCGCACTTGGCCGGTTTTTTTTTGTCAAGTAAACTTGTGTCTGTTGCTGGAACTTTATTAAGCATTGTTAACTTAAAAAAAAGTATTTATAGTACGGGATTGCAGCGGGAAATTGCTTAGTATATTGTCTTTTGTTGAATTGTTTGTTATGGTATATTCTTAAATACGTGTACCTACTAAGACCGAGTGATAGAAGGTATTCAGATATTTAATTAATTTTTTTATTTATCCGTTAAATTAATATTGAAATCTCCTGCTATAATCATCTTTTCGTGTGCACTGATAGCCCTGATGCATTCGACAGCAAAAGTCGGAAGACATTTTGGTGATTTTTATACTTGATGACTTTATTATACAATCATATAAGTAAATATTTTTGTAATGATTGTAAATGAGATATTATTGAGAGCAATTACGTGTAGTTGCAGTATCCGCGAGGCAGCTGGGTGGCTCGCGGTATTTGAGTTCCCGACGTGTTGTGGAACCGCCCTATCTGTGCAACCCGAACTAACCCAACTTGGATTTTGTTTTTCACCCCCCCCCCCCCCCCGCGCCAACCCTCCCTTCCTACTTCCAGTGTCTGATGAGGAGCATGCAAATTGTCATTCACTCTGGTCGGTGAGCAGCTGGGGGCCGATAAAAGATATTTATTCTTCAATTTAGGCACATTACAATGCACTTATGAACGTCAGAGAGAAAAAAAAAAAAACTACCTCCGGTTCTAACCCTACACCTCTGACCCGAGAAGAATTATTTATGACCGGCAAGAAACTCGGCGGGACTTATTTTTTCAAAACAGTAATACAGTAATATTACATCTTAAAGATACACAATAATGCGTAGTACTATAAGAAGGCATATAGGTAGCTCAAATACCGAGAGCCATCCGGTTGTCTGTCGGACACTGTAACTACGCGCCATTGTTTAGTCAATTACTTCAATAGTCTACAATATGGAGCACCATATTGTAGACTATTGAAGTAATTGACTACAAGAGACTTTATTAAGATACAAAATAGCAATTTTGTATCTTAATAAAGTCATGGATTCTCTGATAGGTTCTGGATAAGTCTTTTAAACAAAATAAGGGCCTTAAAAATATTTTTTCATAAGCTTCATATATTCAGAAATAATGGGCTTCATTAGTGCAAATAAATGTTCCACCCCTTTTAACTTTTACCCTATGGCTCATAATACTAATCATAAAATAAGTACTTTCAATAACGTTGAAAAAAATATATTTATTTATACATGAGTCATAAATTTCTAATGTTACCACGTTTTGGGAATGTTACCGGTAAAATTGTTAACTTACTGGTAATCTTACTAAATGGAAACTTATTTTAGAGGAAACCTTACCGCACCCATTTCAAGCTGTGACATAAGGGTTCCCCTTTTTCCTTTTGAGGTACGGAACCCTAAAAACATTATACCTATTTCAGAATATAATACTTCGAGCATGTACCTGTGAACTTTAGAGAAACATACAAAATAATGGTTCTAAATAATGAAACAAATTTAGATTAAGATGATATAAATAACAACCAGCAGAAATTTGTTTCACAAACAGAGGAGAGACAACTTTTGTTTCTGCGTTTGTATGACCCTTACAGGAAATATTTATTTCAAAAGTGCATCTACTGTAAATGAGGTAAAATTTTCTGCTATGACATTAGTATTTTTTTGTCACTGCTTACAAAAAATAATTCATTTGACACTAAGCCGGCATTATTTAATAAAAAAAAGTTTAATTAGTCTATTGCTTCATCCATACAGAGCGGAAAGAAGTTGACAAGTTGCGATAGAAACTTGAAGTAATTTGAACTTAATTTTTTTATGATGATTAGGTATAATTTATTTAAGTATATCATAAAAAGATAAAAAAAAAGAAAGATTTATTCTTCAATTTAGGCACATTACAAGGCACTTATGACCGTCAGTCTTCATATACGATGAGGCATTTGAACACAAGTGCCTACCTAATTGGAAACTTAAACTTCACATTCTCTCAGATTCTGAAGTCTGCTCTAAAACTTACTCGAACTGGTGCGAGCACATGAAGTTTTCGATCAGCCTTCTCCATTAATTGCAAAACTAAACACTAACAAGTTTTTAACGCTCGAAAAAGTTCGCCGAACCTCAAGTTCCCTTAACTAACTTACCTGCGATAGGTCCGCATCTTGAGTAAGTTTCTCAGCTATGCTCATTCTCCTGTCGGCGACGGCGCTTCCTAACATCACTAAAATCAACACTAGAGGTCCCATGTTTACGTTTATGTTATCCAGATCACTTTGAAACTTCACTGTAACACTCGCGATGTCATTGGATCGCGCGAGGGCCGCGTCACAGTAGGTAACTGCCGGAACAGCGCGGGAGGTACTGACGCGATTGCCGCAACTGGCGGGCTCCCCTCCTTCCCACTCGGCCGTTACGGCCTAGCGTATACTCAGACTGGTCATTCCAGTCGTTATGTGGTCGTTTTGAGTTTGAAAATTGGCACTCTGGTTCACTCCGCTCGGAGTACACTTCATTGTCGAAGATTAGTACTCTAACTGTGGATACGACGGAGACAATGGCTAATGGTTGCACTTAGAGCTAAATTATGCTTTTGCGAACACGCAATGTAGGTCGTTTTCAAAACTGTCCTAATTCTCCAGTGTTCAAATCAATTACTCGAAACAAAACCATTCCACCGAGACACTTGTACCTAGTTTACGGTGATGTTTGTAGGTACCTATTAAACGTATGCTTGCTGTGGTTTTTTTTTAATATTGGGAATGTGATCGGTCCTCCGGGAAATGAATATTTTTTGGTTATAAAATGTAGCTGTGTTTAAATTCAACCTTTGTAGAGCCCGATATTAAACTTTTCAAAGAGTGGTTTACGTTGGCCAGTTAAAAAAAATATGACAAAGGTTTTTCCCGGTTGCTATGTTTACCTTTGATAACATATGTACCTACTTATAAGTCAATAATTTAAATTTGAAATTTGAAAATCGATAAATGTTTTAGTAGTAAGTAGTTACGAGTAACATTATATTTTGTGTTGTTGTTTGACCGGTCAAACACTTTCAATTTCCATGTACGCGTACTATGGCAAGCAAGAGATGATTCTGATTTTTAGGGTTCCGTAGCCAAATGACAAAAAACGGAACCCTTATGGATTCGTCATGTCTGTCTGTCTGTCTGTCTGTCCGTCCGTATGTCACAGCCATTTTACTCGGAAACTATACGACGTATCTGAATAAAATTTACACATTAGGTGTATTTTGTATGCCGCTACTTAATTATGGAGTTAAATTTGAAAAAAAAAAAATATTTTTAGGGGGGCGCTCCATAGATGTAACTAAATTTCAGAATATGTTTTTTAACCAAATATCAACATGTGACACATCAATCGATAGGTCTTTAAAAATAACATTGAGGTTTCTTTGACCATTTTGTGATTAAGTGAATATTTTCTGAAATAATCGCGTCGAAAGTCAGAAAAGTTGTGTCCCCCCCCCTGTAACTTTTGAACCGTAAGTCCAAAAAATATGAAAAAATTTGAGACGATGTGCCTTATCATGTACTTTCTACGAAAATTATTTTGAACATTATCGGTTCAGCCATTTTTGAGTTATCTCCAAAAAACTTCTTCCATAGGCATCAGATACGACCTTTTGGTATTAGTTTGGTTCTTATTACATTGAAGGTACGCAACCCTCCTTTGCGTGGTCCGACACGCACTTGGCCGGTTTTTTACCCGTTTGGCCCGTTTACATTCCTTGTTTCGTTTGTTTACTATATCAATCAAATTTGCTCTCATTAACCGAAACCGTATGGCTATCAGCCAATAAGAAAAATATATTTTATATTTAAAATGAAAGATCAACCTAAGTTAAGATATCTGTAAAACACTTCACTATACCAATTAGTAACAATTTCTACGAACGGAGAGTCTGCCTGAGTGTCCTGAGTTGCCTGCCACACATCCTTAATAGTTCCCCTGGAAATGTAATAGACGAATGTAAGCTTAAAGTGATTGGTAAAAAAGCTCTGTTTGAACCATGATAATTAAGCGTTAACAAAAAAAATATTCTTTTAATAAATTTGTTTTTTTTTAGTTATTAAATTAAACAAACATTATTTAAAACTTAACAAATAGCTATTATATATTGTGCATTAAGATTAAAAACTGTATTTCGCTTGGCAAAAAATCTCTGTAAATTGAAATTATGATGAGTATATTAAATGTAGTAATTGTTTTTTTATTTAATTTGTTAAGAGCCAAGTGTTTACTGATGTTATTTAATGTGAAATGTAGGACACACATGTGCATCGGTGCATGAATGACTCAAATGTGTGACCATTGTGACTATCATAACAATAGTCTCACTTGTTGGTAAACACAACCTTTTATTTAGGTATCTGAAATTATCTATAGCTATATAAATATTTACAAAATTTTACAATCAACTGACACTTGCTGACTTGACATTGAACATAGGTCATGGATAATGGGGTCGCTAACCTTTCAATTCATAGCTATTGTGCAGCTACGTAATTAACGCCACTTAATACTGCGGTATCTATGAATCTCGAACTGCATATATTTGCTTTATGGGAATCATAATATTCATAATATTGTACAGCTTAGGTTTTTACATATACGGATAGAATGGTCGAGTTTTTATGTTATATTATATTTTTAAATATATGTATATTGTACTCTACCATTTAGTATATTTCGTCCAAACGATCATGTCATGCCAATGAAAGATCATACTTATATGGCTATCCTGCTCTGAGACTTTTTTTACATAGTCTAGGTCAGCCATAGGGCTCCTCAAAGCCTTTGTGGGGGCACCGCGAGAATACTTTTATAGAATATTGAAAAATAAAATAAAAAACCAGCTCTTTTAACTCTGTAGCACATATTATTTTATTTTGGGGATCCATCAAATACTACGCTTTCCAAAAGGGTTCCGTCATTAAAGAATTTTGAGAAGCGTTGGTCTACGTACAGATTGAATCGCCTTAAACGAGTAGCCAGCAAACGGAAAATTTTCAGTTTTTGGACTTTTAAACAGGCAAAAATCAATTGATTTCGTCTGTCTAAATAAATAGTTTTCACAAACCTCACAGCTCTCATAAGAGCCGCACACGTATTAATAAGTAATATTATTTGGTGGAGATATTTCTTTAGTGGACATGTTACTAGATATATTTCCAGTGTCGTGTATTATTTTGTTGCTCGAGTTTAAGTTTAACTGGTAAGCTTAATACGAGCAGTTGGCTTTGCTATTTCACTTAGGCTTATGATGGACTGATATATCCAAGTGATCGAGCAACCGTCGCTTTTTAACACCTTGCGATTGAGAAAGACTGACACTGTTACTATCACCCAGTCACTCTTATAAACTCGACCATTCTATCCGTAAATGCTATTGCAATCGTTTGCCGTTGCAAGTTCTGTCAAACCAGTGTAAAGTAAGTGGTCGCTCCGGTTACGCAGTTTTAGTTGATATCGAGGTCCAGTTTATATGGTTTATACTGATCGAGAATTCGATGCTGTCGCATTATCGCTATGAGAATACATTCTGTTTTTACCTGCCGTCAGCCTCCCGCAAACGTCACGAACGTGACGGAAACCGATTATGGCCCATTGTTCCCTATCGCGTGGCATCTTTGACTTTCTCCCATTTTTTCTACCCTTTTTTTGTTAATATCAGTGACATTTTAATTATAAAGACGGCTCTGTACAATTTTTGTTTTATCGAAATGCTTTAAAATATAATAACTGAGTAAATTTTTAGGGTTCCGTAGCCAGCTTATAGTTTTGGTCATGTCCGTCTGTCCGTCCGTCCGTATGTCACAGCCATTTTACTCGGAAACTACAAGACGTATCTTAATAAAATTTAGACATAAGGTGTACTTTGTATGCCGCTATTTAGTTACGAGTATGTAGTGAAATTGCAGAAAAAAGTTTTATCAGGGGGGCTTTACATGTAACTAAATTTCAAAAAATATTTTTTTACCAAATATCAACATGTTGCACATCAATCGTTCATCAACATTGAGGTTTCTTTGAACATTTTGTGATTCAGTGAATAAATAGTTTCGGAAATAATCACTTCGAAAGTCGGAAAAAATAGCGTCCGGTAACTTTTGAACCGTAAGTCCGAAAAATATGAAAAAATCTGAGAAGATGCGCGTTATCATATACTTTCTACGGAAATTGTTTTGAACATTATCGGTTTAGCCATTTTTGAGTTATGACCAAAAAACTTTTTCCATAGGCATCAGATACGACCTTTTGGCATTAGTCTGGTTCTTACTCCATTGAAGCTACGGAACCCTCCATTATGCGTGGTCCGACACGCACTTGGCCGGTTTTTTCTTCTTACAAAAAAAATAGGAATGCTTTCTATCCAATTTATCCTATATATTATATTATCCTAACCAACCGGAGCGGCCATTGACAGGCGTTCCCCTCTGCCGAAAACATATGACCAGTGGTCATATTTATTGTACCTTTTCGCGGTTATCAAGTCGCTCCGGAGTTTAAACGAAACAGCGCTATACGAGGATAATGTTGACGAATTTAATGAAAGGTCCACTTTGTCGGTACACATACAGGCAGTAACAAAAATACAGGTAATCCGTTTAAGGGCATAATCGGCATCGTATGGCGACTAAGAAAAAGAAGAAGAAAAATATTTGAAAAACTTTTTTTTTGTATGGGGTATGTCGTCCCTGACGGCCAACCCTTCATACAAAACCATGTCTTTTTTCGCGTGAAAAATTTTTTTTTCTTAGTTTTTCATAATTAGAATACGATATCAAATACGCAAATGGATCACGGCATTTTTGTTACACCTTGTAGAATGTAGTACAGTCACCGGCAATAGTATGTTCCTACACGAAGGTCGCAAAAATATGCGACACGCTCTTATTTGTACGGCTATAAGAGCGTGTCACATATTTTTGCGGCCTTCGTGTAGGAAGATACTATTGCCGGTGACTGTACACACATAATGGACAGCATGTAGACAGCGTATATTGTGTAGGTTGTTTTAGAAAGTACTAATAACTCCAAACCTGTTCCCTGCACTGACTATATAGCGACATCCCGCTCGCGGTCACAAGATAACCCATTATCGTGCGCAACCTCTGCTAACCGGATTCCGTGCGTAATTTCATTACTAAGTACTGAATGTATAGAAGCTACCTTTTTGCCTTAACATAATTGTGTGAACTAAAAAAGTGTGTATTCTTGCGAATGGAGTTTTTTTTTTATGAAATAGGAGGCAAACGAGCAGACGAATCGCCTGATGGTAAGCAATTAACGCCGCCCATGGACGCCCGCGACACCAGAGGGGTCACAAGCACGTTGCCGGCCTTTAAGATGGGAATACGCTCTTTTCTTGAAGGTTTGAAGGTCGTATCGGTCCGGAAATACCGCAGACGACAGTTCATTCCACAGTTTTGTTGTGCGAGGCAGGAAGTTTCTCGAGAAACGCACAGTTGAGGACTGCCAACCATCTAAGTGGTGATGATGGTATTGCTGTCGCGTAGGACGATGGCGGAAAGAGGCGGCAGGGATTAATCCGAACAATTCCTCGGAGCACTCTCCATGATAGAGGCGGTAGAAGATGCAGAGCGAGGCTACATCTCTACGCAGCGCCAAGGAGTCAAGCCGATCCGTAAAATCCTGGCAGTCGACAATTCGAGTCGCTCTCCGTTGGATGCGGTCCAGAGGGAGAAGTTGGTACTGGGGCGCTCCCGCCCACAGATGAGAACAGTATTCCATATGTGGGCGTACCTGTGCCTTGTAAAGCTGGAGGCGGTGGGCCGGAGTGAAATACTGTCTCGATCTGTTGAGCACACTGAGCTTTTTTGAGGCCAACTTGGCCTTACCCTCTAAATGGCCGCGGAACTGGACTTCACTCGAAATGTCGACGCCAAGGATTCGGACACTGGCAGTGGCAGTTAAGGAAGTGCTCTCAAAACGAGGTGAAGCGACAAACGCAAGCTTTTTTGCGGTAAACGCGCAAATCTGTGTCTTGGTAGGGTTAAAATGGACTAAATTTAGTCGACCCCATTCTGAAACTTCTTTAAGGGAAGTCTCAACTTCAGACACAAGTTTGTCCCGGTAAGTAACGAAATCAAGTGTTATAGTCAGGTTGTAATTAACGTTCGTTTTCAAGTTTAAAGATTCGAATTATTAAGACTCGAGACTCTTCAAGACTACTATATTTGAGAATTGTATTAGCATATTTTTTGCGTATGGATGCAATCGTCTTTGCGGCTTTGCGTCGTTAAGCCTTGAGAGTATTTATGGTTAGTCTTTTACGCTTCGAAATGAGCGTTATTCGCAACATTAGTTATAGTAGTAAAATATATTAGGTAGGTAGTTAATCAATATAAGACCTCGAATGGTAAACCGTCATCTCGGGAAGCCAAGAGCCAGATGGTCAGACGGCAAGGACAACCTGGGACAGAGCTGCCGCAACAAGAAAAACATGAAAAGAAAATCCATGAAAGAGGCATATGCCTATTGATTTTTAATTAATGCGTGTGATTTATTATTTATAAATATTTGAAGTAGCATAATGCTCTTGTTGATTGTTTTTTTTTAAATATTTGTTGACCATCTGTAATGATGATTTATGTGTTACCTATTTTATATTATGTAGGGCGTTGTATTGGCTTGAATGGCCCATATGTGCCATTATTTGTGAAATATAACATCGTTCAAATGTCCGCCTCGGCTTCTACTGGTAGCCCGTATCCAAGAAGTTCAATTTTCAATAACTATACCGCATAGATCAGGCTGAATTTCAGCGATGGCTTGGGTTATGTTGATTTTAAGAGCATTCGTGGACTGCGGCTTCTTTGAGTAGACCTGCAATTTCAGAAAACCTAAACCACGCATAATGGAGGGTTCCGTACCTTCAATGGAATAAGAACCAAATGAATACCAAAAGGTCGGATCTGATGCCTATGGAAGAAGTTTTTTTAGAGATAACTCAAAATTTACTGAAACTATAATGTTCAAAATAAATTTCGTAGATACCTTCTCAAATTTTTTCATATTTTTTGGACCTACGGTTCAAAAGTTACAGGTGGTGGACACAATTTTTTTTTCTGAAAATATTAACTAAATGACAAAATTTTCAAAGATACTTTGATGTTATTTTTAAAGACCTATCGATTAATTGGAAACATGTTGATATTTGGTCAAAAGCTTTTTTAAACATAGTTTCAAGTATGGAGCGCCCCCCTATTTTTTTTATTCTGCGATTTAACTAGATACATAACTAAAGTCAAACACATAGGCGAAGCCCTCGCGGACCGCTGGAATAAATCGCTGAGTACGATACTGGGTTGGCTTAGAACAAGGATATGCATTACTATAATTCGAGCCACCAGTATGTGCATACGAGGCACACGTCACAAATTCAAACCTGCAGCGAAACTATTGGGGTTCGACGACGGAGCAGGCATTCCCAGCTCTAACTAAACTGTCACCTGCCGGACCGTGCATTGCAGAGATGTGAATTATTACTATTATTTTATATACATTATTATTAGCTATTTCTTTAATAAATGACTTCCTACCTGATACATAACTAAATAGCGGCATACAAAATACACCTTAAGAGTCCGGTAACGATTTGAAAACGAAAATCGCTAATAATGAAATAACGCACGTAAATTGCATTTGATAAGATATTTTGAAGTCTTTTTATTGCAAAAAAATCATTTTGGTACACATTTATTATTATTGAATGCCTGAAAACTCAATTCTTACAGAGCTTGTTTAGTGAGGACGTTGAATCGTGCAAACTTGTCGCTTGATTTTTTATTATTATTTGTTATGCCCTCCAAAATATTTTATATTGTGTAATTAAAGAAGAAAGCCAAGTTTATTTCTACATTTTTTTTTATGAAATACTTTAATGCATTACCAAAAATACTACCTAAACTTAGGCATTTTTTCTTAAAATTGCTGTAGGTAAACATACTCTTGCTTAAAAAATATGTATGAAAATGAAAAAAAACTGTTCCACTTTTTCCTTTAACGACTCCTTTACCAACGTATTTATATATTTTACATATTAGTTTAACATCACTTAAATCAATAAAAATCTTACTTTTTTCACCTCTCCAAGCAAAAATCGCTACTACGACAGACTATGGTAAACTATTTATAAACAAAACAGAAAATGAAAAAAGTGTTCCACTTATTCCCTTTAAAAGGAAAGTATCTTTCAAAATATGTATATAAACTAATAGTAGTCTTATTAGTTACTGTAAAATAGTATTGAAAAGTTGAGCGAAATCGAAAAAAAGCTTTACCGGACTCTTATGTCTAAATTTTATTATATAGATACGTCTTATACTTTTCGAGTAAAATGGCTGTAACATACGGATGAACGGACGGACAGACGGACATGACGAAACTATAAGGGTTCCGTTTTTGTCATTTTGGCTGCGGAACCCTAAAAAGTCGAGTGGGGTCAAATGCACGGATGCCCTTAAAATCAGTGCAACCCAAGCCATTCCATGATCTGTGCTTTATATGCAAAAAAACCCTGATTACTGTTTAAACCTCTCTTTAAGCTCAGACATAGGACATTCTCTTCCAAACGAAGCTCCCCGATAATCGTGCAAACAACTACCTAATTCTACCGAATTACCACCAAGGCCGTCTGCAAAGTTGCCGAATAAGCTCTAGATCAAACAATGCCTCCTGTGCCTCATTATGCAAACGATTGGAGAATTATAATTAGACTATCGGGTTCTGATATAAATTGCTTATCATGTTAGTCGATAATCTAGTTCAATGTTCATTGAAACGAAGGAATCTTTAAGGAATATATATGGTCAATTAAAATCCACGTAGAACGTTATAATTAAATTAATGTGTATATACTCGTATACTTACGCTGAATAAATATATATTGACTTAGAGCATGATGAAATTTATGAATTTAATTACTCTAGGATTTGTTTTCTTGAAGTGGTTTGCATTTTTTGACCTCCACCACTTTACAGCTGTCAGATGTCCAGATCTAGAAATAAGCATAGTATAGCAAACTGACTAGAAAGGTTTCGGTGCTCTCATTATTGTGTTATATCTGACGTGGCTAGCTCTCCGTCTAATAGGTACGTTCAACTTCTGGGCACAGCTCAGGCCTGCGGGCCTACCGCGAAAGTCGAAAATCGAAATCGAATATCGTTATCTTCCTCTCTATCGCTATTGCATATTCGAAAGAGAGTGATTCAAATAGACGCACGAAGAACAAAGTGATTCGCAGTTATAGGCCTGATACTCTATTTATTGCATGAAACGGATAGGGTAGCGTGGGGATACACAGGTTGGATTTTCTTTTTGGGCCAGTGAGGGCACCTACCAGATGCCGTGCTGCTACGCGAAAATGGTCCTAAAACACCTTCGATTTTGGAAAAAACATACAGGATGCGAGAAAAAGGTCATTTTAGACAAACTTTTCCTTGATGCCAATCGATCTCATTCCTATCCAGGATAAGCTTTTATGGGGCCAAAAAAATGTTTTTGCCTAGGTGCTGTAGCATACATATTTGCAGGTTTCTATCCATGTACTCCCGCTCCTGTAGGTAATGTTATATAATAGTTTTATATATCAGTAGAAATAACTCTCAAATTCGTGTACTGTATACCATTTTACCTGAACCAAAATATGAGAAAACTCTGCGTCTGTAATTTGACGTTTGAAATTTCATGTCAAAAGATTGAAAATTGAAATAGACTAGTCTAGGGGTGGTTCCAAATCGGACATTAATAATTAAAAACCCATTAACATTTATAAACATTGTAAGTATATTACTGCGTGTTGGACCCAACTTCATGAAGCAAGATAACTAATTACATAGATATGTATGATATGAATTACGAATCAAGGCACGTGACGTCAGAGTATTAGAGGTCAAATGAAGGTCAAATAAAAAAAATAGAATAACTGCGCGATATTCATTTTATTTGAAAAAAAGATGGAGAATGATAAAACAAGCCTAATTCCTTGAAATGGTTTTTGAATTACCATACATTGTACAATTTTGGTATATCCCAATTAAGCATTAAAACACTCCTGTGATATTATTATGAAACGAACGAAATGGGAATAACAGCCGAGTAATGAGAAGGCCTGTTGTTAACGCGGAGCGCTTGCTCGTCTAACAATGACAAAATAATCAATTGAAAGCCGATCACGACTATACAGACACATACATGTTCAATAGCCATTGTCAATATTCATTATCTTCTGGAACTCAGTAAATATTGACAGCTCGTGACATCGCTATTCTTACGACATGACTGTCATATCACAAAATTTTCAGTTCACCGATGACTCCGGGGTAAGCGACCACAAAGATCCTATTTTGAAACTTTTGGAGTCGAGTGCGTTCAAGCACAATCTCGAGTTACATCTACGACGTTATAAATTATAACCACTATGTTTCGGGATATCCATTAGTTTCATAATTACCTCGTGTTATACAGAAATAATGTATAACGTCCGACCATGTCGCTCTATCAACATATGAAAGTCCTTTATGCTTAAACAGGCAAAAGTCAAAGTTCGTCTAGACAGCGTCGAGCTGTGGTTTGCGATAACAAAGGATAATGAATTAGTAATATGAAAATTATTGTCTTGTGCAAGCCCGAGTCTACTATGAAACTAATTTTATTCGTGCTATATCTTCAACATTCGAGAAAGTACACTGGGGTCACGCCAAATTTGACGCATAATCATTTTACAAAGAGTATAAAAGATCCCTTGCCTTTTTTTAAGCGAAAATAGGTACCTGTCTATTTTAATTCGTCGAGCAAAATCTATGCAAGCGATTGGTAATGAAATCATAACAAGTCTACCATTTCACAGAACAATCAAGTATCGCTAATAGCTATCTTGAAACAATACAAAACCCAGTTGAGTTTATGCAAGACCTAACCCAACCCAACTTGCAATGTAAAAGTAAAATGTTAAAGATGAACAATGAACGAAGTTTAATCAAATATAATACAATTAAATTAAAGTTGGTTATAAACCCAATTGTCGACGTCTGACAAAAGGCCGACTTTACGTTAATTAAAATAACAACATTCGGGAAGTCGGGGACACGAATTTGTAAAATTGTAAACTCTGTGGAAGGTAGCAGCAGATCGTAATTCCTCCCTTGTGAATTTCGTAAATATACATTATAGTCTGGAACTTCTTGCGTTTAAAAGCAAGGACTTTATCTAACTAATTTGAAGTTACGTTGTTATTCTACAACTGACGTATACGTAAGTACGTTATGTAAAATATATTATAATTATCTCCAATGTATTATTTGCTACAAGTCCACTTAAGTGCTACTGCCGCGTACAGGGGGCCGATTTTTGACAATCGAGCGCTCGAATTCAAGGAATTTAACCTCGAATATAATCGCACACAAAAATTGTCGCCATTATTTACGCATTAAATTAATAGTATAAATAATCATAACTTGAAATCACTATCGCTGTTATTTTTAAAACACAATTTCTTCATTTTATTCAAATTTTTAGATGCCATTTTCGAGCGCTCGAATCTCAAAAATCGCCCCCCAGGACTCCTTTAATTGTATTGTATAAGACTACAGACACCAAGCTAATGTGAATTAGAAAAGTTGAGACACATCTCTAATTTTCTGCACATATTGATGCATTATATCCTTGTGTTCCTTATGTTCCTTGATATATAGGGATCGAGTGATGTTTTATACAGAAATTCCGAGAAACTTACTCTTTTAAGTCGGGTTGAAAACCATGTCCTGTAGTGTGGGACGTTAGAGTGAAACAACTTGGTTGTAGTATATGCGTATAATAGATAAAGTTACGTGCTAGGTGCTTATATATAGGGCCAATATGTGAGAGTGTGAGTGAGGCGAAGCGCTCACACTACACCTCCCTTCCTTAAATAAAAAAAAATAGATTATTAGTACCTAGTAAATCTATTTTTTTTCAGAAACCTCAAAATTAACACAGTTAAGAAAAAACACAAACAAATTGAAACAGTCTGAAAACATACACAATAAAATGATTAAACTATCTTCACTACGCCATATATAGCATTAGTAATAAAATTAAAGATACAAGGATTTTAAAGAAAATACAAACTACGGAAACCGCTAACACAATCAAACAATTTTCATTAAACTTACTACATAATATTAATAATCTATTCATTTTCTTAATTACTAATCTGCGCTCGGTCTGACGACGAAACGAAACATTTTACTTAAAAACATATAATAACCTTAAAGTTAAAAATACACAAATTCTATTATTTAAGAAAATGATCTGTTTACATTAAACTTGAAATTAAAATATGTAAGACTAAAACAAAAGACACTTTTAAAATAATTACAAATAGCATAATAATTACAATATAATTAATAAAAAACAATACCTATTTTCTTTTCGGTATTCCACATCCATTTGTTTTCTAGGTACCTAGTTATCTTTTTTTTAATTGTATACCTCTTGGTATACAATTAAAATCATCTTATGTCATTTCCGTGATACAGGTATTTTACAACCTTAAATTACTTATGTATTTATTCATATTTCTGTTTTTCTTTCATGTCATTATATATCTCTCTCTATTTTGCTCATTATAATTTCAACTTATTAACGTTGGGCATCTTTAGCGTGCATATCTATTACGTCAAGGGTTCACAACGCTTACATAGTGGTCGGCCGACCTTATTATATATTTGTTTAATTTTCTCAGGATACAAGGATTTATTATTTTATTTATCGCGCAACCATACTATTTATATACTCATACAGGCAAATCTTTTAACACGTCCATACATTATAACCTTCCAAGTGTCCAAGGGTCTCCACGATTGATACTCGATCGAACCATGGTCTGACGCCAAGGATTCCGTGCCTGCCTTGTATCCTGGCGTACCCTTGTTATACCTATTCGCTCAAGGCCGCCTCTCGGGCCACCGAAGACGTTATAGGTATATTTATTTAATTAGTTTCATATTACATTCATGTCTCTCTCTTCACAAAAAAACATTCAAATACGCAGTCAGTTCACTCAAAAACCATGAAAACTTCAATATATAAGATTTTCAGTAACTCTTAGATGATCAGTCTAATCGTCATTTGAAAACTTATTTATTTCAGTTTTCCCAAACACATTGCAAAATGCACTTTCCAAACATCGTAAGAACTCCATCGCCCAAGTTATCAATCTAAAATCAAACCATTATTTCAACAACACAATCGCAACCCTTTTACAACCGCAACCTTTAAAATCCAACGCGAAATCTTTACGTAAACTAACCATTACCTACCTGTAAAACCTGTTCCTTATTGTCGTTATCATAAATCATACATCATGTTTCATTTCAATTTGTAATCCATTCCTTGAAAAAATAAATGTCTAATCCATGTAAAAATATAGTCAAATCCGGCACATTTTACATATTAAAATATATTTTATATTTATTATAATTAATAATAATTTTAAATAAAACGTATTACGAACTTTAATATATGATTAAAAACATCGTGAAATATTTTTGCATTTACTATCTAAAAAAAAATTGAGGTAATTATGATATAGTATTATTTGATTTCATTACGATTAAATTCTAGTGATCTATAACAGTGTAGAAAGACTATGAAATTAGAGATGAAATTACAGACGTCGCATGCCAATCCTAATATGAAGGGCATGCGCTGCCGGCATGTGCCATATTTGTAAAGGATGAAAGTATGTCATGTACCTGACTATTTCTACAAATTATTAACATGAAATAATTTAATTTAAAAAACAACTATGCATCTGTATAATATATAAAAAATAATTACTCTCATATTAAGTAGGTATTCTAGTAGGACAACCGTTCTTTTAACTATGTGTTTCGTCATCGAGCGGCATTTACACACTTAAACAAAATATTATTAAAATACTTATGCTACAAATGTTCATTTAAACCATAGGTACACACCGTAACCATACCTGTATGTAATGATTCTTACTATAACGGTTTACTTCGGGTTAATTAGTGTTTTATATATGTATAATTTTTTTTACCTTTTGTGTCTAAATGCTCCCAGATTTCACAGTATATATGAACGAGAAAAAACCTCATTCATTACCATATTATATCAACAAAATAAATTTCTTAGGAATATAATAAAACATATAAAAAATAGAAATCACTAAAAAATAAAATCCATGTCCAACATTCAATGTCCAATTGGCACCCAAAATTTCACTTCCACTTTGATGCGCGGGACCTCGTTTCTTAACCAAGGGCAGCAGAAACTGTACTTCAGGCCACGTCCTTATGTCCACCGACACGAACAACTCCCAGCAGCAACCATCAAATCACTTTTCAATTGTATTAAAATGTTTATGTATGTTTATTTTTTGTTGTAAATTTATTAACACTATTCTTGAATTGATATAATGTCAGTTATTTTTGCACTTTTTACTCTACTCTCTCATACTCTCTTAATGTTTTTAGAGTCCACTTTGCTCCAAGGCCACTTTTTTAAATGTCTTTGATACTTTAAACTTTTTATACTTAGTCTCAATATTTTCCACTTCACGTTTATTTCAGTAGTCTATGTATATTTCTCATTTTCTATTTATTAAAAAAATGTTTTACTGAATTGCACCAAGGTCACTACGTCCTCTGGCTGGCGCAGCGCGTCGCCAGTGCAACACGAGGCCGCACTGGCAGGGTCGCCATGTAGTGTGGGACGTTAGAGTGAAACAACTTGGTTGTAGTATATGCGTATAATAGATAAAGTTACGTGCTAGGTGCTTATATATAGGGCCAATATGTGAGAGTGTGAGTGAGGCGAAGCGCTCACACTACAGTCCTCTAATTTGGAAGTGACACGATGCCTTACCGTTCGGCTAACGATGTTCGCAAAAAAGATAACCTACATAAAATTCCTTGGAAAATAGTGAAAGAAGCTATATTATGGTTGTTTAGATGTAATTTTGCGATTTTCAAGTTGTCCCGAGAAACCTATACGGGGCCTTGCCGCCTCGAGGTGAGATCAATTAAAAGATACTGAGCAACCTAGTAGGCGACATACACACGAGAAAAGAAAACACGTATTATGTTCACAAGCAGTCGGTTTAGGTAGAAGTCGGGAGTTACTGGGGACTTATTAAAAAATATCTTTTTTTTTTTGTCTTCGCCTGAAGGTAAATCGAGGAGAAATAGACCCAAATAAACCAACAATGCCTAACTATTTCCCTCTTCTGATCGATTTCAATCAAATCAGGGACTGTTCTTTCAGGATACGTCTGAAAAAAATTTAAGAGAAGCAGCGGGGCGGGCACCTGGTGATAAAAGAATAACTTGAAATCTGGTTTTGTACTTAGCCAAATGACAGATCAGTTGGATTAAGCCGGTCATTTGAACTACCTTTTGATTTTTGAGCATTTGGTATATAAAAACAGAGAGAAGACGCATTCGCGTTTCAACATTTTGTAACATATTATTATCTGTTTGTTTGAATTTGGATGGTAAAGCTCGACAGATATTTCTCAAAGAAACTTAAAGGAAAGTTGAGAATCATACATGGTGTCTATGTTAATCGTCAGCACGTGGCGTCACCTCGTGGAGGCCATCATCTAATGAAAATGTAAAGCCGTAACTTGGCAAGCGAACTGTTGCTTATTTAGGATCACAGGACTCCGAGTAATGCATAATAAAGTTGTTAGTACCCAGCCGCTGGCAAGGCGCCAGAATGCGTGCCACTGACTGAAGATACTGCCAGTATTTCTGTTGGAAGCGCGAGCCCGAGCAAGTCGAATTATCGGGTATGCCTTTGCAGCTATGTAACGTGACCTTAATGACTCATTATCATCAATGCCTATAAGTTTACTATATACTGCTTTATATACTTGTTCAAATATGCTGCAGTAACCATGCTAGCCCAAAGTACCTATATCGTAGAACAGTTTCCAGGCAGAGACAGATTCAGAAATTAGCCTGTTGAAACTTATAGTATCCGCTTGTTTTTTCTTCAAGCGCTCTTCGACATACTTTCATGTATTTTGACTGTGTAGTATGCATACCTGATTAAAGAGTGCTCTTACACTGGTTCAGCTGAGCCTTGTGCTCTCTCTTACTTTTAAAACGATAGAAATAACACACGCTTATCTATACATATAATAAAGCTGAAGAGGGTCGAAAGTCTGTACATGGAAGATAATCGAAAAAAAGTTGTCTGGGGATACTTAGAATCGATAACAGAACACGTTCCAACAATTTTTAGAATTTTTGTCTGTTTATCTGTTTATCTGTTTGTCTGTTTATTTGACCGCGCATCACGTGAAAACGGCTGAACGGATTTTGATGAAATTTTGGATAGATATAGTTTGAGTCCTGGGAAAGGATAATATATAGTTTTAATCCCGAAAATCAACCCTGGTGGGGGTGAAAATGGGGTTGAAAGTTTGTATGGAGAATTTTTAACCGCTGAAACGATTTAGATAGAAATGAGTATGGAGATAATTTGAGTCTCGAGAAACGTCATAGGATAGTTTTCAAACCCTTGTGGGGGTGAAAAGGGGGTTGGAAGGTGGTATGAGGATTTTTTACCGCTGAACTGATTTAGATGAAAATTGGTATAGAGATAGTATGGGTCTCGAGAAATGACAAAGGGTAGTTTCTTCTTCAACCGGATGGGGGCCTAGGCGAAAAAAAGTCACGTGACCGTTACGAAAAAGCGTCACGTCACGAAAACGCGACACCCATACGATTGAGAAACATGTAAAATGGAATGAAATAAAAAATATATAAAATAGAATAAAGTGAAGTGAAGTGTAGTGAAACTGAGAAGTGGCAAAGTGATAAAAGTGAAAAAAGTCGAGAACCTCAAAAGTCGAGAATTTTAAAAATGTCGAAAATGTAAAAAATTTCGAAAATGTAAAAAATTTAAAATTTCCAAAATTTCCAATATTTCCAAAATCTCCAAAATTTCCAAAATTTCACAAATTTCCAAAACTTTCAAAATTTCCAAATTTTCCACTATTTCCAAAATTTCCACTTTCCAAAATTTCCAAAATTTTTAAAAAATGCAAAAAAAAATTAAAACCACAAAATTTACGAAAAAGTAAAAAATGAAATAAAATTTAATAACATAACGTCGTTCCAATCGCACTTGATTCACACACTTTCCACGACACTCACGTATTTTATTTTTCTCTGACGTTCATTAGTGCATTGTAATGTGCTTACATTGACGAATAAATATCTTGATCTACACCAATATCATAAATCCTCTATTCCGCGTTCGGAACCGTATGTAATTAATTACCAACATTATTGCAACCAATAACGTAACATCAGTGTATTATCTGTGACAGTGTGGTAAAAACGTATGAAAATTCATTACCTACGGTAACGTAATGAAAATCCGCCCCCCCGACCGCCGGCGCAATAATGTTGGTCATGGCGGTGTAATGGTGGTCATTCTAATGGTTTCAATGGATTTTTAATATGTGTGTAGGTAAAGCTGTGTATGCTTTTGTACATAATTAGGCCTTATTACGTAACAGTTACATCGCCATGTCCGTCCGTCTGTCCGCGGTCTAGCTCAGTTACCGTTCGCACTAGAAAGCTGAAATTTGGTGAGGCCTGATAAGAACTTTCAATAAAAACTATATTGAATAAAATCGGTTCAGCCGTTTTTGAATTATTAGTCTAAAACGCATAGTGAAAGGAAGTGCCGAATAGTAAACTGACGTAAGCGCCGCCAAATAAACGACCTTTAGAACGGATGTTTTGTAACAGGGCAGCATCTACGAAACTCTACACTGAGCATCGCCCGACATGCTCTTGGCCGGTTTTTTTTTTTCATTGTTATCCCGGAAATCACCCAATTAAGGATTACTAATTCCAATTCTAGAAAATCCCCAGCCATTTTTATCCGTAGCCTATAAAAATTCAACGTCTAAAAGGGGGGGGGTAGCCACTACACTCGATTGAGTTAAATTTGCATGGGTCACATGGACCCCCCCCCCCTCCTCCAAGTGCACCTAAAATAGAAAAAAATCATTTCTGCATTTGTGACCCCCCCCCCCCCCCCCAACTGATTTGACGGGAGGATCGATTTGGATGATATTTGCCGTGGACATGAACGTATAAATAGAAAAGTGGTCCTGTATCGTCCGATATACAGCTACTACTCTCTATGTCGTTTAAATCATGCCAAAAACAAATATAACAAAAAAAAAGTATACATTTATGAGTGTAATTGCATTTAGTGGTAATTGTAAAATATTTTATTAGGACTACTGTCCTCTAGCGTATCCATCTGTCAACTTTACTTCAAGTTCCGCCTCCAGGGTAGCGGGAGAGAAATTAGGGGTGAATTAGCCGCTTACTGACACAGACCGAATTCCACGCGGGCGGAGCCGCGGGCACAGCTAGTAAACAAATATGTGGCCTGAAGGACATCGCTCCAGCGTACGCTGAGATTAGAACCATCTTGTTAGGATAATGGCGGGGACGTGACACTGACTTAACACTACGGGCTAACTAAATTACGAGCCGTTGAAGGGACCCCAATTTGCTTATCGAGATAATGTCACAAGACATCATCTAATTAGCATGTTATTTTCAACTCTCTAAAGCTTAAAATTAACTTATTTATATCCATTAGCTAAAAACATTTATAGTTAATCCTAGGACTTTCTATTTAATATTTTTAAAACCTTTAAGATTTGAGAAAATGTATTTCTAATTAACTAATCGTAACTTGACGTGTTGTCCGCAAAAAAAAATATTTTTATCCGTCAGGCGAATTTAATTGTAATCATCGAACAACAATATATGTATACGAGTAGGAGGTACAGAATCAAACAAAATTTAATGAAAATATGGCTGCTGTAATAAGACTGACAGAAAAACTGCTGCTTGAGTCGTTCTTGCGACAGTATTGTGGGGCCATTTTTTGGTCTGATTGTGCATACCTAGAATTATTAATCGGTGATTGTAATACATGGTTATTATCAAAATTCAAGAGAAACCATTTACAGCTATTCAATTGTTTTCACTCTGACTAATATCTGACAGAAACAAAATGATACATGGTTTGAAAAGTTTTGAAAGAAAAGCAATTTTTCGCAAATCACTCTCCACAAGCCGGCTTTGCAAGAATGCAATACAAATCGGCTGAACAGAAGCCGATATATATTACTCGTTCGGCGTTAGATTAGACTGGTCGTCGAGATCCAAGATTTATACTAGCAATAAGTACCTAAGTCGATTTAAAACGATCACTAAGCCTTTATTGCGCCATTTACTTTAAGTAGCGTAAAAAAGGAGCTGATTGTTGTTATACGGCACTAAGGCTTCGCTTATACTCGTAGATCATCACTTTTTAACGAAATTTTGCTGACTTCCCATACGCAAACAAGTAGGTACAATACGCAATGTATAGCTTCAACAGGCCCTGACAATTTCTGATGCAGGCTTGACATCAAGCTTAAATGATTCCGTTCAAATCTCTATCCATACTTAATATTATAAATGCGAAAGTGTGTCTTTCTGTCTGTCTGTTACCTCTTCATGCTTAAACTGCTGAACCGATTTAGATGAAATTGGGTATGGAGATATTTTGAGTCCCGGGAAAAGACATAGGATCGTTTTTTTTTAGAAATCATCCCTTAATTAAGGGGGTGAATTGTTGCTGGAATTGTTGCTCACTGTTGACCTAAAATAGCATATGCGCTAAATTAATATTTTCTATTAGATTTTACTAGGCGTTTTATTTTTTGGATGCCAACTTGGCCTTCCCTTCAAGGTGACTACGGAATTGGACGCCACTGGAAATGTCGACACCGCGGATTCCAATACTAGGGAGTATTGACATTGTAAGAGTTTTGCCTTGGAACTGAGGAGCCAAGGCCATATTTAGTAAATGTGGTTTTCTTAGCGGTAAACGCGCAAACTTGTCTCTTTGTGGGGTTGAATCGGACTAAGTTGTCCTGACCCCACGCCGACAGCGAGACTCCAGAAGGAGTATTCTCTATATCGGACACAAGTTTTTCACGACTCTCTACCACAACCGGATCGAGGGATATTAGCACGATCCGTGTAACAGGCATCCCCAATACTGTAGTTCGCATAACAATGAATATCACCGACAGACAACATATCATTGATATGCAGTAAGAACAGCGTTGGGTATATAATGGGTATAGCACGGAACCTTGCGGGACACCAGCGTTTATGTCCATGTTCGTGTTTTTTCTCGCTGATCAGCGCTGGCAATCGCTAGCACCATGCTGAAATTCTCACTGAGATGAGGCAATTTCGTGGCACTTTCATGTTTTATTTTTCAATGTATTTCATTTGTATAGATATGTTATGTGTCTACGAATAAATACAATTATTATATTCTATTCTAATCTACTAAATAATGCGATACAAAAAATAAAGTCTAATCGCTAAAAATCCGCTCCTTGATGCATTCTTAATGAAGATAGAAATTAAACGAAACGCTTCAGAAATGAAAAGAGTGGCTGGTTTACAGTGAATTACTAATACCACAGGAAATGAAACATTGTGAGATTTTAAAATATCCTTCAAATTCTTAATTAAAATCCTAAATTACAAAACGCATTTTCACACAAAAACACAAGGTACTTATTAGAATATTTTGTGCTGTGAGTGACATGTAGCCGCTTCACAAGTTTACTGACATACAGTACAATTAACGACAGTCTTAGCTTAGTCCTCCTGCTTAAACAAACTTCTTCGTCTATCATTCATGTTAAACTATAAAAGATGAAACCCTTTTCCAGGTAGATACTTGTTTTGCTATTTTATTTATGACTGAGGTTCCTCCTAAATACTATGCTTTCAAGATTCCAGGCAAATCAATAAATTTCCGTTTCGAACTTATAACTTTACTTAATGACATAATAAAACTACAAAAAATGTAAATAAGTAGATATTTTACGAGTTTTATGTCTGTCTAGATACTTTGTAGGGTCATGGATTTCATTCCAATTATACGAATCCAATCCAATTGGAACGGGAGCTTCGGATGTATTATTCATGATGTGTCACTCCAGTTTTGTTTTGTACCATAAATACCATAATGTTTGCGTCGTCGTCATAATGCTCTTTTTATCTTATTCGTTGAGCGATTACAGATATACCTATAGAAAGCGAAGATGTATTTTATCTAAGTAGGTAAATTGTCATTGTATTTTCTTAAGCTGTGAAACTTTTTCTCTTTCATTTTTAATTCAAGATAGTAATATGACAGCTCCTGCCGTACATTGTAAACCACTTTCTATGACAAGAGCTGTCAGATTACTGTCTTAAATTTAAAATAATACATTAGCTAGACTTAGAGAGAACTCCAGTTTTTGATTACTAATGATAATGTGTTTCTTATTTGACTTCTACTGTCTTATTTGATGTTTTGCAACTATAGATGGGTAACTACCCGGGTAAATACCCGATTTACTTACCCATGGGTAGATACGCGGGTATTTTAGTTTTTCTTGTAACTTATAGGTATTAAGTGATCTCTGATTTTTTTTATACCACGACGGTGGCAAAGAAGCATACGGCCCGCTTGATGGTAAGCAGCTACCGTAACCTATGGACGCCTGTAACTCCAAAGGAGTCACATGCGCGTTGCCGACCCTTTACAAAAAGGAGGATTCACTGTGTTGACGGCTAAAGGAACAAGAAGGTCGCTCATCGTCGACACACTGGGTCCTCTTTGAGCTCTTTGGCAACCTTACTCACCAGCAGGAACACAAAACTATGAGTTTAGTTTAGTAGGGTTTAGTGCTATTTGGCTGTGGTTTTCTGTGAGGTGGAGGTACTTCCCCAGTCGGGCTCCAGATTTGAGCGAGATGACATTCGCTGAACGTGCCCTACCACACTTAGGGAGATGCCATTCGCAGTGCCCATACCTCTCTTTTTGGCGTAGTTTAAGGACATACCCAAGTCCGGACGTAGTTTAAGGACATACCCCGGGTCCAAACATAAATAATGATCGTAGTTAATCTTTAGGATACTACATGCAAAGATATCATTAAAATTAACTATTTATATATTTAATGAATTAAAAATCAATTATTTTATATATAATATCATTATAATTCATATCTATCAGGAAAAATAAGATTTGGACGTACGGTTCGCACGAGTCAAATTATAAAAATTGGATAAAAAAATTCCGATTCTTATGAGAATAAATGTTTTAAACCATTCCCGAGTCTTTAAAATGTCTTAATTGTTTTGTACATAATATTGATAAAAAAATGTTACCGGTTATTCACTTTAAAAAAATTGTAGTAGCGCAGTTTCGAAGCTTCATAATATACAGTTAGGTTTAAGTCAAGAATATGTATAGTATTTTTTGTAAGAAATATTTCTAGCTTTAATTTGTACATACACAACTTTTCCATGTGAATGACAGATCTCAAGAGACATGCAAAATCACATTTTACTTCTTTAAACCTCGGGATTAGGTTGAGGGGAGGGGGACAAAATGTGATTTTTGCATGTTCCCCCCAAAGCTTGAATGTTAAGTGGGAATATATATACGTACGTTAGGTACGTGAGTATTCCCACAAAATAGGACGCCTAAATGATTTATTTATTTATTTGACAAATTTATATGAAAATTGCATTAATATAACTGATTTTTTTATGTATTATTTTGTTATAAATAATAAAAAATAACTTCACTAGTTAACTTATTTAAACCATTACAAATTACAATAAGCCAAAACGACATGTTTAATTAAAAACACTAATATACCGGACGATTTGGTAGATACGGGTAAATTTGGACCCGGAGTATGTCCTTAAACTACGTCCGGACTTGGGTAGGTATGTCCTTAAACTACGCCAAAAAGAGAGGTATGGGCACTGCGAATGGCATCTCGCTAAGTGTGGTAGGGCACGTTCAGCGAATGTCATCTCGCTCAAATCTGGAGCAGAGCCCGACTGCGGAAGTACCTCCACCTTACAGAAAACCACAGCCAAATAGCACTATACCCCACTCATAGTGTTGTGTTCCTGCTGGTCAGTAAGGTTGCCAAAGAGCTCAAAGAGGACCCAGTGTGTTGACGATGAGGGACCTTCTTGTTCCTTTGTGAATCAACACAGTGAATCCTCCTTTTTGTAAAGGGTCGGCAACGCGCATGTGACTCCTTTGGAGTTGCAGGCGTCCATAGGTTACGGTAGCTGCTTACCATCAGGGCCGTATGCTTGTATGCCACCGTCGTGGTATAGGAAAAAAAATAGGTATTTACCCGTTTGGGTAGATTTGGTAAATACCTAGGACCCATCTCTATTTGTAACTACAGAACAAAACCTATTTACGTCAAAAAGTAAGTAATTAGCTTCTAGGTATTTAGTTCTGACTCTTCAGGGGGCTTAGCCAAGATGACAATCGTTTGCAGAAAACGAATCGAAGCGCTATCCATCTCTCTATCGCGCTAATATGGAAGAGTGAGCGAGAGCGTGTAGCGTTTCGTTTCGTTTTCTGCAAAAGATTGTCATCTTGGCTACAGGACCTGATATAGAAATTCATCCGACTACGCCAAATGATATTTTTCAGCACTTTCTTTAAAAGTAAAAAATATATACTTCATTCAAATGGCACGTCGATGGATAAAGCAATAAAATTAACCAATGTGCAAATTCATTTACACTTTTGTCTTTCATCGTGATAAATAACGGCTCTCCGGTCGGTTAGGTGAACCCGAAAAGCTGACCAATTTTCCTTTTAGCTGCACGCACTGATCAAAGGACGGCAACGAGGCGGTGACAAAAGACTTCATCGGTTCATAAATTTCGTTATTTCGGCGCGCCACCCGCCTATCATGTCCTGCGTTGCATTGCCATTGCTTTGGCGCTTATGTGAGTCGAATGTTCTTCAAGCACCAATTGAGACATGCTGCGCCAAGATTGTTCAAATGACCAAATTTGGATTATTGTTTTTCGAAAAAAATAGTGTCTGGAATACGCTCAGTAATTAATTATGCATATCGCCCATCCAACACTTTAAGTAATTTAGTATTCTCCTAAAACACTTATAGAAAAGTAGGTAGTTAATGTTGTCTTACGTTTAAATCCTTAAAAAATGCTGACCTAAGTTCCGTTATAATTATATTAAAATATTGATGGTATTGATGATCTTAACGGTTGGACTGCATTAAGAGAAAGAATGTTAATTGAAATAAAGTGTTAGAAATTAAAAAAAATAATTATTATGTAACTGCTATGATATTTAAGTACGTTTACTTTTAATTAAATCCCTAGTTTCGTTTTCAGGTACCTTAAGCTTCATTTACGTAGAACTGATGGTCTAATCCCTATTCCCTATTAGCGTTTATATTTTTTGTTGATCCTTCCTTTGTTAATTTAACTGGTGTGACGTTAATAAATGTATTTTCTTTCTTTCTAATCCTAGTCGGAGAGTGCACCGATTTTGGTTTACATAAAATTGTGATGTGTCCTCATACCCTTTTGGAATAACACACCATTCTGACGTGACGCGAGCTCCTGTCTACTTTACTCTTGACTCTTAATTAACGAGATAACCAAGATAAAAATTGAAAAATAATTATATTTATTACTACGTAATCTCATAAATGTCTGTTTTACACATTTAAAAGCATATTAATACCATGTCACCCTGGTACGTGTTGGCAAACAGCATTTTATATGATTTAAATTATAGTTCTACAAAGCCTATTATGAACTAAGAGGTTGATGAATGATGAGGTATTTTTACGATGGTATCTTAGTAAGTAGTTTGTTGAAACTTAAAATATCTAATTTTTCCTTACACAACACACCTCAAACCAGCTACACTTAAGCAAAACTTTAATGCAATTTATTGCCCTGGCTAACTTCTTTCAGCCTGGTTACAAAATCAAATAATTTGAAAATTTTTATTCTCACCTACAGGTCAAAAGTATTTATTAATATGACGCTAATCTAAAGTTTAGACACGTTGGAATAAAGTTTCAACAAAACAACGACCTCTCGCGTCGCGTCGTGCTTTACTTTGTAACATAGGACATTTTTTAAATCGTCTTTTCGGAAAATATCTGAATACAAATCATCAATACCAGTTGTATCAGCAATACAAATACATTCTTACGTCTAGACACATTCAATTGCAACCAGTCACGAAATATCTTCACTACTATAAAATTCTTCGTCTATCAATCATTTTAGTGTAACGAAACTACTTATAGAAGATGAAACCACATCTTTCAGGTAAACAGACTTTTTTTATTTTATGACTGACTGACTTTTTCTCGTTGGTTTTAGTTATGTTGGTTTTTCGGAATTTTTGTCGTAAAATGGTGATACTTATATACCTACATAATATGAAGGGTACACGGAAAGAACATGTCTAGTCACTTTTTTGTAAAATGAGATTTTTATATCAAAATGTAGACTTTGCAATGAACTATTAGTAACAACTTCTGTTACAGATGTAAATTTTAACATATATCCACTTCTTAACTCATAAAAACCATCTAGTTACGAAAATAGTATGGTTAATTGAATCGTTCCAAATTTTAAAAGCGCTATAACTCAAAATGTTGTCAATGTGACTAGACATGTTCTTTCCGTGTACCCTTCATATAAACTCAGGGATAGGGGTAATAAGTCTGAATGGATGAATGTCGGTTCAGTTTCGAGGGGATTAAATAGATTCCTGCTAAAAATTTTCAAAGCGAAGCCTAATAAAGCGTAAAAGTATTGATTTGTTATTTTGTGTTGTGGAAAAATGAAAAGTCGAACTTCACATAAATAAACAAGCTAATACGACATAAATTAAGTAATATTCATTTAATTTAACATAAATAATAAAAACAACTACTTTGCCACCTCACATCGAATATCTTAAATACTTGTAAACTACACAAATAAATCAAAACAAAAAACTAAAAATTAAACAAACCACCGACACTTTTTACAAATGACTCTCCCATGTTTTTAATGTACTCGTGGATTTTATCTTTAAACGAATTTAAATTTATGTCGACAACATACTGCAGCTCGTCCCTTGACACCTGTAAAGGAAAGGGTGGGACGGGTTTCAGTGTCTCATTGACTTTTTCGTCATTAGGAACCCAAGAAAACCAAACGTAGTTCTGCTTTGATGGATTAGCTCTAGGATCCGGTTTTGGAAGTCGCCTTGGGCTCATTTCTGTCCAAAGACCTCTAAGTCGTAAACTCATTCGTCTCACTATATCCATCTTTGCATGCCAAAGATCAAAAGCCTCTGTGGGATCTTGAGATATATTGAATAGACAGCCCTTTGCTGAAAAATTAAAAAATAATAAATTTTAATAGAAGTTTCATATCCAAAGGACATTGAAAGTAAATTTAAATGAAATATTAACTCACCGAATGTTGGAAAACAAACTGCCTCGTCTGGTATATCCTTAATTGTATCTGTCAATCGACTATTATTGCGCATCTCGTAAACTGACTCAATATCTAAATGCAAATCCAGTGTTTCTTTAAACACTAAGCATGTTTCCGATGCCAGAAGTACATTTTCGTACGGAAAGGACTGATGTCGCACCGCCTTGAGCTCTTTCCCTTGATATTTACTTTTCTCTTTACTAACATTACCGACAATAATTTTAAAGTCTCCTTCTCTAAACGCTGCCCAGCCGTTTAAATCGTCAATTGTTATTAAAACGCTATCCCGTTCGGATACTTCTCCTTTTGTGATTGTGCCCCATTGGTCAATTCCGTCGATATTTTTGGGAACATACCCGTCGGCGGCAGACAGCAAAGTGGGCAACCAATCAGTGACATGGAATATCTGGTCGCTCCTATTAGGTGTCACTGATGCATGCCATATGAGAGCCACAGATTTGGCAGCTCCTTCCCATGGGGTACTTTTCTCTCCCCGCAGCGGCAAGTTACATCCAAAATTTTCATTTGCTCCAGCCCCGTTGTCTGATACGAAAACTATTATCGTGTTTTTTAACATTTCTCTTTCAGCTAAAGCTGCAATTATATGTCCAACACTCTTGTCCAAGCTTGCAACAAGACCTGCAAATATGTAAATTGTTATCCAAATAACTCAATTAGCTGTAGTTAATATACTCTAATAGGTACCTACTTCTGTCTATTTTGATAATAAATTTCATTTCTGGAATAATTATTTATTAGGGCTAAGAAAACGCACCATACATGACAGGGACAGTAGGTAGCATATACGGTTTTTATGGTCATTTTCAGGGTTCTGTAGCCATGGAACCCTCATAGTTTTATTTTATACTTTTTGTCGGGAATGAGCACGTGTCATATGATTGTGTTTTTCATTGAGGTAGGACAGGGGTCGGCAAACTTTTCTGACAAAGAGCCTGATGATGGAAAATATGGAATTTTTGGAAGCTCATGTTTTTTATTTATTTAGAGAAACTTGAAGAGCCACAGCTGACCCTGTAAAGAGCCGCATGCGGCTCGCGAGCCGCGGTTTGCAGACCCCTGAGTTAGGAAAATGGATAAGTCATGTCATACCGGCATACATGCGCCTAGCAGAGTGCGCAATGTGACTGTTTTCCGCCAGCGTGTTGACAGGGGGCTGCAAAGACACCAAACCTCCACCAGTGTGAGGAGCCGCGTGCGACACGTGGAGGTATAATGGGTTCGATATGTCATGATCTCTAATCACTGGAATATAAAAAAAAACAAATGTGTCCTAATTAAAATGTAACCTGTTTACTCAGGAATTTATTTAAAGCGATTGATTGTCGCTATCAAAAATAAACACGATTCATCAAGTGACAGCAAAAAGCTGTTTTAAACTGAAAATTTTTAAATCGCTTATCCTAACAAATATAGCTAACTAACAGTAATGGAAGATTGATTGAAATAAAGAGCAATTTCACATTTTCATACCTACATAAGCCCATATGGACCGTAAGCCGGGAACAAATTTTAAGACCAATCGCGTCCCATGCGATAACTTGTGAAGTGGTTAAGGGCGATATATAATGAAGCCTCGTGAAGGTCAGCTGCCGCTCCGTTGGTAGGTTGAGGACGGCAACCATTTAATCACTTAAAGAAAACGATCATCGCGACCCGATTGAAAATTTGTTAGATGATAGTTTTTATGCTCTTACAAACATAAAAAATCGTCAGCCGGCTGTATCGAGGTGGAAATACTGTCAGCTGATGCCCTGAAGACCGTATATTTACGTGACCAGCTGACGGCCTTTTCACCGCGATACAGCCGACTAATGATTTTTATCTATCACTACTCGTATCATCTGACAAAATTGCGTTCGGGACGCGATGACCATTTTTTTTTAATTGATTATATGTCTGCCATTCCTCAACCCACCAACGGAGTGGCAGCTGACCTTCATGAGGCTTCATTATACTTTGCCCTTAACCACTTCATAAGTTATCGCCTAGGACGCGATGACCAACGAAATGTGTTCCTGGCTTACGGTCTAATAAATCATAACATAAACTATTCCATTTCCTTGTTCAAAAAGGTTGTTTCTACAAGCTCTGTTTGTGTAATATAACAGTTTATTCCGCAGGCTGCCTAGACTAGAGGCTCAAAGGTTTTTTCTGGGAGAACCACTTACAGTTAACAGCTCTGTCAGTGAGTATTTCCGTGAGATGTCCACTTTGATCCTCGACGGGTGACACGTTTTCATAGAGATTTAGACCGAAGAATGAACTGCCATTACAATTCTGTAAATATAAGCTAGTGAACTACTGGCTACGTCAGATATGACACAATAATGAGAGCAATGAAGCCTGTCTAGTTAGGTTGCTTTACCATCATTATTGCTAGATCCGGGCATTTGGCAGCTTTTAATGGGTGGAGGTAACAGACCAACAAAAATTTTCAGTTGAAAAAAGTAATAGCAAAATAGGTAAAAGCTGCCGAAGTTGTATCATTTATATAGGGCAGGGCCTATATTTTAACATTAGAACAAAAAACATTGTGTAGTTTAGCACTACTTTCCCCCAACAGAAACTTCTGGCTATGATATAATGTAATTAATTATATAATTTCTCATAATATTGCATCAAACCCAGAACTCTAAGATTTATTTTCTTCATGTCCAGATCTAGTAACAAGCTGAACAAGCAGCAAACTAACTAGAGGGGTTTCGTTGCTCTCATTATTGTGTCATATCTGACGTGGCTAAGAACTGGTTCTCCGTCTAAAATTAGTTCACATACAAGTTGGTAGCATATAACTTATATGCTAATTAAGTATGATATTACTATTAGGTAGTTCATTTCCAAACCTTAAATGAAACAATAAAATAATTAAACCTTGGATGGAAACCTGTATAACATAAAAGTTATAATTACACACTTTTATTTGAACCACGTTTTTATCATACCTGTAGTCTCTGTTACAATACGAGTACTTACTTACCTACCTCGTTAATGCTTAAATAAACATAATATGTTAATTACCAAATTAATATTCCAGTTTGGTTTATTATCCTAGCAAATGTTCTCTAAACATCGATGTTTAAATAATTTTAACGCCAGGCTTTAATGAAAATATAATAATTTAAGGTAATATTTAGTGAAAATTACTACATGAGAACCGGCTTAATACAACGGGCTAAAAACAAAAATACACATTTATTACGATATTGTATAGGTATCAGTCCCTGCAACTCAAAGTCCTACAAGACAGTTCCGCATAATACATTTTAGGGTTATTACAGGGTCTAGGACTATATGACAGACTAATATGCATGGCCCAAACCCGCAACTACTACAAAATCATCTAACATTTAGAGGACACAGTTCAGGTAGGAAAGCATATCAAACGTTTTGTGAAGCAGTCAGATTTAGTTTTTTTTTTATGATTTAACAATAGATTCTCTGTCTCTCAAGCTGGTTTGATATGTCTTCTTCTTCTTGAAGAACTAAGCATTATTGTGTATCTTTCTAATGTATTACTGTTTTGAAAAAATAAGTCCCGCCGAGTTTCTTGCCGGTCATAATAATTCTCGAGTCAGAAGTGTAGGGTTAGAACCGGCGGTAGTTTATTTTTCTCTGACGTTCATAAGTGCATTGTAATGTGCCTAAATTGAAGACTAAATATCTTTTATCTTTTTTTCCCGCTTAAGACACGTGTTTGGCTGGGTCCCTTCAAAATCGTCTTAAATAAATAAATAATAAATAAATAAATATTATAGGACAATCGTACACAAATCGTCCTAGGCCCACGGTAAGCCTAGGTCTTAAGCGAGTTTTACTGTATACAGACTAGAGCAGTAAGTAAAAAACGTTTATAAATTTCAATTCTAGAAAAAATATTGCTTGATGACTTTCATTCAATGTTACAGAATATTTTTCAAGCCATTAGAAAATTAAAACAAATGAATTACCTATTTCCTCGCGTCGACAGTAAGTACCGATCAAATAATACTAGGGATACACAATCAGCCAAAAAAATAGCCCTACAATAGTAACGCAAGAACGACTCGCGCGGTACTTTCTTTGACAGTCTTTTTACGGTATAAGACTGGCCAGTCTTACACCGTAAAAACCGGCCGGTTACAAATTTTCAGGAGCCATATCATATTGTTGCTCGAAGGTCGACTGTGAACTTTAGTAAAATTGCGTAAGTCTATGTTCGATTCCATTTCGTTGCACACTTTATCAATATTAGAAAACATATGGGAAATTAATTATCCCTGAGCCCTAATATCTGTCCCACGCACAAATTTGAAAAATATACACCTCACGCGCTCTAGCTCTGGAGCTGACTGTACAATGTATACACGTACTATCCAGCTGATATGTATCGCAAGCGACAACCTAATTTGCTAGGTTACGCGTGCCGTCCCCAATTAATCCTAAGCAGACCAGTAATCATACCTCAACCAAGTTATACGTATAGTAATCCACGGAGCCGTCGAGGAAGCCGTAGAAAGTATCAAATCCCCTGTAAGTCGGCAGATAGTGTTCCCTGGATTTGCCAACGTGCCACTTGCCGACTAAGTGCGTGTCGTAGCCTAGTTCCTGCAAGTACTCGGGTAGAAGCTTCTCCGATATTGGGATACCTCGGTCTTCTGATGCAAGTATAGAGTCACTTTGAGTACCTGCAAATAGTAAATTACTATGTCATGTTATTTTATTCTATATTTTTATGCGACTCTGACTTAATCTAGACTTCGACTCTTTTTTGTGATTATAAAATCATCTTTAAAGTTAGAAACGAGTAAAAGTATAGGAGGGGAAGGATAGGACTAATTCCCACAGGCACAAATAAAAGTTTTTGCCACCCACGTATTTTTGAAATACTAGAAATCTAATTACATACCGACATTTATAAACAACCCAACAAATAAATTTTCTATATGAAAATAATAAAAAATCTGTGTTATTAGATTTTACTATATTTGAAGTAAGACAAAGATAAAGAAGATAAAAACAGGTTATATAACCTACACAAAATGTGTTCCTTCGGTATTAGTTCTACGGCTACCTCAAACGCTATTTTATTTATAATATACATAAAATATGACGAAAAATAATTTCTTTAATCTTTCTTCCTTTCGTAACATGCCGGCCGAAATTGCCTAAAAACAAGCCTACGTCAACACCTTGTTAATAAAATGTCAAAGCCTGGGTAAGAGGTCATAAACACGTCTTGTAGATAGTAAAAAAGTCAAACCGAATCTCATGGGGTATTTCCCTGTGAAAAGTGCGCTCCTGGCGGCCGTGCCCTGCGTGTCGGAGTAATATTGCTGGAGGATGGCGCCCTGGTAAGCGAGCACGTCGATGTTAGGGGTCATTATTTGATCGGACCCGTGGAAACTGACATCGTCCCATCCCTTTAACATGAATACATAGATAGATTCCAAGTTATATCTTGCTATGGTCTTATACAGAATTAAATGAGTATTAGTTAAAGTTTTACTTTAAGTCAAGAATTCATGATCATATCCATCCGTTTTATCTACAATAAACATCCCTCATCTACAAAACTAATCACCTGAGTTCTCTTTAAATATCTATTATTTAGTTTGTAAAATCGTACAACTGTACCCTTTGTGAGTATCTTATATAATAAAAGAAACAATACCAACGATAGTTGCAATTTTAACTTGTAACCAATTATACATATTAAAAGCTTACCAAATCATCCGCCATAATAAATACGATATTCGGTTTTTCAACATCTTGAGAAAAAACATATGTGAGCAATAAATTCACACAACTGAAAATTACGTAAATGTTAATTATAGGTTATTAACTGAATAAATACCTGAAGTAAAGACGATTAAAACTTAAGAACAAATTGAATTATTTTAATAAATATTAAGTTATATGACGATTAATATAGACGTTCATAATGTAACTTATACTACTTATATGCTAATAAAGACGTTGTATTTTACTTAATTTCATCATTGTATCGAATAACAACTCACCAAATATATTTATATATCATACTAAGCAAATTAATCTTAAGGTCCGTCGAATGAATTTGAATCTACTTTGTTCTTTCAAAAGAACCCACTCAGCCTTTGTTAAAGATCGTAAGGCACAAAGACAATCGTTAACCGAGCGTGTAATAAAATTCACTGAAGGAAGATCTCCTGATAAAGTAAAATGAATAATCTCGAGAGGTAAGAAATCACTCGCAGTCAGAAAGCCATGCAACTGAAATAACAAGTAATAATGACCACAATTGATCAGCGACGAAAAAGGTTTTCACGAAACAAATATATTAATAAGACTGAGCACATAACGACTGATCATTTGCTGCTGTGTATAGCTAATACTTATGTAGGTTTATACCGAGAAATGTTTAATATTATTCAGAACGTTAATATTATTACAGTTGTTCAAGCTATCCGTTAGAGTACCTACTGTCATTGTTTTCCACGTGGTTTAACTTATTTAGCATATTTCATTGATACAATTATTTAATTTTCATCGTTATTAAATTTAACGCAGTTTAACAATGAATGGTAGGTAATTAATTTTATTAATTTTGTTCTCGTAAAAAGCTGCTAGTTATTTAAAGAAAACGGTAATGTTAAATTATGAAAATGATCAACACAATGAATCCTCCTTTTTGTAAAGGGTCGGCAACGCGCATGTGACTCCTTTGGAGTTGCAGTCGTCCATAGGTTACGGTAGCTGCTTACCATCAGGCGGGCCGTATGCTTGTTTGCCACTGTCGTGGTATATGGAAAAAAAAATTATATGCCAATAAATGTATAATTTCTTACTTGTAATAAATGAGAAAATGAGCCTCATCCGCGACTTTATCCGAGTAGCGTTTAATAATAATACGTTTTTGTACAAAAAAAATCATTTTCAATATTTACAAGCTTAACGCCGAATGGTTTTTTGTTGCAAAATTCATCCACCGCTTAACAAGATGAATCTAAGAAACCCAAACACAATGAGCTTCCATTGTTTGATAACAGAGTTCCTATGACCACCTTCGGTCTCCATCATCAGACCAGCTCGATGGTCCCGAAATATTGTAGTGTCATTCAAGTTACTAAGGTATGCTACAGTTCAGCCCAATCGGATCTCAGGAACTGGTTCAAAACTGGCTTGCAAGATTTTAACAACAAAATAACCGACAAATACTATGTGTTAAAAAGCTTGTAAAAAGTTAGAATGGTAGAAGGTAAGGATCAAGGTAGAATTTCAAAATATCCATTCTTAGTGGAGTTACAGAAGAAGGATGAATATAAAAGCATTTCAGTATATAAATGAAAATTAGAATACGGACTTCACGAAAAAAACTCCAAAGCCTACAGGCCTAACAAAGGTTACACAATTAATCGGTAATAAAATTGTATACCTACGAACAGTGTTCTATAATTTCTTACAAAAAAAAAAATTACGTATTTGGCTTTAAAAACATCCTGCTAAAGTTTAGCAAGTTGAAGTTTTTAGAAGTTAATGTAGCTTCGTTTCGTATTACGTACGCTGGGAAATGCTCAGACATCATTAATTATGCGTTAGAATGGGTACTTTGCTTTCCTTTTTCGTCAGGCGCTGAGTACATGTCCATGTTCGGTCGGCTTAGACATCTCTATTTATAGTTTCTCATGTATGCCATACGATTAATCAACAATCATAAATATTAGATAAAATACTATTTTATACTATACTTATTTTACAGTAAGTACAAATTTTAAATGTAACTAGGTTAGATACCTAACCATAGTAATTATGCTGTACTTATTCTACGGGTAAATCAGAAATCATAGTCTTTTATTGAGATTTAGGTAATCGTGGTAATCGTCGTGTGTGGGCTTCTAAAAATGAATTAGAGTGTTACCTAGGTGAGACATCCATTAAATCCATTAAGGTCAAACTTTTGTTGTTTTCCGCGAAAATACATAAAACATAATAAGGAAAGCCTGTACTGGCAGAATATAGATACATTATTTTTTTCATGTCAGCCTTTCAAGTGAATAGTTTTTTATCTATTGCAATTGAGAACCTTTTTAAGAAGAAAGAAGCTTTTATTCGATATAAAGGCAAATGTAAATAAAAATGGGTTATATTGTTGTACAGAAAGCGCACAGTGTTCCGGTCTATACTTATTTATTTTCCGAAAATTCGATCGAAGTTTGAGTCAAGCGGTCATTGCAATGAAATAATAATAATAATAATAAATACTCTTTATTGCACACCTCATACAGTTACAAGCACAAATTTTACAATTAGATAAATTTAGGTAGAGGTAACAACAGGCGGTCTTATCGCTAATGAGCGATTTCTTCCAGACAACCTTTGAAATATAGACTTAATTCTTCATGACTTTGGATATTTAATAGCAGTGCAAATTGTCTTGTGTACAATTTTTGGATAATGCTACTTTTTGCAGACTACACACGACTTAAAGATGAATTTTAGGAATATGAGAAGTGGAAGAAATGTTATAAGAAAAGAAAAATACATATGTACAATACATTCTTTCATAAAGCCTGCAACCAAACAATTATCTCTTTTTGGCCCAGTTTTGGTAGAGAATGCCTGCTATTAAGCCCGCGATTATTACACCTATTTTTGTGTACAATAAAGTTTAAATAAATAAATAAATAAGGTAGAAGTATTTATGAAATATATATTATTATAACTAAAGCTACCCGTGCGTCGAAAGCCTCGCTTCATGAGCAAGTGTGAAACATAACAAATAAGACCAAATATATGTACATCCTGAGATGTAGGTATCTGTTTTGATATATAGATATATAGATACCCATATATGTATATCATCGTCTACTAGCCCAAATAGTGCGAACTTTGCCAAGTTTCGGATTTGATTGATCCACGACGGCGTCCGAGCCACACTTAAATCAGAAGGCAATGGCGGAGGTTCTATATTTAGCACAATCTAGCCCAGGGAATCCAATACAAGTTCCTGTCTGTCAGTCATAAGACTTCCTCAACGACATCGGTAAACTAATCTGTAATCTGTAGTCCTACCTTTTAGTTTATATTTTGTATTTGTACTAATAAATATTTATTTCTTTAAAAGTAGATAGGTACTTACCTACCTATTTATTTAGAGAAAATATATGAATTTTAAGAAGTGTTTGAATAAATGTGTTTTTGAGCAATACTAAGCTTATTTTACTATTGACCGATACGAGTACGTAAGATACTTTTAAGCATTTCTATTAGAATTAGAACAAAAAAAAACCGGCCAAGTGCGAGTCGGACTCGCGCACCGAGGGTTCCTTACAAACCTATAACAAGCAAAAGTTGTAGTATGTTTATTACTAATTTCAATTTAATACCTCTACGCGTTTAGGAGGAAAAAGGTAGTAAGTTAAAAATTTAAAAAAAAAATTTTTGTATGATTTTGCTAAAAATGTCTACTTTTCGTAATTTTTCCTTTGTCTGTGCTATATGAAGTTTCTTCGTGCCAAGTTTCAAGTTTCTGAGTTTACGGAAAGTACCCTTTAGGTTTTGAGTTTCTCGCGAGTACTCAGTTTCAAAATATGCGACTTAAATTGCTATTTCTTTTGATTGCGTTGACATAAAAGTTTGGTTTTGCTACATCTGAAAGGTCCTATAGCCCTGAGTATTGGACATGAATTTCAATTTAATACCTCCACAGACGGACAACAAAGTGATCCTATAAGGGTTCCGTTTTTTCCTTTCGAGGTACGGAACCCTAAAAACAGGAAACAAATGAAAGTTATACCACATAGACGTAAGGAGAATCGGGAAAATGCGGCTTTTGAGGTAAATGCGTTTTTACAGGGCTGCAGGCTGTCATCAGTGATGTAGTCTAAATGCGAATGCGTCGCGACTAAGTACTTACTCATAATTCTAATACTTATTTATTAATATCTACGCAATTCCCTCTTTTGACCATAATCTTATTTATTACACGTACAACGTCGTATTAACTATTTATACTTTATTTGGATACACGTTTCGACGTTAAGGTATCAATTCGCAGTTGCTATGACGCCTAACTGCTGCTCGTTACTTCCTCGTATCTTTTCGTATAAAATGCCGATTTGCTTGGAGCTGCAGGACATTATCGCTATCGTCCTGTATATTATCGTAATAAATCTGTCTAACGGCTATTCTGTTGCGGAACGCATTATTTTAATTTTGTTTAGTGAATCACCAGGTCATCAAATTAGACACATATAGTAAGGTTTTATAGGTAATATGTTTACACTTTTGCAAACTGCTTCTTAGTACACTGAAAAAAAAAACTAAGATGTATTTTATCTTAGTTTCTAATAAAATGTTTGGAATAAAAATATATTTATTTACTATAAATATCTAACTTTATGATAACTTTTACTAAGTTTTCTTAGCTTCAACAGACAAATTCTTCGTTATGCAGCTTGACTGCATCTTGATGCGTGTTACATTAAATAAGATCTTCATTGAAGCAAGCATTAATTTTTGCAGTGTAACAAGGTTCAAAAGTAAGTATAAATTATACACTGTGGAAAAAAGCTACGGGCTCTCCGCTCTGGAAGTAGGAACTACCTTAAATCTTTAAAATTGCTTATTTTACGTAATCGAAACATTCTTTTATCAAGTCTAGGTCGACGATTCTCAAAAGTTAGCACTCGAAGTAAAATTGAACTTTGTTCTCTTGTTGCACAAATAACTAAGTATTCCTGAAATGTATGTAAATTGTTGTTTTCAAATCGTGGTTTTACTCGGGAAGCGAGTACCATAATTCTTTGCAATAAGTGTCGATTAATCACGCCTATTTCCGAATTAAACGAGAGGATTGTTAAGTATAAGTACTAATTAATGTATTTCCTTTGTATTAAATTTACCAATCGGTACTTCCGAACCGATACTCTATACTCGGTACACGGCAGCACAACCATTGTATGTTAGTTATTACTCATCAGGTCATTACATAAAATCAACGGACCAGCGCCAAAATACCTATCTTCAGAAAATTCTCCACTAGGTACTTACAGTTGGACATCGGGCCTAAAATAATTGAAAAAATTACCGGATTCATTTATAAAACATCTATAAAAGCATATAAAAAAATAAAAAAACCTCCAAAATGAAGGACATGGCATGGACAGACGCATCTTAACTGCATTTTAAATTTGACTGAAGGCGAATAACGCCACTAAACTATGACTAAACTGCGGGCCTACCGCGAACTTCGAAAATCGAAATTTCGGTATTTACGTCTCTATCGCTCTTACACATTCGAAAGAGAGCGATGCAAATAGATGATCGAACGAACGAAGTGGTTCCCGGTTATGGGCCTGATGTGATGTGGTTTGAATAACAAAACAGGTTTTTGCTACTATTTAACCATTAACCTGCGTCTGACATGCCAATTTCCAGAAACTTACTGAAAACATACTCAGTTACAATGTTACACGTTGTAGATTGTATATAAAATAAGTTTGTATGTTTACTGAGTTATGTATAATTTATTTGCAAGTAATATTATATTCTTACACAAAATAGTACTCGATAAAAAAAGACTCGGTTACCTCTTTTACACAGTAACCAACATTTATCGCAAGGAAGTACATAAATGTGTACCATTTTAGATTGAATAACTGGTTTGTTACTACGGTTAGATGGCCAGTAATTGTTTTTTTTAGTAGGTAGCATGTGGATTCCTAATGGATTATGACTGGTTAGTTAAAACTTTTTTTAGGACAGTTCGCGTGATGAGGCCAATTCAGTAAATAATAGCGATATCACTAGCGATCACGGACTTTGGTATAATTCCACACTTGTGAGATTAATTTTACGATATTACCGCGACGTTTACTTTGCGAAATCAGAAATATCGCTGTATTGATTGAACTTAAGTATGTATAAGTATATTCCTATCAATGGCGACACGTTTATAGAACACGATTCCCGTTAGCTTGCCAAATTTTCAGTCACCTGAGCAGTTTTCCTACAGCTCATGAAGAAAATTTAAGCCAAATTAAGCTCCAGCTTGCCTAAGAAATGGTTTGACCCACCGCCACTGATACTGAGTATAAAAGTTATATAAATCCGCTGGCTAGGCGGTTTGCCGGCCGTTTCCTTCAGGATTAACTCCGACGTATCGTAAGCAGACAGGAAAACTGCGATCAGGGAAGGAAAGTAGGACATATTTCACGGCGTGGACATGGGATTACAGCTGAATTATATCGGAGTGACCGGATCGAGGCGGGTATAGATTGTGTATAAATCCGTTCGACGATTTGGGGATTTTCGAAAAAAGGAAATTCAATCAAAACGCACTGTTTTTACACCTAGACGGCATACGGCCCGGCTGAAGTATCTTTGTTTTGTACCTATTTCGGAAATATGTAACAAGGATGCCTTGCTGCTGTTGTTACGAAAATGTTACGACTTTACAATAAAAGGACTATAAAAGTTTACCGCAACGAGGTTTGTGAAATAGTTGATACATTGTAAATGTTGATAAGTGTAAATCAGCTTGGCAATTTAAATTTTATACAACGACCTAAATCCTATCTTCTATGTCTAGGTAGTACCAGAATACAGATAAAGTCAACACTTGCTTACGTGTTAGGTACACTTTTGAACCCTACTTCTTTGTAATAAGGTGAAAAATGTTAACATATCTTTGAAGATGACAATAGGTACAAATTTCAGTAAATACTTTCTCAATAAGTTCTTCATATGTGGTTAAAAATAAAACACTTTACAATTAGGATCTTCTTTCGTATGAAGATAGTATGCGGTATCGTAAAGTTGGTAAATGTTTAAAAGAAACGGCAAAATTGTATATATGTACTTACGAAACGAAATAAAGATTTTGCGACTCTGCGACTTCCACCTCGCCACACGTGACCGCCGACTTACTGAAACGAAATTCCCGAATGACGCAACAGCTGCTGCCTGAATATTTCTATAAAATTTTCCTCCGATTCTCACATTTTTAGAATGTCTATTTTACATATTCGTCGTTTGTTTTATTTGAATTTCCCTCGGTCTTTTGCCAGTGCAATAACTAAGTATTCCAGCTATTTTCTCACGGGTTGGGGCGGAAAAATAAAACAACGATTAACTGTGAGGGCGAGTTGGTGAAGAATTCCCTTTGATTGCGAGTAAAAAACACGCGGCTGAACTGTAGTCTGGCGGAAACCTTAATGCTTTTTTGAAAGTTAAGGAACTAATTAAAAGTTGAACACCTCTTGTTGGTAACGTTTCCGAGGTGTGGCGGCCGCGGCCGCGCCCGCTCGCAAATTAGTTCGAGTTTACATGTTCGACCGATTTACCTTCGCAACACTTTCCCTTGTAATCAAAGCTAATTTAGTGATCATTATTTACGGTAGCTTTCGTGTTTGTAGAAACTGGCCAGCTATAATTTACCTTATATTGTTGAGGTTTAATTATATCGAAGCTAGTGAGAATTTCTTTGACTTCTAATTTTGGATGAAGTGAAAAAAGTTATATATTATTATTGTTTCTCTGTCCATACCATAGGTGCCCTGGTGTTGGTGTGTGCAAAGACTATTCGAACGATTTTATTACTCCAATGAGTTCGACTCGTAGCTCTCGTAGCAAACGTAGCGTCGTTTATCAGTGAAAGTGTTAACGAAAAAAGAACTTCCAATTCTAAAACTACCTAAAGATTTAGGCACCTAAAAAGATAAAGGATAACAACCATTTATTCTTCAATTTAGGCACATTACAATGCAATTATGGATATCAGAGAGAGAGAGAAAACCTAGAGAGGTAGTACCTACCGTGCCATACCTCGTAATAGGTAACTACATATAAAAATTTCAAGGCAATAAAATTAATTTGGATTGATTTTAAGACTATACAAATGTATTTCATGGTGCTATTAATTTTGCCAAAATTTTATAATCCTAATACATGTAGGTAGGGTAGGGGTACTTATTTAAAATTTACGTGCGTATTCATTACCCGACTGCGTAACAGCAAAGACCAGGTTATGTTTTGAATAACGAACGACGGACCCAAATGATAATTTTAGCAATTACGTGACTGCACAGTGACTATGGTCTTTCGAGACTTTAGATGAGGTTAAACTAGAACTTTAGTCCTTTGACATTTTAATGGCCTTTGTTTGCAACTGATGCCGCTAACTTCAAACATGCCAATGCGCGACTGAAACTATGCTATTTGCAGCGAAATAAGGTGTCTATACACCGACGCCGATTTCGTAATAAATGATGATTCATGCAGTAACCCTTTGCGTCCTACACGACACTTCCGACACTTTATTTCAATGTATTATTTTGTATTTAAAGCGTCACGTGATTCACGTGACATAGGACTCAGAACGTTATAGCGCGAATCATCCATACAACATTGGGTCTTGTTTTAGAACATGCCTTACATAAGTGAGGGTCTGGACATGTGATAAGAACCTCTGTCGAAGTCACATAATTAATAATCAATCACCGGACAGTTTTCTCGATTTTGAGGTTTATCAATTTGGTCACCCTAAGTAGCATTGAATCTATTTATTCAAGTTCTGTATTACTTGTTTAGATTTTGAAACTATCTAAATTATATTTAAACGTGGCCAACTCTCCGTCTAAACGCTCAATTTGAGTCATAACATTATCAGATCCACAGATTATAACCTAAAAGTTGTTAAAACCTAAACTATTTAATTACAACTTTTAGGTTTAGCTTTGTAAAACGAGCTGTTTGAGCTGCCCCCATTTACTAGCTCTGGCAAATTGTTTAGCGACAAAGTCAAAGATACACAGGATTGTTAGAAACGCGGTTACAAACAGAGTTGTAAGCGACGGTAACACTCCTTACCCTGATGCTACAAACACACACCACAGACCATAGATAAAACTAGAAGACTAGAGACCTTCAGAGTAGATTCTGGCTACGCTATCTCGGCCCTGAGAAAAGGCGGCAAATTTTTTAAATCTGCGTATTGCAACACCGTGTATAAGGCGAAAAACAATAATGATACTTGATCAATTAATATTTTTTCGAGGCGTGTAATTATATATTCTGTACTACAAGCTCCACTTATTAGTTGCTTCAGAAAATCAAAAAAGTACAAAAATTACATTCTGGAATTTTCACTTTATGTTGCATATCAAAAACCAGAATTATCACAGCGTACTTGTGTATCACTCACCTTCGGTTTGCTGACGATATAGTAGTCTTGGCTGAGACCATGGAGGATTTGAGTACGATGCTCGATGACCTCAGTAAAGCCTCCGAGCGAGTTGGTCTAAAGATGAACATGGATAAGACGAAGATCATGTCAAATACCCATGTAGCACCAACTCCCGTTACAATCGGAGACTTTACACTCGAAGTTGTGGACGGTTATATATACTTAGGACATCTGTCCAGTTAGGTAGATCCAACTTCGAGAAAGAGGTCAATCGACGAATCCGACTCGGTTGGACAGCGTTCGGGAAGCTACGTCACATCTTTTTGTCCAATATTCCGCAGTGTCTCAAGACGAAAGTCTTTGACCAGTGTGTCTTGCCAGTGATGACATATGGTACTGAAACGTGGTCGCTTACAATGGGCCTCATAAGAAAGCTCAAAGTCACCCAAAGTGCAATGGAGAGGGCTATGGTTGGAGTCTCTCTGCGTGATCGCATCAGAAATGAGGCCATCCGCAGCAGAACCAAAGTAACCGATATAGCCCTCCGAATCGCTAAACTAAAGTGGCAGTGGGCGGGGCACATTGCTCGTAGAACCAATGGCCGTTGGGGCGGAAAGGTTCTCGAGTGGCGACCACGAACCGGAAGGCGCAGCGTGGGTAGAAGTAGTGGGTGCAAGGTGGACTGATGACCTGGTGAAGGTCGCGGGACTCCGCTGGATGCGGGTGGCGCAGGACCGGTCATTGTGGCACTCTTTGGGGGAGGCCTATGTCCAGCAGTGGACGTCTTTCGGCTGATATGATGATGATGATGATGACTTGTGTATGATATCTAATGCCTTTCTTAAGTTCGTTAATTTTGTCTGAAAATAACTTTCTGCTTGTCTGATTTTTCTTCATACTTATAAATCATATTAATAAGTAACTGACGCGGTTTCTTTTAATGGTTTCGTCAAGGATTTATATACGAGTAAGAACACGGAAAAAATTGTTATATTTTCCCAAATGTAACTTCAAATAAGAAACCACCAGAGAGTTCTAAACCAGGAGAGGCCTTAGGTATCATTTCCCCTCTGTCAAAAGTATTGGCAGGAAAATCTAGTACATCTATAAAAACTATTTCAATAATCGATGTCATGCATTTTCGTCATCGCTGTCAATGGATAACAAGCTCCGTGAAAATGCCCTTATGCGCTGTTTTTGGATGTAAAAAATGTTATATTTCGTCTAGTTTACAAAAAGATGAAAAAGCATTTCAGATGTAAGTACAGTTTTACTTTATTTATCATTACTTTCGTAATAAAAGATTTAACCTAAATCGAAAATCAAGCTTCGTTTACAGAATCGATTCAAAGACAATCGTTTTCTTTCTGACGGGCAGTAACTATTTGACGTTTGACACTTTTCCATTTTTAACGCGCTTAAGGATTGCTGTCTTCTATATGTTGTTTGAAAATACAATCAAAAATGATCCTTGGGTTTTTTGTTTGACATTTGCAAAGACTGCATCCAATAATGAACCATATGTTAACATTCGTACAGTCGACTATCTATTGCTCCATTTAGTGTTATGAAGTACTAGCTGTGCCCGCGGCTCCGCCCGCGTGGAATTCGGTCTGTGTCAGTAAGCGGCTAATTCACCCCTAATTCCTCTCCCGCTACCCTGGAGGCGGAACTTGAAGTAAAGTTGACAGATGACGCTAGAGGACAGTAGTCCTAATAAAATATTTTACAATTACCACTAAATGAAACTACACTCAAAAATTAATACTTTTTTTTATCATATTATTTTTTTTTGGCATGATTTAAACAACGTAGAGTAGTAAGTAGGTGTATATCGAACGATACAGGACCACTTTTGTATTTATACGTTCATGCCCACGGCCTATATCATCTAAATCGATCCTCCCGTCAAATCAGTCTAAGCATGAAAGGTAAGAACAGGCGCGGTTGAAATTGAGGAGGAGGGGGGGGTCACAAATGCAGAAATGTTTTTTTTCTATTTGAGGTGCACTTGGAGGGAGGAGGGGGTCCAGGACCCGTGCAAATTTAACTCAATCGAGTGTAGTGGCTACCCCCCCCCCCCCCCCCCTTTTAGACTTGAATTTGAGCATGATGTGATGAGAACCGGCCAAGAGCATGTCGGGTGATGCTCAGTGTGAGTTTCGTAGAGGCCGCCCTGTTACAAAGCATCCGTTCAAAAGGTCGTTTATCAAGGGATATTTGGCGACGCTTACGTCATTTTACGCCTTCAATGTAAGCACATTACAATGCACTAATGAACGTCAGAGAAAAATAAAATACGTGACTGTCGTGGAACACGCGATTGGAACGAAGTTATGTTATTTAATTTTATTTTATTTCTGAATTTTTTTTGAAATTTTTGAAGAATAAATATCTTGATGTATCTGTGACAGTGTGGTAAAAACGAATAAAATATTCATTACCCTCGACCGCCGGCACGGCCCCCCCCTGGATTTTTAATATGTGTGTAGGTAAAGCAGTGTATGCTTCTGTATTATTACTATCTACATAATTAGGCCTTATTACGTAACAGTTACATAAACTACTATTTATCTCTTTTTAGGGTTCCGTAGTCAACTAGGAACCAATAGTTTCGCCATGCCCGTCCGTCTGTCCGCGGTCTAGACCGCGGACGGACGGGCTGAGCTAGCTCAGTTACCGTTCGCACTAGAAAGCTGAAATTTGGTGAGGCCTGATAAGAACTTTCAATAAAAACTTTTTGAATGTTTTGAAATTTTTGAAACTTGAAATTTTTGAAATTTTTGAAATTTATGAAATTTTTGAAATTTTTGAAATTTTTGAAATTTTTGAAATTTGAAATTTTTGAATTTTTTGATATTTGTGAAATTTTTTAAACTGAAATTTTTGAAACTTGAAATTTTTGAAACTTGAAATTTTTGCAATTTTTGAAATTTTTGAAAATTTTGCCATTTTTTTACTTTTAGGTTCTCGACTTTTTTCAGTTTTTTTACTTTTATCACTTTGTCACTTCTCACTTTAACTTTTCACTACACTTCACTTCACTTCACTTTATTCTATTTTATATATTTTTTATTTCATTACATTTTACATGTTTCTCAATCGTATGGGTGTCGCGTTTTCGTGACGTGACGCTTTTTCGTGACGGTCACATGACTTTTTTTCGCCTAGCCTCCCATCCGCGAACCGTCCGATAAGAAACTTCGTTCCAAAACTACCACCGGTTCTACACCTCTGGCCCAAGAAGTATTATGACATTTATGACCGAAAAGAAACTCGACGGGACTTATTTCTTTCAAAACAGTTAGTAATACATTATTAGATCTTAAAGATACAAAATAATGCGTAGTTCTTCAAGAAGACATATCAAAACAGCTTGAGAGACAGATAATGTACCCATTGTTTAATTATAAAGAAAAATAAATCCTAATCTGACTGCTTCACAAAACGTTTGATATGTTTTCCTACCTAAACGGTGTCCTATAAATGTTAGATGATTTTGTAGTAGTTTTTTGGTTTGGGCCATGCATCTTTGTCCGTCATATATAGTCCTCGAACCTGGAATAACCCTTTGACATTCATGACAGTTTCAAATATTTCTTAAGAGCGGGTAAAGGTAAATTTAAAGGATCGACGGGTAACATGTTATAAATATGAACACCTTGACCAAAAAATTATAAATTATTTCAATACCACATTTCATCTAAATACGTACAGCGGTTATTGGTTGTTTCTTCCCCATGTAAACTTCCACCCCTTTTGCATCCGCTTAAGGGATAATTTCCGAGATGAAACTATTTTATTTCCTTTTCCAGAGCTCAAATTATCTCCATACCAAATTTTATCTAAATCGATTCTGCGGTTAATAATTCCCAATACAAATTTCCAACTCCCTTTTCACCCCTTTAGGGTTGATTTTGTGGTAAAAACTATCCTTTTTCCTTTCTCGAGACCCATACTATCTCTATACACATTTCCATCTAAATCAGTTCAGCGGTAAAAAATTCCTCATACCAGCTTCCAACCCCCTTTTCACCCCCACAAGGGTTTGAAAACTATCCTATGACGTTTCCCGAGACTCAAATTATCTCCATACTCATTTCTATCTAAATCGTTTCAGCGGTTAAAAAGTCTCCATACAAACTTTCAACCCCATTTTCATCCCCACCAGGGTTGATTTTCGGGATTAAAACTATATATTATCCTTTGCCGGGACTCAAACTATCTCTATACAAAATTTCATCAAAATCCGTTCAGCCGTTTTCACGTGATGCGCGGTCAAATAAACAGACAAACAGATAAACAGATAAACAGACAAACAGACAAACAGACAAAAAATCTAAAAATTGTTGTAACGTGTTCTGTTATCGATTCTAAGTAGCCCAGCCAACTTTTTTTCGATTATCTTCCATGTACAGACTTTCGAGCCTCTTCAGCTTTATTATATGTATAGATAAAAAGAATATGTCAAATATGTTTGGTGTTTTCAAGTCAAAGGTACTTTGTCGGTTGTCAATAAAGCGTTGCTGCCATAAAAAATCATTTGGAAATAAACTGTATTAACAACCGACAACGATGCACCTTTGACTTGAAAATATCACATGTGTGCTACCTCGCCCCCCTCGGATTTGGGCAGACTTTTTTGTTTGGAAAGATGAGGCGAAGCGTACTCCATTTATAGAGCTTTATGGAAACCACCGATACACTTGATATTCAAAAAAGAATTGCCATTTAAAAAGTTTTAAACAAATCTCAGGGCCAAGTTAATGTAGCCAGAATTCTAGTACGAAGACTAAGAATTTCGAATTTTGACTAGCTGTCTTACCTGCTTTAAGCAGTGATGAAAGGAAAACTAGGTAAGTACCTAATCGTAGATACTTGTACTATTTAGGGCTTTAATTGAATTGCTTAATTTACATAACGTAATCACTCTTTATTGCACACCGCATAATAAAGATACACGGTAAATACTCATCACAAATAGGAGAGGTGAAAGAATTGACAATCGTATCGCTGAAAAGCGATCTCTTCCAGACAACAAGCGGAAACAATTTTAAATTATCAGGAATAATTAATTATATCAATGTGACATTTATGAAAATGTAATATCCGATAGAACACATGAATAGGGAGCATGCTTTGCATTCAAAATTGTTTTAACAGCGGGCTACAGTATGAGGTTCTTCAAAAAAGGAGTGTATAGTTTCTTAAAGGGTAGGCAACGCGCATGTGCATCCTCTGGGCTTGCAGGCGTCCGTAGGCTACGGTAACTGCTTACCATCAGGCGGGCCGTATGCTTATTTGCCACCGTCGTGGTATTTAAAAAAATGCTGGAACGATTTTTATGGTATGGCTACTCTACATAAAATGCCTGTTTCACGAAAAAAAACACCCCGAGCGTTAGACGCCTAATTCAATAAAAACGCAATAAATTCGAGCGTTTAATCGTGAACGTGACAAGAGGGCTCGTACGTTTATTTCACACGCTCGACGCTGACAGCGTGTTGACGCTTGACATCCGAGCTTTACTCACAGACGATGAAAACGGTTCATTTTGTATTGAAATTTCAGTACAAGGTGACGCACGTCGGAGTTTTTTATTCGTATAAGAAGCATAAAAATAGCACGCGGCGTCTAGTTGAATAACATGGTCTATGCTGTAGCATTGCTGTTGGATTGTAATCCAATTTCGAAAAGCGGACTCCGAGGCCTCGACGGACGTCTGCCGAGTGCACTTTACGTCTCAAATAAAACTAATTTTCACCCTCCCCGACCTAATAAGTATACGACTTATGCCCCGCACAAACACAATATGTTAGATCAGCTATTGGGAAAGTGTTTTATCAAAGAATTATTCGTAACGTGCCTGCGCGTCTATTGTTTTTCTTTTCTTGGCCCCTAGTTCTATAAAAACTTTCAGTGGAAACGTAATTAGTACATTTATACACTCAAGCTTAGATCAATGAGAATTGGTCACTTGCTACAGAAATTCCCATGCAAAGTTACCAGTATTGATAGATATGAAGATATTTATTAAGAGAGCGTCGTACAAAATCAGCAAAAACAGCAGTCACCGTTTAGGTTCCTGAGTTCACAAATCTTTACAAAAATCTATATTTTATATGTTATTATAACAACAAAGAGTGTTTTTACAATTTTTAAGTAATAAGTACTCGATTATCATTAGTAGTTAACTCAATACAATGAAGTAAAGTTGTACAAAATCTGAGAAAAACGTTTGTGCGGTTTAGGAAAAACATGAATTAAAAATGCATATGATAATTAAATGGTTATATATAATATTTTGAAAGCCAGATAAATGCACTAGAGAATAAAGGGTTACTCATATTTTTCCTTATAAAAATAACAAAGAAATTCAATTATAAATATAAACTTTCGTGAAATTTCCATACATTCGCCACATTAGTCAAATTGTCTTTGTGACTCAGATGCCCCATGGGGCCCGTCGCAAGCAGACGTGCTGCTGAATTACACACTTTGACATTTCATTTTGACAGAAAATCATATAAGTACACGAAAAAGGATACCAGTAGCCAGAATGTATTTCAAAATGAATAGGGAAAACAAACAGAGACCGTGTGTCATATTAAAGTGTATTTTTTGATGTTTACATGTCGTAATACTAGGAAAATACAAATAACGATTTCATAAAAGAAACGTTTCTACCGAATCCTCATAATTCGTTTCTTCCAAAGCTATTTAATGCGAAAAGAGGTTTAGGATTACTTTTTAATTACGGAGTTTTTATTTATTATGCTGGTCATATTATTACGACATTAAAAAAATGTATACGAACTGCAATAAACTTGATTGACAATTTTCTTAGTACTCAAATCTTATTAACAAATTATTTTACTTAGCATACGCGAAATTTGTATAAGATATATTTCCGCAATATATGATGGAACCTATTTCTTGCTGGCCGTTTGTGATGTGATGAGATAAATAAGACCAAGAAATTAAAATAATGACCAGGCCAGCAGATATATCGAGTTTTTGCACACAACATACGTGCATGCGTAATGAAGAACGTCTCTGTCTGCAGCACATACAAATCGAGAAGCGCATGAATCGGTTGCCGTTACTATATGGTACGAGTAGGACCCCAGAGGTACAGATGGACATGCCTCTCGTCTCGATCATCAGGAGCGCTCGTAACATCACTCCAGGTCATCTGAACGGCCTCTTCTCAACTGAGCGCCACCGTGAGTGCACGGGACGACCAGATCTACGTTCGCCTTCTGGATGGGACCCAGTTGAGAGCGGTGTACGTGATAGTTTTCATCCCGGCGGATTGTGTGTCTGAACTATCTCCGTTATCGCTTAGCGATTTCACTTTGCATGAATCTATCACCTTTATACAAATGTACCTATTTATAAAATAAACCAATAAACATTGTTGTTTTCTGATTTTAACTTACACCATTTATCCGGGACTTTTTAGTCATAGCTGGAAGGAATAAAGTAACGTCGCGTTCGAAACCTCAGGCGAAATAAAAGTAAGTGTACAAAAATTAAATTTTTATTTCATCAGTATTTTGTGCAAATTAACTTATTTACTGGACTGAACCAGAGTTGGGCAAAAATTATCTATTGGGAAGATAACTAAATCATCTTTTATTTGAAATAACTAAATAATCCGTAATTTGTTATTTTGAATTTATCTAGATCAGTTTCATTTTTATCTAAATCTTCGAATAAATTTATTTCAAATATAAAACAATTAAAAACGGATTTTAACGCGTTTTATTCAACTAAAATGTTATTTGGAATGAAGTTAAGTTTGTGGTACAAACTAATACAACCATCCTCCTAGCGTTTGTCTCGGCTTTTGCCACGGCTCAATTGAGCCTGTGATGAAATTGACGTAGGGACTAGTAGTCGTTTTCAGCTAATTAGGGGTTGTGGATTTGGAAAAATATATCCGTTTTATAGTCCAAGATGGCGGTTATATACTTTTTTCTGGTAAATGGTCATGGTAGTTATTTTCGGTTAATTAGGGGGTGTAGATTTATTAAATTATATCTGTTTTAAATTCCAAAATGGCGGCTATATTTTTTTTATGAAAAATCGTCATGGTAGTCGTTTTCGGCTAATGAGAGGGTATAGTTTTCGAAAACTATGCCTGTTTTAAAATCCAAGATGGTGGAAATACACTTTTTTGTATAAATTGTCATGGTAGTCATTTTCGTCTATTTCGGGTGTGTAGATTTCAAAAATTACGTCCGTTTAAAACCCAAGATGGCGCCTATACTCTTTTTTTTCTCAAATATCGTCATGGTTATAGTTTTTGGTTAATTGGGAGATGTAGATTTTGTAAATTATGTGCTTTAAAGATGGCGTCTATACTCTTTTTTCTGAAAAATCGTGTTGGTAGTAATTTACGGATAATTAAGGGTTTTATTTATTATTATTAGATATAAGAGTATATCCGCCATCTTGGATTTTAAAGCGGATATAATTTTCGATATCTACATCGCATAATTAGTTGAAAACGAATACCAGTCCCTACGCTAATTCATGGGATTAGGTTCTTTCTCAATTCTTATTTTAATTTAATTCAATTCTAACTACTCAACTTAATTTATAATGTATTAATTTTAATAATTTAGATTTTTTGGATTTATAGCAATTAATAATATTTTACCTGTTGACGTTAACGATTTTATAATTTATTCCCAATTTTAATTGTTATTTATTTTGATGCTTCGTATTAATGATGCTCCGGTCCTGTTTTATTCATTTAAGTTAAAAATCGTAAATTTGTATATACCTACTAACATTAATTCTGTACTAACAACGAAATGGGCAATTTCCTGAAATAAACGTTTACTTAATTTAATTTAATTTACAAGTTTAGGCCTACCGCTCCAAACTTTTGAGACACGGTCGTAAATGGGCCCACTTGTAATAACCTATATAGTACAGTCATGTCTGAAAATATAGATACTTTTAATGTGACAAAAATAAGTAGCCACGACTCTATTACCAAGGCATAAAGTCTTGGATATTTTATTTTTATTTTTTATTACTCATGGAAAAAAAGCACAAAGGGCGGACTTAATGCCTTTAGGCATTCTTTACCAGTCAATCAGTCAAACAGAAATGCGTCAAGGTGTGTGCAGTGAGAAAATTACTATCTAACTAAGATTATATTTTTTACAATTATAAGCTATCAAATTTACTTAATATATATTTTTTTATAATATAGACAAACATAAATAATGATAAATCCTTCCGCCCCCCCGAAGGGATATATGTTTTTGTCACATTAAATGTAGCCATATTATCAGACGTGACCGTACATACCAAGTTTAAGACCATTGTGGTGGGCGCATAATATTTTAAAACCCAATGAAATCACAACAATTTTTGGCCTTAATTTATTGTTATGTTTGATCTTCAAATTTTCACAGTACCAGGGGGGTTTCACTACGCAGTTTAGGTACATTCGGCCGGCGCGCCTCCCGGGCAGGCGTATGGCAGTGGGCTGCCGCTCGGCTCGCACGATAGTCGTGTCACGTGGCACTCACGCAAAATTGAAAATACACGATCGCTTCGAAACCTAAATCTCGATCTAATCCGTATAAAATATGTCTTTACGGATGCCTGAATAAACGTAAGAACATGGAAGCAGAAATAACATTTTTAAATTCCGGACTATATTGAAAGGTCCCGAAGTCCTTATTCAGTAATAGTTAAAATAAACATCCTTAATTTTTTGGATATTGGTTGCCCAGAAACAATATTAGGAACTCGACCGACATATTTTCAAAGGAATACGGCTGTGGCATACCTACTTCCGTGGGAATCAGACATAATCTCTATAAAAAAAACTATCCCCGGATAAAAATTTAATGTTTACAGAATCAGCGTTTGTAATTCCTACATATTTATCTTAAAAATAATAAATCAGTAGATATAGGTACAAAAACTTGTCAGGTTTCAACCCTCACAGCTCGGTCATAAAACTGCGGCGCGCAAAGAAGATTCACGGTTCGTATGCGGTTATGCGTTTCAATTTTGCTTGCAGGCGGCGAGAATAGGTATAATTTTATACCTAAACCTGACTTTTGTGAAGGAGTGAATTTTCTGTACGGTAGTACTAATAGTTATTCTGTGACAGTACATTAAGTAATTTCAAGACCCATTCAACAAAACACAAATACCAAGTTTAAATCCATTCCGGTTAGTCCGTAGTGTACACTTCATTTTACGGAAAATAGTGATGACGGAAATTCCTTTTTCAGAGTTGTTCCTTTTGTCTCTTAGATTAATTTAAAAAGGGGAGATTATCACATTTTTTCATTTAAGTTATTAAATAGCCCTACTATTTTTCATTTCAGAAAGTATACATACATACCTACGATATATTTTAAAGAGTAATGTGAAGTATGGTACTTATACCTTTATAACGATATACAGCCGTTATAATTTCGGTGCCAAAATTATTGACCGTAGCTTTTACGATGTAGGTACTTGCTACGGTGGCGCGAGCGGCGATAAAAGATGTGAGCATGGGGCGGGGCACGGGGAGTCGTTTAAGAAAACGGTTAAGGTAGCGCAAAAAATTGCGGTGCCGTTATATTTCGGTACAGAAAATTTCGGTTGCGCAACCGAAACCATACCGTAACAAACGTCATGACGTCATACCGTTTTAAAACTGTAAACCTGTGTGTGTACCTTTATTTTTCGATTATGATGTCCCTGATCCTTTCGGCGAATAAGGGCCCTTCAGACAGCTTAAGACAATTAAGTTAATGTGCGGTCTGAAACGCCCGCCACAACACTGCATGGAAGCAAATCGCTAAGAAATATGATAAATTTAAATACCCGTGGCTCCAATACTATACTAAAATAAATTCACACGAAAGAAGTCTGCCAAACGTAAGTTAAAAATAAAATTTAAATGGATAATATTGTCTTCGGTTGCCGCGATAGTTATTCATGAAATAAAACAATTAAAAACGGATTTTATCGCGTGTACTGAGCTTAAATTACATCCCGACGTTTCGAACACTTTACAGCGTTCGTGGTCAACGGGTCGACTGAGGAAAAATATACAATTACTATATATGTAATTTAAGCTCAGTACACGCGATAAAATCCGTTTTTAATTGTTTTATTTCAAAAATTTAAATGGATTGAAAGTAGAATTATTGGTTATTTAGTACTGCATGTAGAACCACGAATATGTATCACTCAAATCTGGAGCAGAGCCAAATAGTACTAGACCCCCACCCATAGTGTGGTGTTCCTGCTGGTGAGTAAGCTTTGTCAAAGAGCTCAAAGAGGACCCAGTGTATTGACGACCAGGGACCCTCTTGTTCCTTTAGCCGTCAACACAGTGAATCCGCCTTTTTGTAAAGGGTTAGCAACGCGCATGTGACACCTCTGGAGTTGCAGGCGTCCATCCATAGGCTACATTAGCTGCTTACCACCAGGCGAGCCGTATGCTTGTTTGCCACCGTCGTAGTATAAAAACATATTTGCCAATTTCGCATAGAAATTTTAAAACTGTAGCTGTGTAGATATTGTACAGTCACGTCTGAAAATATGGATACATTGAATATGACAAAAATATGTAACCACGACTCTATTACCAAGGCGTAATAAAGTTTGGGATACATTTTTATGTCACATTAAATGTATCCATATTTTCAGACGTGACCGTACGTAAATCCACCCAAAGACGTTGTTCAATCCTATTAGGTCATTTGATTTTACACCTTATCGAGAGCCATATGAAGCGGGTCTTGGCATTGTCAATCTGACTTCTACAGATATCTTTACAAAACTCGTATCTCAAAAACGCAAATAATCATTTAAATATAAATTAACGTAAAAAAGTTTTAAGTTAAACGGTTTTATTTCAATCACATGTTGTACCAAAAACTAGAAAATAAAAATTTATACGAATTTTAGTCCCACATACATTGCTTCCTGGAGAGTAATCATGTAAGACGGATAGCAGAATAGGCATCTCGAGTCGGATGCTAAAGGCCCTATTTGTCTCTATATCAGTGGATTATGTCATAATCGGAAGCTTTTATCAGACTAAAATAAAAACGTGGGTTTGCAAAATGTATGCATCAGATACATTTACGGCCTTCGTAAATTTGACCGTATTTCATATTTCCGCTCTCAAATGGCTGCCTATCCGCCGACGTAGAGACATCCATGTTCTTTCCCTTCTATTTAAAGTTCTGTTCCTTCCTTCTTCTCCACTCTATCTCTCGGAGAGATTTAAGTTTTTGGCAGACGGGAGCGGTCACCGGCTTCGTTCCAGTGCGGATCTCTCTCTCTCCATCCCACCTCACAATCAGCGATCTTTTAACAAATCCTTTACGGTATACTCTGTTAAGTTATGGAATTCTTTGCCGTCTCCTCTTCGACAGTGTCAATCGGTCGCATCGTTAAAGGCGAATTTGACGAAGTTATGGCTTTCAGACAAATTTTAATATTATTATTTGCGGTTTAGACTATGTATGTATGTATATATGTATTTATTTATGTATAGTGTACATGTATGTATTTGGTTAGGTATTTATTTATATTTATGTTTTTTTTTTTTTGTATCTAGTAGGTTAGATTAGAATGTTTAATTATTTTATTATTATTACATTTATTGCCGTCTTGTACAGCCAGGTATGTCTACCAGTTCTAATTCTCCCTCAACTGCTCAAAGGTTGACTGGAAGTGGTTAAGGGATAAGTCCGCCTTTGTACAAATATCATATATTCTTTCTGTTGTATGTTTTTTTGTTGTACAATAAAGTATTATACTACTACTACTACTACTACGTGGGGCGTCTAATATAAGGTAAACTAGGTTAAGTATGTAATACAGACATTTAATCTAAAATCAAAGTCACGTAGATATGCTTTAATGTTGTTGGAGGTGGCGTTAGTGTGAGAGTAATACGAGTAGTATTAAAAATATGTATATATAAATTATTAAATGAATAAAATACTTAGATATTTAGTTTGCGAAATGAAATGTGAAATTAAGTGAGACTTGAGTGCCCTCCACTGCTGGGTAACGGCCTCTCCACTTGATTTTCATGATGTTTATAATTTTCTCTATTATTGTTTTACCATGTAATTACGATTTTGAATCACAGGATTTTCGTTCATTGGTAGCTTTACCTGCCTACCTAATTTTTTTGTCGTACCAACGCCCCACGTTTTTATTTTAGTCTGATAAAAGCTTCAGATTATGACTTAATCCACTGATATAGAGACAAATAGGGCCTTTAGCATCCGACTCGAGATGCCTATTCTGTTATCCGTCTTACATGATTACTCTCCAGGAAGCAATGTATGTTATGTATGTGGGACTAAAATTCATATAAATTTTTATTTTCTAGTTTTTGGTACAACATGTGATTGAAATAAAACCGTTTAACTTAAAAATTTTTTACGTTTTTAAGTTTTTAGTTAAAATTTTGTACTTGTAACCAGCCCTATTGACCGTGGTATGTGGTGGGAAAACTATATGTGATGGATGACATCTCAAGTGGTATTGTATTAATTGTATGTGACCTTTCGTGTGTTTAAAGTAGAGGGTACCTACATTAAGTTGGGTAGTTGGGTACCTACGTATATAGGGCACATATATGTATACAGTGTGGGAAAAATCTATGGGTCCTGGAGGGGAACTAAATCCTTGAAATAGCTTAATATACGTAAAGGCTAAGCTAAAAGGCTGAGTACGTCACAGCGAGAATTGCTTCAGCCGTAGCATGACATGGACTGGACAGATCTCAATGGTCAAGTATCTTAGCGAGCCCGAGGGCCGAAGGCCCGAGGGTGAGCCGCAATCTATGCGAAACTAAAAGGCCGAGTGCGTCACGGCGAAAATTGCTTCAGCAGCAGCATGACATGGACTGGACAAATCTCAACGGTCAAGTGCCTTAGCGAGCCCGAGGGCCGAATGACATATTGGCTTGATAAAACCACTATACGAAGCTAAAAGGCCGAGTACGTCACGGCGAGAATTGCTTCAGCCGTAGCATGACATGGACTGGACAGATCTCAATGGTCAAGTATCTTAGCGAGCCCGAGGGCCGAAGGCCCAAGGGTGAGCCGCAATCTATGCGAAACTAAAAGGCCGAGTGCGTCACGGCGAAAATTGCTTCAGCAGCAGCATGACATGGACTGGACAAATCTCAACGGTCAAGTGCCTTAGCGAGCCCGAGGGCCGAAGGCCCGAGGGTGAGCTGCAATCTATGCGAAGCTAAAAGGCCGAGTACTGCGTATTGCATACGATCGGAACATCGCAACGAGAATTGCTTCAGTAGCAGCATGACATGGACCGGACAAAACCCAATAATTCCTAGCGGTCACAACTCAGGAGTTGGAGATCAATAAAACACGTAAACGCCTATACCTAAAACTAGAACACTATTTTTAAATGCATACATTCTCCAACTGGTCCTTTATTTCAGCCAGTAGCCTAGCAGCATTACGACTGAGGAGTTGGAGAACAAACGTAACGTAAATGCCTCTAGCTAAAACTAATGCACTATTTTTAAATTGACACATTCTGGAACCGGTCAGTTACGAAAGGCAGTAACCATGCAGCATCAGAACTGAGGAGTTGGAGATCAATATGAAATGTAAATGCCTCTACCTAAAACTAGAGCACTACTATTGAATTGACACATTCTCCAACCGGTCAGTTATGGCAGGCTGTAACCTTGGATCATCACGACTCAGGAGTTGGAGATCAATATGTAACGTAAATGCGTCTACCTAAAACTAGAACACTATTATTAAATTGACACATTCTCCACCCTGTCAGTTATGGCAGGCTGTAACCTTGCATTATCACGACCGAGGAGTTGGAGGTCAATTTGAAACGTAAATATTTCTACCTAAATCTAGAGCACTATTATTAAATTGACACGGTCTCCACCCGGTCAGTTATGGCAGGCAGTAACTATGCAGCATCAGAACTGAAGAGTTGTTGGTCAATATAAAGTTACTAAGGATTTATTTACTAGCAACAATAATATAGTTAAAATAGCAGATGTGTACGACTCTCGGTTAAGGTAAGCAGTGTCTCTGCAGCATCAGGATTTGAAGATCGAAGGTTGAAAATATTATTAAAAGTTATTGTCACGGAGACCTGATACGCATACCAAATTTCAACGAAATCTGTTAAGTAGAAATGGTCGAAAAATCGATTGCAAAATTTGATGCATATAAATATACAAACAAATAAATATACGGGGTCAAACTACATAAAACCGTTTAATAAAATACATTATTTCGCTGTCTTCTTGGAACGTATATATTACCTATGGTTTCAGTTTCTCAAAGGAGGTGACGTGTGGTCAAACTTATAATGGCAACCGAAAAAAATAGTGGTCAATGACCTGTCTCCCTAGAAGTGTGGTAGTGTGCGTGAAGTCTGGTAATGTGTGTATATGGGTAATTTGACAGAATCTGAAAATTTACCCTCCTCGACACAGTCTTAAGATTTTTTTATGTTAAAACAAAGGTTTGTTATGTTAAAACAAAGGTTTCTGAAGTGCCTGACAAATTATTTCAATGCATTCATATATCCTGCATCATTTTTTTTAGTCCAACAGTTGTCTGCTATTTGTATTTTATGTACAATAAAGTTTAAATAAATCAATCGTATGTACATTCAATTTATAGGACTCGCCAACATTTTTAAATCAGACAGAACAAGCGGGCAATATAGGTACCTTTAATTACCTGTTTTATGTATGAAGGTAAATATCTATATATATAAAAGAAGAAACTGACTGACTGACTGACTGACATATCAACGCACAGCCCAAACCGCTGGGTCTAGAGATTTCAAATTTGGCACATAGGTTCCTTATAAGGTCTAGGGGAGCACTAAGAAAGGATTTTTCAAAATTCACCCCCTAAGGGGGTAAAACGGGGGTCCAAAGTTTGTATGGCGAAACAAGATTTGTTAGACTATTTTATTCAAAACTTCACAGGAGTATTCCTAACGATAAATGAGTAAACACGTGTTTCAGGTTTTTTGAAATTCAACCCCCAAAAGAGGCAAATGTGGTCACAAAGTCTGAATATCAACATGGGTATCGTATCCTTTTTGAGTACTTATAGTACGCGGGCGAAGCCGCGGGAAAAGGCTAGTGTTAAATATTTATTATATACTGTAATACCCATCTTTTGTTAGTGCTTTACTTCATAAACAAGCGACTATTTTAAGCCGAGACCAGCCGTTGAAAAATAGGCGATAACCCGAAATATATTTTTACGCACGCTCCACAAGCAAGGGTTGGATGCGCCCGAATCGTAAAATAGATGGAATATCTAAAATACTTCATATCCGACGTTTTATGGGGTAGTCAATATAGTCAACTAGACAGATTTACATAAATCATGTTTTATTGAGACGTTCGCTTTTTTTCAATGGCCTATAAGTTAAATAGTCGTATTATAATGAATCTGGATCAGGAGTGCGATTTTTGAATCTCACCAAGTGACTAATTATCACCGATGTGAGTGATTTCCGAAAGTTCGTATTTTTGAAACTCATCGGTGACTTACATTTGTCATACCTATGATATCCATTTACGAGTGCCCCTACCTACTCGTAATTGAAATCACCATGCGATTGTTTTTGACAGTTGACGTATGTGACAAGAATGTACACAATTATTTATAAAAAGCTTACAATTATCAAGTAAAACAATATCTAAGTTATTAGATAATACAATTATTAAGTTAAATATACTTGTAAACATATGCCACTAAGCCACTAACAGATATACATACCTTTTCTTATCTATACATATAATAAAGCTGAAGAGGGTCGAAAGTCTGTACATGGAAGATAATCGAAAAAAAGTTGGCTGGGGATACTTAGAATCGATAACAGAACACGTTCCAACAATTTTTATAATTTTTGTCTGTTTATCTGTTTATCTGTTTGTCTGTTTATTTGACCGCGCATCACGCGAAAACGGCTGAACGGATTTCGATGAAATTTTGTATAGAGATAGTTTGAGTCTCGGGAAAGGATAATATATAGTTTTAATCCCGAAAATCAACCCTGGTGGGGGTGCAAATGGGGTTGAAAGTTTGTATGGAGAATTTTTAACCGCTGAAACGATTTAGATAGAAATGAGTATGGAGATAATTTGAGTCTCGAGAAACGTCATAGGATAGTTTTCAAACCCTTGTGGGGGTGAAAAGGGGGTTGGAAGTTGGTATGAGGATTTTTTTACCGCTGAACAGATTTAGATGAAAATTGGTATAGAGATAGTATGGGTCTCGAGAAAGGACAAAGGATAGTTTCATCTTGAACCCCCCACCTTACTTTAGAACCGTAGGTCCAAAAATAATGGAAGTGAAGCCTGAAAGGTACTTTCAATAAAAACTATATATCTATACATCTATCACGTGAAAACGGCTGAACGGATTTTGATGAAATTTTGTGTAGAGATAGTTTGAGTCCCGGGATAGGACAAAGAATAGTTTTCATCCCGAAAATCAACCCTGGAGGGGGTGAAAAGGAGGTTGAAAGTTTGTGTGGAGATTTTTTAATAGAAATTAGTATGCAGATAATTTGAGTCCCGAGAAACGACAAAATAGTTTTCATCCCGAAAATAAACCTTTTCACCCGGAAAAGGGGGTTGGAAGTTGGTATGACGATTTTTAACCGCTGAACTGATAAAGATGAAATTTGGTATAGTATGGGTCTCAAGAAAGGACACATGATAGTTTTCACTCCGATAATCTACCCTAAGGGGGTGAAAAGAGAGTTGGAAATTTGTATAGGGAATTATTAACCGCAGAATCGATTTAGATAAAATTTGGTATGGAGATAATTAATTAAAAAAGGAAATAAAATAGTTTTATCTCGGAAATTATCCTTTAAACGGATACAAAAGGGGTGAAAGAGTACATGGGGAAGAAACAACCAATAACCGCTGTCTGTATTTAGATGAAATTTGGTATTTAAATAATTTGTAATTTTGTTGGTCAAGGTGTTCATATTTATAACATGTTACCCGTCGATGCTTTAAATTTACCTTTACCCGCTCTTAAGAAATATTTGAAAATGTCATGAATGTCAAAGGGTTATTGCAGGTTCGAGTATTATATATGACGGACAAAGATGCATGGCCCAAACCAAAAAAACTACTACAACATTTATAGGACACCGTTTAGGTAGGAAAACATATCAAACGTTTTGTGAAGCAGTCAGATTAGGATTTATTTTTCTTTATAATTAAACAATAGGTACATTATCTGTCTCTCAAGCTGTTTTGATGATGTCTTCTTGAAGAACTACGCATTATTTTGTATCTTTAAGATCTAATGTATTACTGTTTTAAAAAAAATAAGTCCCGTCGAGTATCTTTTCGGTCATAATACTTCTTGGGCCAGAGGTGTAGGGTTAGAACCGGTGCATGGTAGTTTTGGAACGAAGTTCCTTATTGGACGGTTCGCGGATGGGGGGCTAGGTGAAAAAAAGTCACATGACCGTCACGAAAAACCGTCACGTCACGAAAACGCGACACCCATACGATTGAGAAACATGTAAAATGGAATGAAATAAAAAATATATAAAATAGAATAAAGTGAAGTGAAGTGAATTGTAGTGAAAGTGAGAAGTGACAAAGTGATAAAAGTGAAAAAAGTCGAGAACGTAAAAGTAAAAAATGGCAAAAATGGCAAAATTTCTAAATTTCAAAAATTTCAAGTTTCAAAAATTTCAAATATTTCCATTTTCAAAAATTTCATAAAAATACAAAAAAAAATTACAACCACAAAATTTACGAAAAAGTCAAAAATGAAATAAAAATAAGTAACAACTTCGTTCCAACAGAGTGTTCCACGACACTCACGTATTTTATTTTTCTCTGGCGTTCATTAGTGCATTGTAATGTGCTTACCTTGAAGTATGTAATTACCACAATTATTGCAACCAGTAACGTAACATCAGTGTATTTATTATCTGTGACAGTGTGGTAAAAACGTAAAATGTATGAAAATTCATTACCTACGGTAACGTAAGCAAAATCCGCCGCTGCCCCCCCCCCCCCCCCCCCCGACCGCCGGCACGCATGGTTTCAGTGGATTTTTAATATGAGGTAAAGCAGTGTATGCTTCTGTATATAATTAGGCCTTATTACGTAACAGTTACATAAACTACTATTTATTCCGGGTTCCGTAGTCAACTAGGAACCCTTATAGTTTCGCCATGTCCGTCCGTCTGTCCACGGTCTAGCTCAGTTACTGTTCGCACTAGAAAGCTGAAATTTGGTGAGGCCTGATAAGAACTTTCAATAAAAACTATATTGAATAAAATCGGTTCAGCCGTTTTTGAATTATCAGTCAAAATCGCATAGTGAAAGGATGTGCCGGATAGTAGACTGACGTAAGCGCCGCCAAATATCCCTTAATAAACGACCGTTTGAACGGATGTTTCGTAACTACAAACTACACTGAGCATCGCCCGACATGCTCTTGGCCGGTTTTTTTTTGCATTGTTATCCCGGAAATCACCCCTTAAGGATTACTAATTCCTCAAATAGAAAAAAAACATTTCTGCATTTGTGACACCGCCCCTGTTCTTAACTTTCATGCTTAGACTGATTTGACGGGAGGATCGATTTGGATGATATTTGCCGTGGACATGAACATATAAATACAAAAGTGGTCCTGTATCGTCTGATATACACCTACTATTCTATGTCGTTTAAATCATGCCAATAAAAATTAATAGGATAAATCCATCTGTCAACTTTACTTCAAGTTCCGCCTCCAGGGTAGCGGGAGAGAAATTAGGGGTGAATTAGCCGCTTACTGACACAGACCGAATTCCACGCGGGCGGAGCCGCGGGCACAGCTAGTAAATTATAAAATCGATGTTATATTCTCATGTTCGTCCTTTTCTAGTGAATTTTTCAAAACTTTAATTTTCATTTACATGACACTGACAGATACGCTACGTTTTACGTTTGACCAATTTGATGAATCTATTTGAAGTTATTGTTGTTGGCAATTATTTATTTGTACCACTTGCTTTCGAGACGACAGGGTGTTGGGGGTCTGAGGTAATAGCCTTTGTTAAGGAACTAGGGTGACGTATTGCCGAGAGGGGGTCTTTTTTTTTTTTTTTTTTTTTTTTTTTTTTTATACCACGACGGTGGCAAACAAGCATACGGCCCCGCCTGATGGTAAGCAGCTACCGTAACCTATGGACGCCTGCAACTCCAAAGGCGTCACATGCGCGTTGCCGACCCTTTACAAAAAGGAGGATTCACTGTGTTGACGACTAAAGGAACAAGAAGGTCCCTCATGGTCTGATGTACGCGCGGGTTCTTACCTGGCGCAAAGGTTGTCCATCGCCATCCAACGTGGCTGTACTGTGCCTGTGAAGCTATCGCTTTTTAAAGCCTACTGCCAAAGCTTCTACACGAGTGGTCTATGGGTTAGTTTTACTCAGCGAGCGTACAATGCACTAAGAGTGCGATATAATAATGCCTTCAGGGCCCTGTTAAGGCTCCCTCGCTATTGCAGTGCGTCGGGAATGTTCGCTGACGCGGCCGTCGATGATTTTGAGTTAGCGTACTACTGGTCAATTTCCTTATTCGTCAATTTCACTAATTCACCAGTTTACACATTAGACAGTTTCGCTAGGTTGACAATTTAGCTAGTTAGGCATTTTACTGATTTTTCAGTTTCCTCCTTCGCTAGTTTTGCCATGCTATTAGTTTCGTAAAAATGCTAGTTTTGCAATCTGCTATATAGTTTCGTTATTTGTCATTTTCGTTAATTGAACGGTTTTCCTATTTGTCAGTTACGTTAGGTAGACAATTTTGCCAGTTTGCTTTTTTCGTAAATCCTTCAGTTTCCTCGTTCACTAGTTTTGCTAAGCTGTCAGTTTTGTAAATTTGCTAGTTTCCTTGTGTATTCGTTTACTTATTCGTCGGTTCCCATATTCGCCTATTTCACTAGTTGCCAGGATTATTATTCCTCATAGATCAATGTTTTATAATAAACATACATAGTTAATAGTACAAAACAACATCAGTTTTGTCTAATAAGTATACCGAGTGTCCCTAAAACCAACGTCAAGACTTATAGGGCTGGTAGAACTATCAGATCAGATTAGGCAAATTTGGCCCTAATGAAAATGGCATAGTTTTCGAGATATTGGCAGATGACTAGCTTTATCGAACGAGCGGAGCGTAAGCGAAGTGAGTTCTCACAGACAACTTCGGACACAACAGATCTGTCAGCCGGCTACCTAGACGTCCCTGCATTTCGATGGCTTTATGATTTTGAATAGTTGTTCCGCGATAACTTTACATTACTAGTAACGTTTTTCTCATCTTTATGAAATTTGTTGGGGTTCTAGCAGATATATATACTATTTGAGAGTTCGTATATGAGCAGGATTGATAAGGTGGTTATGGAGCTTGAAGGCGCGAAACAATCATCACAAGGGTCTTGTTATACTGGTCGCCTCGTTTGCAAGGATATCGCGAGTTCTCAGTTCGAGGCGGACTACTAGTTATAATGGTATACAAGTGCCAATATCTTGAAAACTATGTCATGTTCATTCAGGCCAGATTTGCTTAACCTGATAGCCCATCAGCTGTTCTACCAGCCCTTTAAGTCTCGACGTTGGTTTTAGGGACAGCCTATATATTACAAAGACTCATTTTGTATGCGGCAACCATGGGCATTTCACGTCGGCAACGTTAGGTTTGGTAACCGTGTCCGGCAACCTGACACGAAAAAGTAGGTTCTCTTTTTCTAATTTTATATGCTGTTGCTGTATAAGTTTATCGCGAATAAAATTAATATAATGATTTCTGATTTCCTTACAAAGATACAAACTATGGCTTTTGACCGTCTTTAAAGATTATATTTAGTATTTTATATGATAATATAATACTGGCCATATGTAACCTATAATGTTTATAAGTAAACCATGTCATTCTCTAAAATATATGTCATTCTTACCGTTTAAGAAATAATTGTAGGTTCATAATTTAAAATGGAAGATAAACTAATTGTGATTTCAAGTGAAAGAAATAAAAAAATCTTGTTAAAAAGCGGACATCATAAAGACAACATGGTGGCGATGCCAAAATCGAAATTCTTGTAAAGGCAGTTTGACCACAGACAGTGATGTGATGTGAATACGTTGATCCGAAAAAGTGAACATAGCTATGGGTGTGACCCGGATCACGGTACAAATCTCGTCGCAGAGGCTTTAAATAATTGTAAAAAAAGAGTGCGTGAAGAATACGGATCAGTGCAAACAATTTATGAAGATAGCTTGAAACATCTAAAAACGCCAGATTCTGAGTGTGTTGACATAATACCAAATTTCAACGCCATTAAAAACGGTTTATACAGGGCCCGACGACAAGAACTGAACGTTAAAAATACCGTTTGCCGATCATTACAGGATGTGTTTATCCCAGAAAAATTGTCTAAAGATTTTCTCGTGTATGAAGAAGACAATATTCTTATTTTCATGACACCGTTTGCTATAGAACAAAGTAGCGGTATTAAAGATATATTCTGTGACGGCACGTTTAAGTGTGTTCCTAGCCCCTATAAACAACTTTATTCTATACATGCCGATGTAGGGAGCACTCAAATAGAAACAAATGTCGTTCCGCTGGCTTATTGCCTACTGCCCAATAAAGAAAAAGGCTCAACTGTACAATATGTGACATCGAGTTCAGGCTTCATATTTTTTTTGTAGCTTCTACTCGCCAAAAGACAACTCCTCACCAAATTTTAAGTTGCGGAAACGCTCGGTTTGCGAGATAAAAAATAATCAAAGTTCCATATAAAATCCCGATTTTACACTGCCATGACACAATATTTTGCGTTTCGTTAAACGTGTTGAGAAAAACTAAAACGTGATGATTTGTTTTATGTTCAGTTTTTACATAAATACAGTTTTTTCGACTTATTTGTGTACAATAATAGTCACATGATATTTATTCAATGATTCTTTTAATTTATAAGCATTATTTTGTGGAAATTTGTTGATTAATAATTATCAAAAATGGTACGATTTTACTAAAACGCGTAAAACAAAACGCAAAAAGAATTGGCGGGGTCTGCGGGCGGGGGATACGACATGACACTTTGTAGGAACTTTTTAGGTTAGTTCAAAGTTGTTTCACTAGTTTCAGACAGACTCTAAGGCAGGTCGGTGTAGGTACGACGGCGAGCGAAGCGAGGAGGAGTGTTAGGTAGAACTGCGACCCTACAGCGCGCGAGCCGAGCGAGCGAAGCGAGCGTGCCGCGGCAGCGGCCGGCGAAGCGCCAGAACCTAACACTATCACACTCCCCCCTCTCCTCTGCAAAATATTGTGTCATGGCGGTGTAAAATCGGGATTTTATATGGAACTTTGATTATTTTTTATCTCGCAAAGCAAGCGTTTCCGCAACTTAAAATTTGGGCAGGAGTTGTCTTTTGGCGATTAGAAGCTACAAAAAAATATGAAGCCTGAACTCGATGTCACATATTGTACAGTCCTTCCAAGAAAAAGTTACGTACGACACTGTTTTTATAGTATTTTATGCAACAGTTGTATAAGAGGGGTCAAAAAAGGCGAGTGGCGTGGGTAACAATTTGAGCCGTAGGCGCAGCCGGAGGCGAAAATTGTTAAGAAAAACGCCACGAACATTTTTTGACCTACTTATACAACGTTGCATAAAATACTTTTTCTACGACTACACATAGTTTTACAAAAAATGCGAATTTGAACACTTCATGGATATTGCAGTTATTTTGTCAACATAATCAACAATAATTTAAGTTTCACCTTTTAAAATACAGTATTTCAAGAATACTAACACAAACACACATGCACCGTCGTTATTAAATCAATTATCAAAGAGCGACAGAGATTAGTAAAAATATATTATTATTTTCAAAGTTTGCAGTTTGCCATCACAAACGAATGGCAAACGTAAAAACTACAAAGTATGTCTGGTTTTTTTCATTTTATTTTATTTTTCTTTTTTTTCTTTAAGTTTTTTTTCTAAAAACGCTGCGTGTTTTTAGGTTTCTTAGGTTGGCAGTAATGTATTTTCTTCTATTTAAAGTCCTGACTGCACGCGATTCTATTTTGGCGCTTTTATTTAACAGTTGTTTTTTGGGGAATAGACTAGATAGACTTTTCTTCGAGTATATTATCTATGTGTTTCTTCGAGTTATATAGATGATGACGAATGTACAAATGATAGATAAACGGGAGTAGAAAAAAAAAATTGTTGGGTTCACAGGGCACCTCTGTTAGCAGTTGCATTATATCACATAATAACCCTAGGATCTTTATGACGAATAGACTAGATAGACTTTTTTGTAATTGCATAAGACATGCTTTTATATACGTTTGCGGGACCATATAATTGACAGATAAAAGTACCGGAGTAGAAAAAATATTTAAAACAATTGATACTGAATTTCAAACCCGATAAAATACATGTGGATTTTGAGTTGGGTGCAATTCAGGCTATTAAAGAAAATTTCCCAGTAGCAAAAATCGTAGGCTGTTTTTTCCATTACAAGCAATGCTTGTTGCGTAAAGCTGAAGAACTTGGACTCACCAACACTATTAAGGACCGCCGACATGTCAGAACGTGTTCAGCTTTGGCATTTCTGCCAAGTATGTATATCCCAGAAGGGTGGCTCACGATTCTCGAAAAGTCTGCAATGATTTCTAGTTATAAACAATTTAATTCATACGTCACAAATGTTTGGATGGGTACCTACTTCGAATGTCTCAGCTGCTCTGACGAGCGACATCGGACCATCAATATGGTTGAAGCGTGGCACAACCGAATCAATAAGAAAATTGGACGATAACCGAACCTTTATTTTTTTATAAGTGTCATCAGGCAAGAAGCGAAACATGTAGACTTCAAAATAAAGCAGCATGCTATATATGTCAAAGACCGTAACAGGCAAAAACGATCACTAAGGCTAGATGAGCGTATCAAGAATATAGTAAACGATTTTATTTTATTCGAAAAGACAAACATATGGACTTGTTTAACCAGGCTGGAAATGAACAACGTGTCAAGAAGAATAGATAAACGTATTAATTAAAAAAAATAGCCATATTATTTGCTAGTTGGAATAAAAAACCAACACACATGTCATGTCTGCACATGAGAACACCTTTTTTATTATTTTTAAGAAGAAGAGTTTGTTGTTAAGTAAAGAAGAAGAGTTATGTTGTTGAGTTAAGAAAATTTAAAAAAAAGATTGGTTTTATTTCGAACAATAAATTTAATATTATTGGTATAGTCAGTAGCAGAAGTAGCTCAGCAGCTCAGGTGTTCAAAATGACCATCACACGCTCTTATTCCCTTAACAATAAAGTCATGTCAAGGTCATTTTGAATACATTAATTAGCGTAGGCACTAGTTTTTACGAAAGCGGCTGCCATCTGACCTTCCAAACCAGAGGCTAGGAAACTAGACCTTATTGGGATTAGATCCGGTTTCCTCACGATGTTTTCCTTCACCGAAAAGCAACTGGTAAATATCAAATGATATTACGTACAGTCGCCATCAGATATATCGGAGCGGCCAAGGTGATCACAATATCTGAACAACGCCTCTTTTGTCAAGGCGATAACGTGCATGTTCAGATATATTTGAGTACCTTGGCTGCTCCGATATATTTGATGGCGACTGTAATATTCCAGTAGCAACGGGAATGGTCATATTTCGCCATTTTGTTAAACTACCTACACACTTTACCTTGTTATAATATCAAATGAAAGGGTTTGATGTGAGAACTACAACTATAATACCTTGGATGAATAAATTATATAAATCTATGTATAATATTATTGTTTTGAAGTTATTCGAGAATAAAGGCGAATTTTGACCATTCCCTTCAGTCTCTTGGAAACCAATGAACCTACATTTTAGAAAAATAAACATAAAATCGTTATTTACCTGTAGATTACAGAAAAAAATAGTAAAAAGTCCGCGATCAAGCGTAAGTCGGTCTTAATAATACACATTGTAAAATTGTGTGATGAATATGGAAACCTCGGAGCGCGAGTCCGACTCGCACTTGGCCGGTTTTTTTATTTACTATAATGGCAAGGAACCCTAAAAACTTACAAAATGTATAAAAAACTACTCAATAATTAGGCTCATGCTTTTCACTTTTCGCAATCTTCGAAGCGGCAGCCATATTTATGACGTCATTACTCGGGAGACATTCACACCTATGTCCCCGTCTCTCGGCAGTTTTGGGGTCCTAGTGTCGTGCCCAACAACATACTAAAAGTTGGTAACCGTATCCAGCTCTGAACTATTACTTAGGCCCTCTCCCATAAGGGAGAGCACTATTGTGTTGTGGGTACTAGACGACCCTGCCCTGCCTGCCTGGGTCTTTATTGCACACCTCAGAATAAGAATCTGGTATGAGTCGTATGACTTTCAGGAAAATTGCTCTTTAACTTTGCCATACAATGTGTACAGAAAAAGTGCTTAGTTTATGAGATTATAAGCTAAAAACTAAAAAAAAGACAACATTTTGAGGTTTTAGCCCCGTCTCCAAGTTAGCACAGGGTCTTCGAGCACGAACACTTAGAAGAGTATCTTTAGTATGCCTCCAAACAACGCGTTCCGTTGTTGTCAGATTACTTTCCAGGTTATATACAATTACTCTAACTAAACTGTCACCTGCCTGACCGTGCATTGCAGAGATGTGAATTATTACTATTATTTTTTAATCTATTTCTTTAATAAATGTCTTCTAGTTAACAATTTGAACTTGAATGTAAACTTTCCAGGTAAAATGTAAGTACATAAATGCTGGGCTAATGCCCTGCGCTGCCTCTCCATATCTAGGAGGAAAGTAACGGGTTGGGAACATGATCATCATCATCATCATCATCATCTCAGCCATAAGACGTCCACTGCTGAACATAGGCCTCCCCCTTGGACCTCCACACATACCGGTTGGAAGCGACCCGCATCCAGCGTGTTCCGGCGACCTTAATAATATCATCGGTCCATCTTGTGGGTGGACGTCCTACGCTGCGCTTGCTAGTCCGTGGTCTCCACTAGACATGTGCGCCGCGCCGCCGCGCCGCCGCCGCCGACAATTTTTCCACGCCGCCGCCGCCGATGATTTTGACCGGCGTAGAATCGGCGTGGCAATTTTTAAGTCTTTATCTTGTTTTAATGCCCTGATATAATAGTGAGTGGCCAGTATACTACTTATTTAATAGAATGCTTTTCCTTCTTCACTTATTCCTTGCCGGTGTACCAATTAACTGACATTATTTTTGCTGTCATTTCGATGCTATTGTAAGAAAACGTTTTTTGTATGGGGCGTTTGACGCGCGGCGCAGAAGCCTAACGTATTTTCGCATTTTTGACGTTTCAAGGCTACAATAGATAGTAGGTTTATTAGAGACATTTGAATCTAACGGGAAATAGAATCAAATGACGTCTTCCCAAAAATACATGTATGTTTCGAATCGGTAAAGCGATCGAACCCTGGCAAGGCGTATTGATGTTGGTTCAAGCCCAACTGGGTATGATTATTTTTTATTTTTTGTATTTGATTTATTAACAAACTAGAATCCAATCCATCCATCGAAGAACGATAAAATAAAATGTAGATTTTATTTAGTTAGCAAATTCGGGCTACCGCAAGCATCTTTGTCTTTTAGAACTTGGTATCAACATTTTCTCTCACAAATTACAAATTGTAAATCAGTCTGTTCTGCACTTGTTAACTTCGGGGCTTTTTGTATTATTATCGTAGTTGATTTTAAGGCAAGTGGTGTGGCCAGTTCTACATAGATAAAACATTAAGTGCAGAGCTACGAGCTGATAAATACCCGTTTATGAATAAAAATCGGTTGTTTTTAGATATATGCATTTATTTTTCTACATTTAGCTCCCTTTTAGCTCTATACATTTGTTCCACCTATATTCAAGCTTCAATAAACCATCCAAAAAGTATAATTTCGGAAAGTAGGCCTCTGTGGTGGCAATGACTTCGTCATTTGATCCAAATCGCTTACCACCGAACCATTTTTTCAGGTTGGGAAACAAAAAAAAAATCGCATGGGGCCAAATCTGGAGAATACGGGGGATGAGGCAATGGTTCGTAGCGTAACTGTTTTAATTTAGCCATCACAACTCTGGACGAATGAGCTGGGGCGTTGTCGTGATGAAACAGTATTTTTTTCTTTTTTAAATGGGGTCGTTTATCCTTCAGCAGAGCGTCAAATTCATCCAATAAATTGGCATAGTACTGCCCTGTTTCGTTTTCCCCTTTTCTAAGTAGTCAATATGTCCTTTCCAGCCCATGGGATGGCTTTTGCGAACTTTCTTCATACCCAATTTTTCTTCTAATATATTTTGTACCCGCTCGATTGAAACGTTTACAGCATCAACGATTTCTCGAAGTTTAATTCGGCGTCTGTAGTCACGTACCTCATTTGGGCGGCCTGGGCGATCCTCATCAAAGACGGTTGTTCTCCCCCGCTTAAACTCGTTAAACCAGTATCTGACGGTTGTTATAGAAGGAGCATATTCATGGTAAACCGCTTCATTACTTTTATTTCATCACATGTTTTTACTTCCAAAAATAAAAATCTAATTACAGACCGATACTGTTCTTTCCCCATTTTAACAATTTTAAGTTCTCGCTTTCACTGAATTGCTGTCCAATAAGAAAAAAAACCGGCCAAGTGCGAGTCGGACTCGCGCACCGAGGGTTCCGTACAAACCTATAACAAGCAAAAGTTGTAGTATGTTTATTACTAATTTCAATTTAATACCTCTACGCGTTTACGAGGAAAAAGGTAGTAAGTTTAAAATTAAAAAAAATATTTTTTGTATGATTTTACTAAAAATGTCTACTTTTCGTAATTTTTCCTTTGTCTGTGCTATATGAAGTTTCTTCGTGCCAAGTTTCAAGTTTCTGAGTTTACGGGAAGTACCTTTAGGTTTTGAGTTTCTTGCGAGTACTCAGTTTCAAAATATGCGACTTAAATTGCTATTTCTTTTGATTGTGTTCACATAAAAGTTTGGTTTTGCTACATCGGAAAGGTCCTATAGCCCTGAGTATTTGACATGAATTTCAATTTAATACCTCCACGCGTTTACGAGGAAAAAGGTAGTAAGTTTAAAATTTCAAAAAAAAATTTTTGTATGATTTTACTAAAAAGGTCTACTTTTCGTAATTTTTCCTTTGTCTGTGATATATGAAGTTTTTTCGTGCCAAGTTTTAAGTTTCTGAGTTTACGGGAAGTACCCTTTAGGTTTTGAGTTTCTTGCGAGTACTCAGTTTCAAAATATGCGACTTAAATTGCAATTTCTTTTGATTGCGTTGACATAAAAGTTTGGTTTTGCTACATCTGAAAGGTCTTATAGCGCTGAGTATTTGACATGAATTTCAATTTAATACCTCCACGCGTTTACGAGGAAAAAGGTAGTAAGTTTAAAATTAAAAAAAATATTTTTTTGTATGATTTTACTAAAAATGTCTACTTTTTGTAATTTTTCCATTGTCTATGCTATATGACGTTGCTTCGTGCCAAATTTCAAGTTTCGGAGTTCACGGGAAGTACCCCGTAGGTTTTGCAAGTGCCGAAAAACTCTAAAATTTCAGCTTGATACCTCCACGCGTTCCTGAGAAAAATGGTCTTGACAGACAGACAGACAGACAGACAGACAGACAGACGGACAACAAAGTGATCCTATAAGGGTTCCGTTTTTTCCTTTCGAGGTACGGAACCCTAAAAAACAAAAGAATGCTGTTTTGTTTTTAATTTTCCCGCCTCTAAAAATGGCTTAAAACGGTGGTTACATATTTTCGGCCAGTGATATTAATACGTTTAGAAAACGGGTACTTATAAAACAGCCCTCGTACAAATGTGGACCATAACTAATCCACCTTTTGGAAAATTCTTTAAAATCATGTCTTTGATTTAAAATGTGCAATGTTTGTGGGACAACCATACGTTTTCAAAGATTCGGGGTGTTTTATTAAAGCAGTTAGTTTATCCTTATAAATACTCAGTAGGCTTCATTTTAGAAGGTAATTAGTCAAATTCCCCAGGCATATTAAAAATATGTACCACGCCGATTTCACGCCGATCACGCCGCCGCCGCCGGTCAAAAAACGATCGGACGCCGCCGCCGATGATTTTGCCATCGGCGCACACCTCTAGTCTCCACTCGAGCACTTTTCGGCCCCATCGGCCATCTTCTCTGCGTGCAATGTGGCCTGCCCATTGCCACTTCAGCTTGCTAATCCGGTGGGCTATGTCGGTGACTTAAGTTCGTGTACGGATCTCCTCATTTCTGATTCGATCGCGTAGAGAAACTCCGAGCATAGCCCTCTCCATAGCTCGCTGAGCGACTTTGAGTTTTGAGATGAGGCCGAAAGTGAAAGACCACGTTTCGGAGCCGTAAGTCATCACTGGTAACACACATTGATTAAAGACTTTTGTCTTGAGGCACTGAGGTATGGGAACATGATGAAATAGGTAAATTGACAACCTAAGCTAACTGACGAACAGGTAAGCTTGCGAACAAGGAAAGTAACGAGTAGGGAACATGACGAAATAGCAAAATTGTCAACCTTAACTAACTGACGAACAGAGAAGCTTGCGAAAAAGGAAAGTAACGGGTTGGGAATATGACGTAATATCAAAACTGACAAACTAAACTAACTGACGAATAAAGAAGTTAGCGAACTAGGAAACTGACTTAATACAGGAACCGACCGCTTAGTGAAACTGGCAAATAAGGAAAATAGGCGAATTAAGGAAATAGTCTAATGTGTAAACTGGTGAATTAGTGAAATTTACGAATAAAGAAATTGACCAGTGGTACGCTAACTCTTTGAAAAATTCTGAAATAAACGATTTTTATTTTATTTATTTTTATTATATAATTATGAAGTTTTTTTTCCGTACGGTTTTTAGGGTTCCGTAGTCAACTAGGAACCCTTACAGTTTCGCCATGTCTGTCCGTCCGTCCGTTCGTCCGTCCGCGGATAATCTCAGTGACCGTTAGCACTAGAAAGCTGTAATTTGGTACTAGTATGTATATCAATCACGCCGACAAAGTGGTAAAATAAAAAGTGGAAAAAAATGTTTTATTAGGGTACCCAACTGTCGCAGATAGCTTAAAATTAATGTTGTTTTTGTGTAACTAGATCTAAGATAATCATTTTCTCGATTTATACCAATTTGTTTATTTTTGTAATTTAATAAAGTGTATAAAATTGTGTCTACATGTCTAGTTCTTAAGTACTGATCTATGTCTAATTTTACTAATGTTATGTCGTAACACCCGAAATGTATAGATTATAAGCCTTTTATACTAATTTATGAAGAAATGTCCCATTCCTCTTCCCCTCGGACCGCCTTTTGGTGTAAACGTGTATTGACCCCACGACTGATTTTAAATTAAAAATAGTAAATTAAAATAAATTAAATACGCATAAGAAAATAGGATCGCATAAGTTCAACGCGAGTGCATCACGAGATACTCACCTGATTGCCTGGAAACTACGTGCGCATCCTGCGGCCCTGGTACTCGAGCGCAGCGGCGCAGGTATCGTATTGAACACTGCAAGTCGGCGCGTGCGGCTGTGACGTCACCTACTGCGGCTGTGTGCGTAACTGGTTTAGCGCTGTACCCCGCGCGCTAGTACACTACTCTGATTCATAGCACCCTAGTACCGTCTTGCTGATCGTATTATGTCGGGAGGAAACTCGCGTGTGCGCAAGGAGGTTACAGATATGCACAACGAAGAATTGGAACAAGACGCGCTCTCGGACAAAGAATCGACGGAACAGTATGATGGCATTGATGACGTGACACAAACACCGCCTAATTTTACAGCGCAGAGAAACATCAAACGGCCCCGTGACAGTCCTGGGACAGAGATTTCAAACTTCAAGGAAGAAATGAGGCAGATGATGGCGCTAATCAAAGACCAAGGTAAGGAGCTCAAAAAGATTTCCCCTACCCTCTTGGATCTTAAGGAATCTAACAATAAGATAGAGCAGTCCGTCCAATTCATGTCAGCGCAAATGGAAGACCTGAAAAATAAAGTAGAAAAACTGGAGCTGGAAAAAAAGAAAGACAGGGAGTATATTAATTTGTTGGAAGAGAGACTTGAAGACCTGCAAAGAGATGGGCGCAAGAAAAATATAGAAATTAAAAATGTACCAAAACTGGAAAATGAAACTAGTGCCGACCTGGTAAATATGTTGGTAAGACTCTCCACCTCCACTGGCAGTCAAATTTCGCCTTCGGATATATCAGATATATACAGGGTGCGACCAAAACAAGAAAATAAACAAAACGCTCCTATCATTGTAGAGATGGTGTCGGCTATTGTAAAATCGGATTTGTTACAAAAATGTAAGCAACATAACTTGCGCAACCCTAGAGACAAACTTAGCGCCAAGCACCTAGGGCACACTAAACAAGAACACAGCCCCATATATGTATCCGAGCAGCTCACTTCTAAGGCAGCCCGTCTACGCTTCTTGGCTCGTGATTTAGCAAAATCGAAAAATTATACTTATTGCTGGACCTCGTTTGGAAGGATTTATCTAAGGAAAAATGCAACCTCAAGAGTTATACACATAACAAGTGAATCGCAGGTTCAAAATCTATTTCTAGAGCGATGACTATACCCCGTGCCATTTTATTGTAAAGTGGCTATTATTGCAAGGCATATTTATTGTCTATACTTAATTATGTATGCACAAATACACATTCTCACACACAACATTATTAAATCTAATAAGACATATCTTGAACATACATTAATTACACATAAATCAAAATATAGCATACAAGTCAAAACTAAAATTAGCGAACACACAAAAATATGTAATACACTCAAATATTATAAGCCTACTCAACTGCTTCAAATGACCGCAAGAAACACTCGCAGGTCTCGTTATTCTTTCAATGAGTGATACACTGATTTTACAGTTGCTCAGTCCAGTGAATGTAGCTGTGAAGACATCTCTAAACCTAAACACATTTATTTTAACCAATTCAATCTAACTATCTTATCTCAAAATATTCGAAGCATATATTGTAATTTAGAAAATTTTCTGGTTACATTCTCGCAGTTTGAATTCAACACTGATATAAAAATATTTAGTGAGTGCAGGATAAGCGCAGATAAACCCATCCCCCCCTTGGATAATTATGTAAGTTATTGCACTTCAAATCACCTAAACCAGAATGATGGGATAGTTGCATACATAAAAAATACCCATAAGGTTATAGTAAAGGAAATAATACTGGCTCATGCATCTTGTCTAGAAATATCAATTTTAGACAAGAAAATACTCGGTATTTATCGATCGCCCTCCATGAGCAATGCAGAAAATTTTATAAACACGTTAAATTCACATCTAGAAATAATTGGTAGCAGCAAAAATATTATTGTCTGTGGTGACATAAATATAAATTTAATTTTACAAATGTAGTGAGCCGAGTAATGACCGCATTAACAGACACAACTACCTAAATATGCTGGCTATGCACGGAGTACTCCCGGGGCATATGCTCCCAACGCGTAACAAAACATGTCTTGATCACGTTATGATAAAGATCGATAAAAGCAATTCCAAGGCAACTGTGTTAATTCTTGATGCAAACATTACAGATCACTCTATGATTTTACTCAAGCTACGCGGTAATGCAGTGATAAAATCCCCCCCTAAAATAAAAACTACTACGAATTTTGAAAAAGCAATTAGCTCACTTTTAAAAAAAGACTTGACACATTTACTTAGCATTAATGATCCGAATATTCTAACAGACCTTATGATATTTCATATTAGGAAGTGCCTGTTGGAAAATACGATTACTACTCTAGTGCCAAAGAACCAACGTATCATTAAACCCTGGATTACCACGGGTGTACTCCGTTGTATACGTAATAGAAATAATATGCAGAAAAAACTACGGACTGAACCAGAAAACATTGTTTTAAAAACTACATATAAAAGATATAGGAATTTTTGCAACGGAATCATCAAAAAGTTGAAACGTAAATATGATATGGACCAACTAACAAAGGCTAGCAAGAGTTCTAAATGTTTATGGAAGACTGTAAATTATATTACAAATAGGAAACCAAAAAAGATAGATAGCGCAGCGTTACTAGAGTGTAGTACCTCACCACTGGATTCTGTTAATACTGTCAATCAATTTTTTTCTGGCATTGGTAAAGCTCTTGCTGAAGAAATACATCACAATAATGAAGTTTCCTGTATTATTGGTCTAAAACCAAATCCGCGCTTAGCCTCATTTGTTTTGTACAACACCAACCCTAATGAAGTTTACGTTGTGTTGTCAAATCTGAAGTCATCAAGTGCACCTGGATGGGACAATATACCTACCAATTTTTTAAAAATGATAAGTGGCATAATGGTTCCTCTTCTGACACATCTAGCCAATGTATGTTTCGAACAAGGAGTTTTTCCTAATTCTTTAAAAATGGCTTTGGTCACTCCGGTGTATAAGGGTGGAAACAAAGATAATATTTCTAACTATAGGCCTATATCGGTTCTGTCATCAATTTCGAAAGTTATAGAGAAGCTTATTAACATAAGATTAATAACATATTTAAACAAACATGAAATATTATCCAAGAACCAATATGGCTTCAGGCAAGGAATTAGCACCGAAGATGCCATAACCGCTCTTTCTATTGAAATTGTCAAAAGGGTGGATAGGGATAAAAAATGTATAGCGGTATTCCTTGACCTCAAAAAAGCCTTCGATACTGTCTCTGTTCCTACACTGATCAATACTCTTGAAACTATAGGTATCAGGGGTGTCCCTTTATCGCTTTTAAGTAGCTATGTACAAAATAGGAAACAAAGTGTAAAAATAGGAAATTATACCAGTGATGAACGTGTAATTAGTTATGGTGTCCCACAGGGTAGTGTACTGGGCCCTACATTGTTTTTAATTTATATCAACGAATTGTGCAACTTAAATATCGACAGAGGTTCCATCTATGCCTATGCTGATGACACGGCTATTGTATTCTGGGGTGATAGTTGGGAAGAAGTACGAAAAACAACACAGCAAGGACTCAGTATAGTTGCCCGCTGGCTGCAAGCCAGACTTCTTACCCTTAACACTGACAAGACAAATTACATCTGTTTCACAAAGTACGACAGGACACAACCAGACTCTAATTTCACGGTTAGGATTCACACATGTGACTACACACATGAGCGTGGGCGTGACTGCTCGTGCTCAGTTATTAATAAAGTCGAGTGCACTAAATACCTTGGTGTCATGATTGACCAGAGACTAACCTGGCATGTGCACACCGAACTGATTATGACCCGGATACGTAAACTTGTCTACGTTTTTAAGAATCTGCGGCATGTCGCTACCAAGGATCTAATGAAACAAGTTTACGTGTCTTTGGTACAATCGGTTCTGGGCTACTGTATACCGGTTTGGGGTGGGGCTACCAAGATAAAATTCCTTAAAATTCCTTACCAAGATAAAGAGGGCCCAAAGGTCGCTACTGAAGGTGATGTACTCTAAACCTTTCAGGTTTCCTACTAAAGAGCTCTACGAAATCTGCGATCTGGTCAGTTAGGAGACTTTATATTTTGCACGCAGTTTTGAAACGCCATAAAACAGTAACTTATAAAAGTGACACAAATGATACTAATAGACGAAGGAAACCAAATGCAATCTCCGCGCCACAAGCTAAATCAGCATTTGCTAAATGACAGTATGAGTTTCGCTCAGCTAATCTATATAATAAAATTAATAATAATGAAATTGACATTTATCCGTGCATTTATAGTGAATGTAAGAAAAAAGTATGTAACTGGCTAAAAAACCTGAGTTATGATGAAATTGAACAAATGCTAAAACAATAGAACACAGACAAACTGACACACACACACACGAGCACACACACACACACACACACACACACACACACACACACACACACACACACACACACACACACACACACACACACACACACATGCACGCACACACTCATATATATATATATGTATATATATAAATATAATATTACATCAATTAGATAAACTGTTATGTTAAGATATTTTCTCTTTGTACTTCTCTCTTGTAGAAAATTGTTCATGTAGTTCATAAGGCTTTCGCAGACACCTTCAGCTATTATTATTGTTACGAGTAAAATGCTTTGTTAGCGAAGGAGTTTAATAAAATCACTATTATTATACTAGATTATAAGCAAACCAACTTGTGGAAGAGCGGTGTTCTCTTAACACAAGTATCTTAAATACTTAAAAAGAGGCACCAGCATAGTTATTGTAAACCTAAACTTAGTTACTGAATAAAAATATTTTTATTTTTTATTTATTTTATTTTTTTATATAAATATCTATTTTAACCCTCCTACAAACATGTAATACTGTAAGCTTATTCGTGAATAAATATATAACTCACACGGCACATACCAGCCACTAGTACGAGCACGCTAGAAATCCTATAAAATAGATGAGCACTCGTACTCGTCGCTCAGCAGATGACATCACCACGGCTGGGCCATCGGGCCCGCCGCGGACATCGCCGCCGCGGCTGGGCCACCGGGCCCGCCGCGGCACGCCAGGGCTAAGACACGAAGCAGATGACATCACCGCGGCTGGGCCATCGGGCCCGCCGCGGACCGCACCTGACACCATCGCTGCGGCAGGGCCATCGGGCCCGCCGCGGCCACACCAGACGTCAAGTCGTCCTCAAAACGGCGACGAGCGACCATCTCACCGCAGTGGGATGCGATATGGACACAGGAGTCATAGCAGAAATGCGGGCACTCCAACCCCTGCCCCCATCATAAGAGGAGCAGCGGACGACACCACACACACACTCGTCGCTCACTTCTACAACAACTCCCAGCGGGGAAACACCTGCAACTACACTGCTCAGATGTCTTTACATAACTAAATAAGTGTTTTTATTCATCTCCCTACATGACACGGTAAATGGTACAGCGGGTCAGCGCTGCTTGGTTCAACGTGGTAATCCGGTCTGCACACAACACCCACTTTACGTAAAGTAGGGAGTGATTTTTTTTTTCATTTCAACCCTAACGTGTGATATATTGTTGGATAGGTATTTAAAAATGAATAGGGGTTTAGTAGAATCATTCTTTGATAATGTAAATATTTTCGGAAATAATCGCTCCAGAAGTAAAAAAAAATGTCCCCCCCCCCCCTCTAACTTTTGAACCATAAGTTTTAAAAATATGAAAAAAATCTCAGAAGTAGAACTTTATAAAAACTTTCTAGGAAAAATATTTTGAACTTGATAGGTTGAATAGTTTTTGAAAAAAAAAATTACAAAATAATTTCTGAACTAAGTTTGTAATTTAACCGTTTTAACTCTTAAGTGGGGACACTTACTGTGACGGACGGAAAACTATGGAACCCTACACTGAGCGTGGCCCGACACGCTCTTGGCCGGTTTTTTCTTCATACATTTACTCCAATCCAAATGTAATAATAGTAGTTTTTCTAAAGCCATCATAACTTTTCTACCAAAATATAAAATAAATTCAGAAATGATAAGCTAACGGCCTATATTAAGAAACCTGTATCTGTGGTGCATCGTAAAATTTACTTTATGATATCGAAGACCGATACTTCAATTACATTCAAATTTCGAACATCTTCTGGTATGCCGATTCGAGAAGATGTTCGATAATTGAATGTAATTAAAATATTGGTACTTATTACAATCTAGTGTCATGGTTTCAAATCTAGGTGGCCATGAAGGTGTAATGGCGGTTATTCTAATGAATCTCAACACGTTATGTGGAGTTATAATACGTGTATAGTTGAAGTAATGTATGTAACTGTCATAGTTAGGCATAAAAATACTAGTGTGATATTATTATAAAAATCACTTCGTTCGTCTTATAAAACCACACTCGTATTTTCATGCCCTTCATTATGCAGCAGTCACATAAACTACTAAACTACATCACATATTATAATTATAACTCCTCGATGACGTGTTGAGATTTATTAGACTGACCGCCATTGCACCACCATGGCCAACTAGATTTCAAAACATGACCAACTAGATTTTCATACCAATACTTTAATAATATTCCAATTTCGAACATCTTCCCGGAAGATTTTCGAAATTTGAATGAAATTAAAGTATTGGTCTTCAATACTCTAAGTAAACTTCAACAGATACAGGTTTTTTAATATAGGCCATTAGTTTATCGTTTCTGAACATATTATAGGGGAGTTATGATATGGGTGTAGATAAACATTTATTGCAGTGAAGTGACTTCACTCTTTAAATCACGATATAAATAAAATATAATTAAATGTAAATTGCAGCGATGCAAGCGGATTTTCCATAATCATGAAAATCCGCAGTAATTGGATGGCGGCATGTGATTATTACTGTTTTAATTTTAAAATATCAACAAGAAAATATTTTAAATTTATTTTGCTAGTGGTTAAAATAAAATTATAGTAATTATGTGAATCATTGCTAGACCGTAGCAGAATTTCATCTTGTTATCTCAGTTACATGCCACCTAATTAAATGATATTGTAGTTATAGGTATTTATTTAGGTTTGCAGATAAGCAGATGTGGGAGGAGGGATATTTTGACTCTAGATAATGACAGAAGGTGACATTGCTTGACATGCTTTCCCGAGTCAAATAAGGCCCAGGTTGTTTTGCAAATAATATTACTCAGTCAACTATCTAATAAGATACCAAATATTTTATGGTTTTATGCGGTTAAATTATGTAAAAAAAATACGACTTAGATTGACGCCAACGTGATTTTATGGCTTATAAAGAAAACATAGATATAAGTATTACCTTCGAACCTCTCCAATGAACCTAACTTTATAACCACTAAAAATAATATGCTTAATTTTTACCTAAAATTCTAACCAGAAACTTACCTTACCCAACGGAGTCATAGAAAATATAAAGTGTTAAAATTATTATCAAAACACAATAAAATAGCGTTATTTGTAATAAAAGGGATTGCAACCCCAATTATAAGCTTAGTAATACAATCTGAAATGTAAAAGATTAATACTAAGTTAACTGTAATTTGTTACTAACCCAATTTATAATATACTGTTTTTTTTTTACAGGTGAACTGCCTATTTTCATAAAGTCGTAGGAAAGATAAATGAACTTCTTAATACGGCAGCCATGGCAGGAATTAGCTTTCATGCCTTTATTTCGTGAGCAACATGAAACTTGATCAGACTTATAATTGAAAATGGTTGTGTAATTATCAGAATCGATCTGTTATAGAACTCAACGAGGCACTACCGGTGAGTAGTAATTTACTGCCGTGGCATTGCCGGCAGATGATTATGACCGGCCATTGTATTGATGATTCACGTCAGCGATTGCGATGACACATGTGTAGTTGTGTACCACACTTGTCAGACTCGTTTGTATGAAAGATGGAGCAATATTTGCATGTAATTATTTTGACAGCTATGTTAATAGTTAATTAGATATTATTCAATGCCATCTTCCTATTTCAATTGGTTAAGCTAGTAGCAAACCCTCGTAGTAAGTATTTTCTTATCTGTTATTCAATAAGTCATCAATTCATAATCTAACGTTATTTTGATATCACTTTAAAGTTTTTTTTCAAGACATTTTATATTTATAGAATAATCGCCTGTAAACACTTTAAAATGACACCCGTATACTTCTGCTTCCGAAAACAAGAGAAAAAAATTGGTTAAGTGCGTGTCGCACCTCGCTTAATAGAGAATTCCGTACCTTCAATGCAATAGGAAAAAAACCGCCAAGAGCATATCGGGCCATGCTCTTGGCGTGGCAGTGTAGGGTTCCGCAGTTGCCGGTCTATTACAATAATACATTAATAATACATTCGTTCAAAAAGTCGTATTAAGAGATATTTGGTGGCGCTTAGGACATTTTAATATCCGGCACTTGAACACGTCCTTTCACAATGCGTTTTTGAATGATAACTCAAAACTGGCTTAACCGATTTTATTCAATGTAGTTGTCGTTAAAATTACTTACCAGGACGCACGGTTCAAAAATTAGATGGGTGGGACGCCCTTTTTTGAGCTTTCAGAGCTATTATTTACAAAACTATTAATTTTATCAAAAAAAAATTGAAAAGATTATTTTTGAAAGACCTATCCAGTGATACCCAAAACGATAGGGTTGGTGCGAAAAAATTCACCCCCACTTCGTATGTACGGCAGGTACTCTATTAAAAATATTTTTCCAGTTTTTATTCTACCTCTTTGCCGGCGTGATTAATGCACGTACTCATACCAAATTTCAGCTTTCTACCTACAGTGGTAACAGTCACTAAGCTAGATCGCGGACAGACGGACATGGCGAAACTATAAGGCTTCATAGTTGACTACGGAACCCTAAACAGTAACTCCAAAGGGCGTGTCTACCCGGCACTTACGTAATTTTGGAATGTAAGTAATTTTTGGGGTATAACTAAAAATTGCCGAATCGGTACTGTTCAAAACAATTTTCGTCAAAAGTTTAACACTCGTATGTTTTGTAGTACAAATAAAATTGCTGTGACATACGAACGGACGGACGGACAAGATAAAACTATAAGGATTTCGTTTTTGCCATTTGGCTGAGGAACTTCTAAAGGTCCCACGTCGGCCCGTTGGTCACTCATAAAATCCTTCTTAAATGTAAGCTTCCACGAAGTTTTCCTTTAACGTAAAGTAAATATAATTGGACATTACATTAGTAAGTTCCAGGAAACTCATTCGTTACGAGGATACAATTCAATGACTTAAGTAATGGCCATCTAAACTTCAAATAGAGAGAAACTTCTGTATTTTAACTATTTATTATACCGGGTGTTTCCTGTAATAGGGGCAATAAATTAAACCGTAGATTCTACTCCTCAAACTGGACAATATTAGTTCAGCGACTTTTAAAAATAACTTATGATTTTATTTTTATTTCACTTTAAAGTTTATTCGAACACGCAATGTATTGCGAAATTGATTATTTCTGTTGGGTGACAAGAGTGACAAGCAATGTCAATTAGGCGGATTTTAACGTACATTGAAAATACTATTTAGTATGTATGAAAAAGAGACAATATAAAAACTTAATTTTTTTTTAAATTGTAGAACAAACGTTTCATTGTTTGAGGAGTAGAATCTACGTTTTAATTTATTGCTCTTATTACAGGAAACATCCTGTATAATACCCTTTCAGCTGCTTTGATGTTACCTTGATTAAAATGAAGGTAAAGGTTCCCTCTCTTTGTTGCGTTCATTAGTAATTTACCTACACTAACAGCTATTATCGCCGATTGTATTGAAAATGGCCTTCAATATCAGGATCGGCGTAGACTACACCAAATTAATTAGCCAGCTTGTTAAATTTATTGCGGAGCAGCGTTCGCATCACGAATTCAATTAATTCGCAATGTTTAGACGGAGGCGCGACTCATAGATCACAGCTGGATGTTACACTTCCATCAATTTATCTAACTACTTCGGTTATGCTTTCACTACTGTTCTGATTTCATGCAGCAGTTATGCTAGTTGAGATATACCTACGAGGTATTCATACTTCAGCCATACAGACATACACATAATTATTATGCATCTATTTATAAAACCATGTTAGGTCGGCCCAAACTCGTGCTTCCCTTATTTCACCTTTAAAGGTGTTCCCAATATTACATTTTACTAGTAAATTTTGTATTCTTTCCTTTTCGCCTCACCGCAAAAAATAAAAGTGAATGATTACAAAACAAAATAAAAAAACCGGCCAAGTGCCTGTCGGACCACGCATAATGGAGGGTTCCGTACCTTCAATGGAATAAGAACCAAACTAATACCAAAAGGTCGTATCTGATGGCTAAGCAAGAAGTTTTTTGGAGATAACTCAAAAATGGCCGAACCGATAATGTTCAAAATAATTTTCATGTAATAAGGCTTATCTTTTCAGCTTATTCATATTTTTTGGACTTACGGTTCAAAAGTCACAGGGGTCACACAATTTTTCTTACATTCGAAGCGATTATTCCTGAAAATATTCATTTAATCTCAAAATGCTCAAAGAAACGTCGATGTTATTTTTAAAAACCTACCGATTCATGTGCAAGATGTTGATATTTAGTTACAAATAATATTTATTTAGTTACATGTAGGGAGCGTCCTTCCTAAAAATATTTTTTTCCGCAATTTAACTACATAGCCGTATATACACACATTATGTCAAAATTTTTGTTTCCGAGTAAAATGTTTTTGTTTCCGAGCTGTGACATACGGACGGACGGACGGACGGACGAATGGACATGACGAAATTATAAGGGTTCCGTTTTTGCCATTTTGGCTACGGAACCCTAAAAAGGATTAGAATAATGAGTGGAACCAAGTACAAAGTCAGTACTTACTATTCCGTTTACACATACGCCCAGCATTAATAATAAAATTGGAAAATAGGTAGATATACTTGGAAAAATATACTACGATGTGTTATATTGATATATTAAGTGAATAACAAATTTGTATATCAAGGACATGTTTCCATATATCAGTCGGATAATCCACACAAAAGACACCATTTATAAATTCCTATTTTTAGCTAGAAGAACGAATAGGTCATGAAAAAATATTTCATCTATATATATAAATGCCTTTGTCCTGACTGACTGACTGAGTGACTGATCCACGCAGAGCCGAAACTACTGAAGCTAGAAAGTTGAAAATTTCAGATCTGGTTACATTTGTAATGTGTACAAGTAATAAGAAGCGATTTTGAAAAATTCAACCTCTAAGGGGGTAAAAAGGGGGTTGAAAGTTTGTATGGATGGGGCTTAAAATTTATGGTTAGAGATTTAAAACTTTGTACACTTATTACTAATTAAAAAATAATAAAAGTGATTTCAGCGTTTTTTGAAATTCTACCTCTAACGGGGTAAAAAAGGGGTTGAAAGTTTGTATAGAGATTAATTTTTTTTTTTGTGCCAGACATTAATTTCGGACAGTAATTTCGTTTGCAGGCTACTAAATTAAAATAAAAAAAACCAATTTCAGCGTTTTTCAAAATTCCACCTCAGAGGAGTTGAAACGGGGTTGAAAAGTTTGTATTAAAGCGAGGCCGTAACAACTGAAGCTAGAAAGTTGTAATTTGCAGGTCGGGTTACATTTATAACGTGTATAAATAATAAGAAGCGATTTTGAAAAATTCAACCCTAAGGGGGTAAAAAAGGGGGTTGACAGTTTGTATGTTTAGGATTTTAAATTTTAAGTTAGAAACTCGAAAATTCGTACGTTCGCTGATATTTATAAAATAATAAAAGTAATTTCAGCGTTTTTTTTTTAATTTCACCCCTGAGGCGGTTAAATAGGGGTGCAAAGTTTGTATGCGGGAAACTTCTTTCTTTAAGCTAGAGACTTAAAACTTTGTAGGATAATTACTTATTAGAATACATTATAGCGTTTAGGATAATCTCACCCCTGAGGTGGTTAAAAAGGGTGCAAAGTTTGTATCGGGGATTGTTTATTTTTTTGAGCTAGAAACTTTTAACTTTGTAGGAAATACAATAAAAGTCCTTTCAGCGTTATGGAAAATTGTACCCCTGAGGGGGTTAAATAAGGGTGTGAAGGTGCTATCATATGCGGACAAAGTCGCGGGGCGGAAAGCTAGTCTATGTATGCGAAAACATGAGCTAATCTAAATCTGGCAATCGGAACCATGTCTGAATATGAACTTGCACAGGACACTATCTCATTCGAATGCAAATAGATTCTTAAATAACTTTTAGCAAAAAGAAAATATGTTCTACATAATTATTATGCTTGGTATCCACTTATAATAGAAACAGTGCAACGGGTTTATCTCGTATCATTTTCTGTTGTAATAAGATTATATTACATACTGAAAGAAACTATGCTTAAAAAACACCGCAGGAAAAACCGTAGTACTAATTGAGTGTACCATTTATTTACAAAGTGACATACATCAATCACAAATTAAAATTATTTAAAAAAACATATTTAAATAGATGTGAGCGAGTAGCAAAAAGGAGGTTTGTATTTGAGCACATACAGCCACACAAGCTGTGATAGTGCGACGTGTTAAAGATCTAATTGAATTGTGACCTCAGGTCCAGGAAGTGCAAATGTGTTTTAAGATAATAAAGATCAGAAATTCGTAAATAGATTTATATTTTTATTGTTGTTAGATGAGATCTTTGAAGTGCTTACTCGTTGAAACATTTACTACTTTGACTTACGTCAAGTAGGTACCAAGTAGTTAGTAGTTAATCTACACAGATTTAAGTATTTAATTTTGTTGTCATCCTAACATAGCTCTTAAGTAAAGTAACTAACAATATATAGACCCACGGGTTTAAAATAAAATATTTGAATTGAATTGAATTGAAAAATGCATAATTTATTTTAACACGTTTCAAGTTAAAAAAACACGCTGGATTTTCTTTGTTAATTAATTTAGGTACAGTCGACTACAAAGAAATGTGTCCACTTTTTCACCTCATTGCCTTGTAATAATATCCAAAAGTGGATACATACTTTTGTAGTCGACTGTACCTAGTCGGTTACTAAGTTCTGTTACTAGAATTTTCACTAAATAAATAGGAATAGGTAGCAAGTTAAAATCCTATTTAATACTCAATAGATTACAATATATTGAAATGAAAATTATTGTCGCAGTTTTTCACAATTCTTTATAACACTCGGAAAAAGGCGTGAAAATATACATCAAAATTACACTCCTTGTTCATAAACTTAATATAACTTAATATAAGGTCACTTTTTCCTTTGTATATATTATGACATCTATATATTAAGTTTATGATTTATATAGTAGTGTGTCTACTTAAAATAAATAAATCAAAATATTTATTAGAAATAATTTTATTTGTTCTTCAGTTGTACTCCTTGTTTATGTTGATTTTAAATCCTATTTATTTTTAATCACGTTTAAGACGCATCAGTCTTACACAATTCGGTAGCTGTATTATATAGCTTCAATTTGGTATATGTATAGTTCACATGGGTCTGTCTGATAAAATACTAGACTATACGTTGCAAGTCTGCTTGTTTCATAGCAGTCTAAATCTATGTATTTAGTGCAAAACTTAAAAATAGGCAATGTTCCAAATGGGAATATATGTGGGATAAAATCGCAAGAAAATGGTCACGCAATTACCTCTAATAAACAGGTTTCTTACAAACAAGCAATGGAACCTTCTAAATAAAGGTGCAATATTTATTTGATGCACTTTTGTAAAGCGTAAATTTCTTAAATTTTTCAATCTTGTGCTTTACAAGGATTTTCAATAAATTTCCCATCTGATTTGTATATTATGCCATATTATGTTCATTAGAAATTAGGCTACTATGTAATTACTTAAATTTTCTATTTAAAACTTAATTTTATATTTTATCAGCCAGAAATCTGGTAACAGAACTTAGTAACCAACTAGGTATCTACCACACATAAGCATTTTAATCACAGACATTTTTTTACTTCAAATCAAATACGACAAAATCTTTGTGTAAGGTGCAAACTGCAAATATATAAAAAAATCTTCCTACGTTTTACAAGCTTAACGTGACTCGATCACATCTGAAGAACGTCAGCTTGTACTCATCAAAAATCTCGTCCCTAACATGACGGTGCCTGGTTACATGTTATGCGATGTTTCAGAGCATTACGCGATTCGTGCAATGTCTCGTCACGCGGGGGAGGGTACCTAAGTGGGGGGTAGGAGGTGAAATAATGCTGATTCTAACGAGCACTCCGCTGTGGCGCGTGACGTGGATACTCGCTTCACGTGGGCAAGGTGCGTTCCACTCGACTCACAAAGCTTTACGTGTTCATTTGGAAGTTCTCCATTTGAATGGGATTCAGACGAAATATGAGATGTATGACGTACTTATACGACCAATGTTTTTTAAGCTTTAGTCATCTTGGTTGGTTTGGCTTATGGTTACTACTTGTCGGGTTGTATCTTGCTAGACTTTTGAAATTAAATACAAAACATACTTACATACCCTGCGTTCAATTAATATTGGGTAGAATGTACAGTTATAAATTAAAATAAAATTATCTTGACTTTATACGTCCCGCTATACTGGATATAGGCCTACTCTCATACACGATAGGTATCGGCCTATAGATTAAATGTATTCAATAAGCAAGTTTTCTCAAAACTGGCAGCTCGTTGGTTACATGATAGGAAACTATACTATGCCTACGGCTAAGTTACGTTTCAACGCACCGTATTTCAAGCATGATTTTTTGCCAAGTGGAACCGTCGCGAGGAAGCAAAGTTACACTAATTATTGTTACATGTGGCGTCGTTCCCAGAATCTAGAATCACGCTGTTCTCGCCGAACACCAACATGGGGACAATATCCCTCTTATTATCAATAGGGACACCTTACTAATTGGATCTCGTTATGGGAGAGATATACGTAAAGATTCAATATTTACTTAAGTTTATTGTACTTAATTGGATACTAGTTATGTACTGTCGCTGGAAATATGAACGAATTTGTATGCTTATTGTTTTATTTTGGAATATTCGTGATGCATTTTGCATACGCAGATCCCCGTCGCTTGGAGTTGGAAAATGAGGATTACATAAATAATATGAGACGGACCACCTTTAATTATTATTCATGTTGTTAGAAGCATTTTTGTGTTTTGGCAATATTTCAAATTACGAGGGAAACTGATGGACGCATTGAAGACGATGATGAGAAAATTGTATGTAAGTAGGTATGTTGTTCGTAATATTTTGGACATAAGTAATGTTTGGACGCACCAATATATTACAAACATGACATTTTAATAGGTTTAAACGTACGTAGTCCGTGTACGTTATTGCATGTTTTAGTGAGAACGCCTAAGGAAGTTGTATATACTTATATTATTTACAATTCAAAATGCACTTTAATTCTTATTGGCGCATGCTTCTGTTGTTTCTTCAATTAAGAAAACAAAATAAAATTAAAAAATTGTATAAATATTAAACATTACATAAACATATATCTTAAATTGTACAAGAAAACTGCATGCGGTTGCCAGTCTTATAGTCCACACAAAGAAGGTTCCTATACCGATACCGACACAAGCCTTTTTCTGTGTTTTTTTTTTCATATTTTACTCGTTAAAATGTAATATTAGTTCCATTGACCGTCTCGATAAAGAAATGAACTACTTGCATCAAAAGTTGATTTAAAATAATTTTTAAGAAAAAAAAACCGACTTCAATGAATGGGGTTAGCCGGTGAAGTATTATTGTAGATGGTGCACTTAGATTCCATACAATGAAATAACTTGCTTAACAAACGCAGCGGAGAGGACAAATCGCCAAACGTGAACTATGCGTCGTTGAAGAGTTCTGTTCTGATTATCATTAGCAGTTCCACTTCATCAAATGTCACCCTTTTGAATGAAAATGTTTGATTTATTGATAAAAATACAAAAGTCACTTTATGTATGCCTTTAAGATTTGAGGAATTCCCTCGATTCCTCATGGAACTCTTCATCAAAATTGAGCTTGACGAAAATTGGTCCTGACAATCTAACTTGCTTAACAAACACAGCGAAGAGGACGAATCGCCAAACGTGAACTATGCGTCGTTGAAGAGTTCCGTTCTGTTCATCATCAGCAGTTCCACTTCATCAAATGTCACTATGTTCAATGAAAATGCTTGATTTGTTGATAAAAAGACAAAAATCATTATGTGTAAGCCCTTAAGATTTGAGGCGTTCCCTCGATTCTTCATGGATCCCATCATCAGAACTTGAGCTTGACGAAAATTTGTCCTGACAATTAAACTGCTTACAACATACTTACCTACATAAATGTTTTTCATTTGATAAGATGTTAAGGTCACTGATATCTAGCATAAAACAACCTATAGAGTAAAACAGATCCTACCTTATTTTCTCTAAGTGGACAAATTGTAGTCAGTCACTTTAAAAATATAAGTACAGATTACGTCATATATTATGTTTACACCTGTGCACCTTATCACAAAATGGTAAGGTGCGAAAATGTAAACATAACTTTAAAGTCGACTATAAATACAAAGCTGAATTTTGAGTACATTGTTTGCTTAAGTATGTTTGACCTATAATAAATACTTTATAATTAAATAAATACATAAATATTACAGGACAATCTTACAGAAATGTACCTAGTTCTACATAGCCACTTAGCATAGTCATGAAAAACAAAAATAATTCGTCTTTATTGCATTAGTATCGAGTGGTCAATAAAACTAATCCACAGCGCAGGCTTCGTCAAAAAGGATACAAAACGACATTCGCAACAAACTTCGTCCAATCTACACCAGTAATAATCTGCCACAGGCTTCGTCAAAAGTGTACAAGATAAAATCCGCAACAAGCTTTGTCAAAAACCTAACCCTTTAAGCGCGCCTTCACGTTAATCCCCGAGACGACACGTACCTGGGGCAAACGTTCCAAAAATGCTGGCCGCATTACCGCGCTGCACTGCCAACGATATTTGCTGGACCAGGTACGAGCCGGACCGGGGACCACAACCCCGGTCCCTCAACCGCTGCCCCAGATCTTTTATAATTTTTTTCCCAGTCATGAAAATAACATACAGAAATTGGAGAAGTTGTGTACAAAAACTAGGTAGGTAACTCTTTGAGTGCCAAGCTCCCTAAATCCTATACAAAATAAACACACCTAGCTTGTTCCTGGCATTTTAATCAACACTTACTTTTAACCCTAAGCGTATGCACCCGCATGGACGTTATTAACAACCTTAGTATAGGTCGTTAGTCTATAAACATAGAACCTATCCTATCTTTATCTTCCTTTCATTCAACAAAAAGTTTCAACGGTCCAAATAAACAACATGAAACAACATTATGTTTAGGGATAGATTAGTGTTGCCATTAGATTAGTTATGCAAAATATGCCAGCGGTCTTTGCGAACCCTCGGCGGCCCGCGCGCGCCCTCGGCGGAATACTAAATGAACTCGAGTTTTCCGTTAAAATTGAGCATTTAGCACTAAAGAGATTTTTAAAAGCCCAACAAAGGTCTTGTTTGTATTTCTCTAGATGTTGATATTTCCGAAAGGAATGAATAGGCTAATCCATTTTTATTATTCTAGATTTGTATAAAGAGCATCAGATAAATATACATATACTTTGGGAAAACGCGAATGCGACGCAACGCATCTCGATACATACAATACGTTTTTTTTTACAAATCTCTACGACTGCATATGATTAGCAATAGCGATATTTGTGAGGAAATCCTATTTTGCCCCTTTATCTAAGTAATATCATGATTTATAACACTTAGTTACTTACGGCTCGGTTTCAAGTTGAACCAGCTACATATAATACAGGATGATTCAGTAGAGTAGAGTAGAGTCTCAGTGAGCAGAATTAACACTACGGATTTAGTTAATAACAAGCTACTCGTATTGTTTGATACCAGTATTAGCAGATTAGTATGATTAGCCCTAAAAAAATTTTTTAGTAAAAAATATAAAGTTATAATTTAAACGACACGCATAGTAACTCTACAATTAGAATACTAATACTGTAAACTCTCTTGTTTTTCTGTGATATGTGTCAAATTGACGACTTTGGAAATATCGTATCTCACTTATTTAATATTACAATATGTTTTATCTACACTCATACTGTAAGTACTCTAAAATGCGTTCAAAAACCGTAGACAATGACAAGCATTACAACAAACGATTTAACTATGATAAGTTTCGTATCTGCGGCAGTAACGTAATTTTAACTTTGCATGCTCAAATATTGTTAAGCAATGAGTTTCAAATTTGGAACATCGAATTTGATAACATAATGTTACCGACATGGCCAACTCGATTGGTCCCGCGCGAGCCCCGACACAATCGAGTTGGCCACGCCGACACAATCGAGATGGCCGCGGCGGTGCAATGGCAGCCATTCTATGATTTCCGAATACGGCATTTATAATAAATAATATGAGTGTAGATAAAGCAGTGTATGCAACTGTACGTAATTAGGCCTTAAAACACTCGTGTGATCTTATTATGAAATTCGCCTGCGGCTCATTTCATAAAACCACACTCATGTTTTAAGGACCCTTATTACGTAACAGTTACATAAACTACTATTTCGTAATCAAAGTGCTGTCATAATTGTTAACGAGGTTTTATCTTTATTGATTTTTTATGTAGGGTGACCATGATTACAGATAATAAAATTTCTACGTAACAAAAAGATAAATAAAAATTAGAAAGGCATTATTGTTTCACTTAAACATGATGGCGGCCGATTCAATGTCGTTAACTAATTGTGTAGGGTTGTTCCTGCTCACGTCTCCTGAATCATTCTGTATTTAGATTAAGTAACTAGTAAGTATTATACGTACTTAGATTTCATTGCAAAAGTTTATTCAGATCCACAAGTCCGCTTCCGAAAATACTTTTATTTTTATTTTACTTGTACCTACTTTGTATCAGGTTGGAATTGTATGTGGAAGCACGATATATAGATACGTACCTAATCGAATCGTAGTTAAATTGTTGTACTTAATTATAAGATTTGGATTATATGCAGACATCCAGAATGCGAGCTCTACTTCAATTACCTATGCGTCCCTTTGTGTTAAATTACAGGCAAGGCAACGTGATTTGATGTTTGTGCCTGATTGATGACAAGTCGCGTAGAAACTTCGAATCAATCCGAATAGGTAGTTGATGACTGACGTAGCGGCCATTATTTTGTCAGCTCCCGTCTCTAGTAATATCAGGTGCTTAGTCTAATTTAGAAATAACGTCGGCGTCGTGCTATAATTTGCACAAAATATTACATTTTCTACTTATCGATGTGTGGTTTAAAGCATAGGAGATAAAGAAAGGCATGATACATTTTTGTGTTCGCACTTGTATGTTCGAAAACAGACAATCAACGTAATATAATTGTCAATAGCGATGCATGATATGCTCAAGGGCATAGGATTTCATTTGTTTTCAAAACGTTTTTCAGTTTCATTCATAATACGATTTTTCTCACTGATTTAACTAAAATAAATCTAGCTGATGATTTTTTATTGACTGAACCGGGACAAAGAAAAGTCGGGTGCCCCTAAAACACGAGTTTAATATAGATTAAATATAATATCGTATCGTCATTCTTATGTTATAAGAATTTATGATATATTACGATATATTCTTATGTTATAAGAATTTATCGCTACATTCATATTAAACTTTGACAAATATAATAAATTTAATATACTTAATTTTCTAAATGTTAACATAATAAAAGTCATATCATATAACAAAAGTCCATCATTGTTATTACGACAAACATGAGACTCCATATCTGCGTCACAGGCCGGCCACTTAACGTCACCCGCACGCGCACATTCTCAGCCAATATTTTCGCCATTTGTCACAAAAGAACTCCAGGCTATTGTCTTTAAGTTTTCTCAACTAGCGGTCTACACATTACATTCATAGAAATGTCAAAAATACTTGATGAGAACATGAAATTTGACAATATCTTTTGGATTGCCACAACAGCAATGCGTCTGAATCGATCTCATCCTTATGTCCCGCGAGATAAGAAATGGCGCACACAATTTACTGCTTTATTCATTTTATCCGTATGTTGTGCGTCGTTCATGTTGTACTCATTATTTTTCCACGACATACGGTGTGGGCGATATGCTGATTCTTGCAAAAATGCAATCATGGCAATAGTTGCTTTCACGATTACATACAAGTACTTAATTATTTTACGATACCAAGAGTCTATTATTGATCTCATTCGCATTGTTGACAATGATTACGAACTGGCCAAGGATTTCTGTGAAGAAGAACAAGGCATCGTTAAGCGATATTCCATAAAAGGGGTAAAAGTTACCAAGTACTGGTTCATTTCGGCTTGCACAACGGGTGCTATTTTCCCGGTTAAAGCATTTATTATAATGGGAAAGTTATACGTAGCAGGTGAATTCCGTCTTGTGCCGATGTTTGACATGACATACCCTTGGATTTTGGAAGAATATAAAGACGTACACGTCATTTACGCTATGTTATTCAGCATGACACTCTGTTTTGATTTCTATGCGACCTCAATGTATGTGGGATTTGATCCGATTGTCCCGATATTTATGCTCCATTTGTGCGGACAGTTAGACATCCTCAACTTACGCATATCTAAGTTGTTCTCTGATTCAAATAAATCTCCCGAAACCGTGCAAGAAGACTTAAAAAGAATTATTTTACAACTGCAGGATATTTACAAGTAATTAACAATTTTTATTTTATCCTTTAATTAACCAGGTTTAGTTAAAAAACTTAAACATCAAACTTTGTGTTTCAGATTCATTGAAATTATTAAAACTAACTTTACAGTGTTGTATGAATTTATTATGAAAACTACAACTTTTCTGCTTCCTTTGACTGCATTTCAAATTACCGAGGTAAGAGAGAAAACGAGAAATGATACGAGTATAAGTATCGAATAACATGCATTCTAAATATTTCCAGGTAAATCAGTATACTTATATTTTGTTGTAGTCTCTTCGAAATTATTATGCATCTATTTATAAAACCATGTTAGGTCGGCCCAAACTCGTGCTTCCCTTATTTCACCTTTAAAGGTGTTCCCAATATTACATTTTACTAGTAAATTTTGTATTCTTTCCTTTTCGCCTCACCGCAAAAAATAAAAGTGAATGATTACAAAACAAAATAAAAAAACCGGCCAAGTGCCTGTCGGACCACGCATAATGGAGGGTTCCGTACCTTCAATGGAATAAGAACCAAACTAATACCAAAAGGTCGTATCTGATGGCTAAGCAAGAAGTTTTTTGGAGATAACTCAAAAATGGCCGAACCGATAATGTTCAAAATAATTTTCATGTAATAAGGCTTATCTTTTCAGCTTATTCATATTTTTTGGACTTACGGTTCAAAAGTCACAGGGGTCACACAATTTTTCTTACATTCGAAGCGATTATTCCTGAAAATATTCATTTAATCTCAAAATGCTCAAAGAAACGTCGATGTTATTTTTAAAAACCTACCGATTCATGTGCAAGATGTTGATATTTAGTTACAAATAATATTTATTTAGTTACATGTAGGGAGCGTCCTTCCTAAAAATATTTTTTTCCGCAATTTAACTACATAGCCGTATATACACACATTATGTCAAAATTTTTGTTTCCGAGTAAAATGTTTTTGTTTCCGAGCTGTGACATACGGACGGACGGACGGACGGACGAATGGACATGACGAAATTATAAGGGTTCCGTTTTTGCCATTTTGGCTACGGAACCCTAAAAAGGATTAGAATAATGAGTGGAACCAAGTACAAAGTCAGTACTTACTATTCCGTTTACACATACGCCCAGCATTAATAATAAAATTGGAAAATAGGTAGATATACTTGGAAAAATATACTACGATGTGTTATATTGATATATTAAGTGAATAACAAATTTGTATATCAAGGACATGTTTCCATATATCAGTCGGATAATCCACACAAAAGACACCATTTATAAATTCCTATTTTTAGCTAGAAGAACGAATAGGTCATGAAAAAATATTTCATCTATATATATAAATGCCTTTGTCCTGACTGACTGACTGAGTGACTGATCCACGCAGAGCCGAAACTACTGAAGCTAGAAAGTTGAAAATTTCAGATCTGGTTACATTTGTAATGTGTACAAGTAATAAGAAGCGATTTTGAAAAATTCAACCTCTAAGGGGGTAAAAAGGGGGTTGAAAGTTTGTATGGATGGGGCTTAAAATTTATGGTTAGAGATTTAAAACTTTGTACACTTATTACTAATTAAAAAATAATAAAAGTGATTTCAGCGTTTTTTGAAATTCTACCTCTAACGGGGTAAAAAAGGGGTTGAAAGTTTGTATAGAGATTAATTTTTTTTTTTGTGCCAGACATTAATTTCGGACAGTAATTTCGTTTGCAGGCTACTAAATTAAAATAAAAAAAACCAATTTCAGCGTTTTTCAAAATTCCACCTCAGAGGAGTTGAAACGGGGTTGAAAAGTTTGTATTAAAGCGAGGCCGTAACAACTGAAGCTAGAAAGTTGTAATTTGCAGGTCGGGTTACATTTATAACGTGTATAAATAATAAGAAGCGATTTTGAAAAATTCAACCCTAAGGGGGTAAAAAAGGGGGTTGACAGTTTGTATGTTTAGGATTTTAAATTTTAAGTTAGAAACTCGAAAATTCGTACGTTCGCTGATATTTATAAAATAATAAAAGTAATTTCAGCGTTTTTTTTTTAATTTCACCCCTGAGGCGGTTAAATAGGGGTGCAAAGTTTGTATGCGGGAAACTTCTTTCTTTAAGCTAGAGACTTAAAACTTTGTAGGATAATTACTTATTAGAATACATTATAGCGTTTAGGATAATCTCACCCCTGAGGTGGTTAAAAAGGGTGCAAAGTTTGTATCGGGGATTGTTTATTTTTTTGAGCTAGAAACTTTTAACTTTGTAGGAAATACAATAAAAGTCCTTTCAGCGTTATGGAAAATTGTACCCCTGAGGGGGTTAAATAAGGGTGTGAAGGTGCTATCATATGCGGACAAAGTCGCGGGGCGGAAAGCTAGTCTATGTATGCGAAAACATGAGCTAATCTAAATCTGGCAATCGGAACCATGTCTGAATATGAACTTGCACAGGACACTATCTCATTCGAATGCAAATAGATTCTTAAATAACTTTTAGCAAAAAGAAAATATGTTCTACATAATTATTATGCTTGGTATCCACTTATAATAGAAACAGTGCAACGGGTTTATCTCGTATCATTTTCTGTTGTAATAAGATTATATTACATACTGAAAGAAACTATGCTTAAAAAACACCGCAGGAAAAACCGTAGTACTAATTGAGTGTACCATTTATTTACAAAGTGACATACATCAATCACAAATTAAAATTATTTAAAAAAACATATTTAAATAGATGTGAGCGAGTAGCAAAAAGGAGGTTTGTATTTGAGCACATACAGCCACACAAGCTGTGATAGTGCGACGTGTTAAAGATCTAATTGAATTGTGACCTCAGGTCCAGGAAGTGCAAATGTGTTTTAAGATAATAAAGATCAGAAATTCGTAAATAGATTTATATTTTTATTGTTGTTAGATGAGATCTTTGAAGTGCTTACTCGTTGAAACATTTACTACTTTGACTTACGTCAAGTAGGTACCAAGTAGTTAGTAGTTAATCTACACAGATTTAAGTATTTAATTTTGTTGTCATCCTAACATAGCTCTTAAGTAAAGTAACTAACAATATATAGACCCACGGGTTTAAAATAAAATATTTGAATTGAATTGAATTGAAAAATGCATAATTTATTTTAACACGTTTCAAGTTAAAAAAACACGCTGGATTTTCTTTGTTAATTAATTTAGGTACAGTCGACTACAAAGAAATGTGTCCACTTTTTCACCTCATTGCCTTGTAATAATATCCAAAAGTGGATACATACTTTTGTAGTCGACTGTACCTAGTCGGTTACTAAGTTCTGTTACTAGAATTTTCACTAAATAAATAGGAATAGGTAGCAAGTTAAAATCCTATTTAATACTCAATAGATTACAATATATTGAAATGAAAATTATTGTCGCAGTTTTTCACAATTCTTTATAACACTCGGAAAAAGGCGTGAAAATATACATCAAAATTACACTCCTTGTTCATAAACTTAATATAACTTAATATAAGGTCACTTTTTCCTTTGTATATATTATGACATCTATATATTAAGTTTATGATTTATATAGTAGTGTGTCTACTTAAAATAAATAAATCAAAATATTTATTAGAAATAATTTTATTTGTTCTTCAGTTGTACTCCTTGTTTATGTTGATTTTAAATCCTATTTATTTTTAATCACGTTTAAGACGCATCAGTCTTACACAATTCGGTAGCTGTATTATATAGCTTCAATTTGGTATATGTATAGTTCACATGGGTCTGTCTGATAAAATACTAGACTATACGTTGCAAGTCTGCTTGTTTCATAGCAGTCTAAATCTATGTATTTAGTGCAAAACTTAAAAATAGGCAATGTTCCAAATGGGAATATATGTGGGATAAAATCGCAAGAAAATGGTCACGCAATTACCTCTAATAAACAGGTTTCTTACAAACAAGCAATGGAACCTTCTAAATAAAGGTGCAATATTTATTTGATGCACTTTTGTAAAGCGTAAATTTCTTAAATTTTTCAATCTTGTGCTTTACAAGGATTTTCAATAAATTTCCCATCTGATTTGTATATTATGCCATATTATGTTCATTAGAAATTAGGCTACTATGTAATTACTTAAATTTTCTATTTAAAACTTAATTTTATATTTTATCAGCCAGAAATCTGGTAACAGAACTTAGTAACCAACTAGGTATCTACCACACATAAGCATTTTAATCACAGACATTTTTTTACTTCAAATCAAATACGACAAAATCTTTGTGTAAGGTGCAAACTGCAAATATATAAAAAAATCTTCCTACGTTTTACAAGCTTAACGTGACTCGATCACATCTGAAGAACGTCAGCTTGTACTCATCAAAAATCTCGTCCCTAACATGACGGTGCCTGGTTACATGTTATGCGATGTTTCAGAGCATTACGCGATTCGTGCAATGTCTCGTCACGCGGGGGAGGGTACCTAAGTGGGGGGTAGGAGGTGAAATAATGCTGATTCTAACGAGCACTCCGCTGTGGCGCGTGACGTGGATACTCGCTTCACGTGGGCAAGGTGCGTTCCACTCGACTCACAAAGCTTTACGTGTTCATTTGGAAGTTCTCCATTTGAATGGGATTCAGACGAAATATGAGATGTATGACGTACTTATACGACCAATGTTTTTTAAGCTTTAGTCATCTTGGTTGGTTTGGCTTATGGTTACTACTTGTCGGGTTGTATCTTGCTAGACTTTTGAAATTAAATACAAAACATACTTACATACCCTGCGTTCAATTAATATTGGGTAGAATGTACAGTTATAAATTAAAATAAAATTATCTTGACTTTATACGTCCCGCTATACTGGATATAGGCCTACTCTCATACACGATAGGTATCGGCCTATAGATTAAATGTATTCAATAAGCAAGTTTTCTCAAAACTGGCAGCTCGTTGGTTACATGATAGGAAACTATACTATGCCTACGGCTAAGTTACGTTTCAACGCACCGTATTTCAAGCATGATTTTTTGCCAAGTGGAACCGTCGCGAGGAAGCAAAGTTACACTAATTATTGTTACATGTGGCGTCGTTCCCAGAATCTAGAATCACGCTGTTCTCGCCGAACACCAACATGGGGACAATATCCCTCTTATTATCAATAGGGACACCTTACTAATTGGATCTCGTTATGGGAGAGATATACGTAAAGATTCAATATTTACTTAAGTTTATTGTACTTAATTGGATACTAGTTATGTACTGTCGCTGGAAATATGAACGAATTTGTATGCTTATTGTTTTATTTTGGAATATTCGTGATGCATTTTGCATACGCAGATCCCCGTCGCTTGGAGTTGGAAAATGAGGATTACATAAATAATATGAGACGGACCACCTTTAATTATTATTCATGTTGTTAGAAGCATTTTTGTGTTTTGGCAATATTTCAAATTACGAGGGAAACTGATGGACGCATTGAAGACGATGATGAGAAAATTGTATGTAAGTAGGTATGTTGTTCGTAATATTTTGGACATAAGTAATGTTTGGACGCACCAATATATTACAAACATGACATTTTAATAGGTTTAAACGTACGTAGTCCGTGTACGTTATTGCATGTTTTAGTGAGAACGCCTAAGGAAGTTGTATATACTTATATTATTTACAATTCAAAATGCACTTTAATTCTTATTGGCGCATGCTTCTGTTGTTTCTTCAATTAAGAAAACAAAATAAAATTAAAAAATTGTATAAATATTAAACATTACATAAACATATATCTTAAATTGTACAAGAAAACTGCATGCGGTTGCCAGTCTTATAGTCCACACAAAGAAGGTTCCTATACCGATACCGACACAAGCCTTTTTCTGTGTTTTTTTTTTCATATTTTACTCGTTAAAATGTAATATTAGTTCCATTGACCGTCTCGATAAAGAAATGAACTACTTGCATCAAAAGTTGATTTAAAATAATTTTTAAGAAAAAAAAACCGACTTCAATGAATGGGGTTAGCCGGTGAAGTATTATTGTAGATGGTGCACTTAGATTCCATACAATGAAATAACTTGCTTAACAAACGCAGCGGAGAGGACAAATCGCCAAACGTGAACTATGCGTCGTTGAAGAGTTCTGTTCTGATTATCATTAGCAGTTCCACTTCATCAAATGTCACCCTTTTGAATGAAAATGTTTGATTTATTGATAAAAATACAAAAGTCACTTTATGTATGCCTTTAAGATTTGAGGAATTCCCTCGATTCCTCATGGAACTCTTCATCAAAATTGAGCTTGACGAAAATTGGTCCTGACAATCTAACTTGCTTAACAAACACAGCGAAGAGGACGAATCGCCAAACGTGAACTATGCGTCGTTGAAGAGTTCCGTTCTGTTCATCATCAGCAGTTCCACTTCATCAAATGTCACTATGTTCAATGAAAATGCTTGATTTGTTGATAAAAAGACAAAAATCATTATGTGTAAGCCCTTAAGATTTGAGGCGTTCCCTCGATTCTTCATGGATCCCATCATCAGAACTTGAGCTTGACGAAAATTTGTCCTGACAATTAAACTTGCTAAACAAACCCAGCGAAGAGGACAAATCGCCAAACGTGAACCATGCTTCGTTGAAGAGTTCCGTTCTGATCATCATCAGCAGTTCTACTTTATCAAATGTCACTGTTTTGAATGAAAATGATGGATTTGTTGATAAAAATATAAAAATCACTATGTATGCCTTTAAGATTTGAGGAGTTCCTTCGATTCCTCATGGATCCCATCATCAGAACTGCGTTTTGACAAAAACGGGACCAATCTGTATATATATACTTACAATCAAAAAAAGAATTTTCAAAATCGGTTCAGATATGACGGAGTTATAAAGTAACAAACATACACGCCGCATTGAGAACCTCCTCTTTTGAAATCTTGAAGTCGGTTAAAAACTAATCCCCTTATTCATAAACGGCCACTAAAGTTAAGAGATCGCTGATAATCATTTGTCCCTTTCCCTCATATAGGGTGGACGGAAAGGGACAAACGATTCTCAGAGGCCTCTTAACTTTAGTAGACGTTTATGAATAAGGGGGTAAGTATTTTCGCCATAGCCTTCGAAGAAAATTAAGCATTTCGTGAAATTCGCGCGTTTTGTGAATAAGGCCTCCTAAGGTATGAGTCACGTTATAGGTGACCTACTTTACAATATTATAATCATCCGACTTACTTTACAACAACACATAATTATACTGCTGCTCGTTAAGATGCAGTCTGCCTCATCAGCATCACGCATAAGAACTCTATTGACACTGGAATACCAGTTTTAATTTGGTGTTTATTGCGCAAGAACAAGGGAAACAATAGAATGAGATTTTTTAAATTACTATTACCGCGCATATGCGTGGTAAGGCATTAGTTTAATAAAACCGTATCATTCATTAACTATTGTAAACTAAAAAATGCTTACTGTTCCTTATTAAAACGACGTGGCTTGTGGAATCCACAATGTGGATTCGGTTTTAATTGAAGCCTTACCGCTCTTGCTATTTATCATAAAATCGACTCAAGGAAACTGAAAACAGATGTTGAGGATGGAATAAAGAATTCCGGAGAGCCTCGGTTCGTGCGGACTTGGAATACAGATGAACGAAGATAAAGTTAAAATTCTCTGATAACTAAATGGACTCTGAAGTGTTGACACAGTTTGTATCGACTGCTGCTTCGGAAAACCCATGGAAATAATATGTTAAATAGTACCGACTTTAAATACATTTGCATAAGTATTAAACTGCTTACAACATACTTACCTACATAAATGTTTTTCATTTGATAAGATGTTAAGGTCACTGATATCTAGCATAAAACAACCTATAGAGTAAAACAGATCCTACCTTATTTTCTCTAAGTGGACAAATTGTAGTCAGTCACTTTAAAAATATAAGTACAGATTACGTCATATATTATGTTTACACCTGTGCACCTTATCACAAAATGGTAAGGTGCGAAAATGTAAACATAACTTTAAAGTCGACTATAAATACAAAGCTGAATTTTGAGTACATTGTTTGCTTAAGTATGTTTGACCTATAATAAATACTTTATAATTAAATAAATACATAAATATTACAGGACAATCTTACAGAAATGTACCTAGTTCTACATAGCCACTTAGCATAGTCATGAAAAACAAAAATAATTCGTCTTTATTGCATTAGTATCGAGTGGTCAATAAAACTAATCCACAGCGCAGGCTTCGTCAAAAAGGATACAAAACGACATTCGCAACAAACTTCGTCCAATCTACACCAGTAATAATCTGCCACAGGCTTCGTCAAAAGTGTACAAGATAAAATCCGCAACAAGCTTTGTCAAAAACCTAACCCTTTAAGCGCGCCTTCACGTTAATCCCCGAGACGACACGTACCTGGGGCAAACGTTCCAAAAATGCTGGCCGCATTACCGCGCTGCACTGCCAACGATATTTGCTGGACCAGGTACGAGCCGGACCGGGGACCACAACCCCGGTCCCTCAACCGCTGCCCCAGATCTTTTATAATTTTTTTCCCAGTCATGAAAATAACATACAGAAATTGGAGAAGTTGTGTACAAAAACTAGGTAGGTAACTCTTTGAGTGCCAAGCTCCCTAAATCCTATACAAAATAAACACACCTAGCTTGTTCCTGGCATTTTAATCAACACTTACTTTTAACCCTAAGCGTATGCACCCGCATGGACGTTATTAACAACCTTAGTATAGGTCGTTAGTCTATAAACATAGAACCTATCCTATCTTTATCTTCCTTTCATTCAACAAAAAGTTTCAACGGTCCAAATAAACAACATGAAACAACATTATGTTTAGGGATAGATTAGTGTTGCCATTAGATTAGTTATGCAAAATATGCCAGCGGTCTTTGCGAACCCTCGGCGGCCCGCGCGCGCCCTCGGCGGAATACTAAATGAACTCGAGTTTTCCGTTAAAATTGAGCATTTAGCACTAAAGAGATTTTTAAAAGCCCAACAAAGGTCTTGTTTGTATTTCTCTAGATGTTGATATTTCCGAAAGGAATGAATAGGCTAATCCATTTTTATTATTCTAGATTTGTATAAAGAGCATCAGATAAATATACATATACTTTGGGAAAACGCGAATGCGACGCAACGCATCTCGATACATACAATACGTTTTTTTTTACAAATCTCTACGACTGCATATGATTAGCAATAGCGATATTTGTGAGGAAATCCTATTTTGCCCCTTTATCTAAGTAATATCATGATTTATAACACTTAGTTACTTACGGCTCGGTTTCAAGTTGAACCAGCTACATATAATACAGGATGATTCAGTAGAGTAGAGTAGAGTCTCAGTGAGCAGAATTAACACTACGGATTTAGTTAATAACAAGCTACTCGTATTGTTTGATACCAGTATTAGCAGATTAGTATGATTAGCCCTAAAAAAATTTTTTAGTAAAAAATATAAAGTTATAATTTAAACGACACGCATAGTAACTCTACAATTAGAATACTAATACTGTAAACTCTCTTGTTTTTCTGTGATATGTGTCAAATTGACGACTTTGGAAATATCGTATCTCACTTATTTAATATTACAATATGTTTTATCTACACTCATACTGTAAGTACTCTAAAATGCGTTCAAAAACCGTAGACAATGACAAGCATTACAACAAACGATTTAACTATGATAAGTTTCGTATCTGCGGCAGTAACGTAATTTTAACTTTGCATGCTCAAATATTGTTAAGCAATGAGTTTCAAATTTGGAACATCGAATTTGATAACATAATGTTACCGACATGGCCAACTCGATTGGTCCCGCGCGAGCCCCGACACAATCGAGTTGGCCACGCCGACACAATCGAGATGGCCGCGGCGGTGCAATGGCAGCCATTCTATGATTTCCGAATACGGCATTTATAATAAATAATATGAGTGTAGATAAAGCAGTGTATGCAACTGTACGTAATTAGGCCTTAAAACACTCGTGTGATCTTATTATGAAATTCGCCTGCGGCTCATTTCATAAAACCACACTCATGTTTTAAGGACCCTTATTACGTAACAGTTACATAAACTACTATTTCGTAATCAAAGTGCTGTCATAATTGTTAACGAGGTTTTATCTTTATTGATTTTTTATGTAGGGTGACCATGATTACAGATAATAAAATTTCTACGTAACAAAAAGATAAATAAAAATTAGAAAGGCATTATTGTTTCACTTAAACATGATGGCGGCCGATTCAATGTCGTTAACTAATTGTGTAGGGTTGTTCCTGCTCACGTCTCCTGAATCATTCTGTATTTAGATTAAGTAACTAGTAAGTATTATACGTACTTAGATTTCATTGCAAAAGTTTATTCAGATCCACAAGTCCGCTTCCGAAAATACTTTTATTTTTATTTTACTTGTACCTACTTTGTATCAGGTTGGAATTGTATGTGGAAGCACGATATATAGATACGTACCTAATCGAATCGTAGTTAAATTGTTGTACTTAATTATAAGATTTGGATTATATGCAGACATCCAGAATGCGAGCTCTACTTCAATTACCTATGCGTCCCTTTGTGTTAAATTACAGGCAAGGCAACGTGATTTGATGTTTGTGCCTGATTGATGACAAGTCGCGTAGAAACTTCGAATCAATCCGAATAGGTAGTTGATGACTGACGTAGCGGCCATTATTTTGTCAGCTCCCGTCTCTAGTAATATCAGGTGCTTAGTCTAATTTAGAAATAACGTCGGCGTCGTGCTATAATTTGCACAAAATATTACATTTTCTACTTATCGATGTGTGGTTTAAAGCATAGGAGATAAAGAAAGGCATGATACATTTTTGTGTTCGCACTTGTATGTTCGAAAACAGACAATCAACGTAATATAATTGTCAATAGCGATGCATGATATGCTCAAGGGCATAGGATTTCATTTGTTTTCAAAACGTTTTTCAGTTTCATTCATAATACGATTTTTCTCACTGATTTAACTAAAATAAATCTAGCTGATGATTTTTTATTGACTGAACCGGGACAAAGAAAAGTCGGGTGCCCCTAAAACACGAGTTTAATATAGATTAAATATAATATCGTATCGTCATTCTTATGTTATAAGAATTTATGATATATTACGATATATTCTTATGTTATAAGAATTTATCGCTACATTCATATTAAACTTTGACAAATATAATAAATTTAATATACTTAATTTTCTAAATGTTAACATAATAAAAGTCATATCATATAACAAAAGTCCATCATTGTTATTACGACAAACATGAGACTCCATATCTGCGTCACAGGCCGGCCACTTAACGTCACCCGCACGCGCACATTCTCAGCCAATATTTTCGCCATTTGTCACAAAAGAACTCCAGGCTATTGTCTTTAAGTTTTCTCAACTAGCGGTCTACACATTACATTCATAGAAATGTCAAAAATACTTGATGAGAACATGAAATTTGACAATATCTTTTGGATTGCCACAACAGCAATGCGTCTGAATCGATCTCATCCTTATGTCCCGCGAGATAAGAAATGGCGCACACAATTTACTGCTTTATTCATTTTATCCGTATGTTGTGCGTCGTTCATGTTGTACTCATTATTTTTCCACGACATACGGTGTGGGCGATATGCTGATTCTTGCAAAAATGCAATCATGGCAATAGTTGCTTTCACGATTACATACAAGTACTTAATTATTTTACGATACCAAGAGTCTATTATTGATCTCATTCGCATTGTTGACAATGATTACGAACTGGCCAAGGATTTCTGTGAAGAAGAACAAGGCATCGTTAAGCGATATTCCATAAAAGGGGTAAAAGTTACCAAGTACTGGTTCATTTCGGCTTGCACAACGGGTGCTATTTTCCCGGTTAAAGCATTTATTATAATGGGAAAGTTATACGTAGCAGGTGAATTCCGTCTTGTGCCGATGTTTGACATGACATACCCTTGGATTTTGGAAGAATATAAAGACGTACACGTCATTTACGCTATGTTATTCAGCATGACACTCTGTTTTGATTTCTATGCGACCTCAATGTATGTGGGATTTGATCCGATTGTCCCGATATTTATGCTCCATTTGTGCGGACAGTTAGACATCCTCAACTTACGCATATCTAAGTTGTTCTCTGATTCAAATAAATCTCCCGAAACCGTGCAAGAAGACTTAAAAAGAATTATTTTACAACTGCAGGATATTTACAAGTAATTAACAATTTTTATTTTATCCTTTAATTAACCAGGTTTAGTTAAAAAACTTAAACATCAAACTTTGTGTTTCAGATTCATTGAAATTATTAAAACTAACTTTACAGTGTTGTATGAATTTATTATGAAAACTACAACTTTTCTGCTTCCTTTGACTGCATTTCAAATTACCGAGGTAAGAGAGAAAACGAGAAATGATACGAGTATAAGTATCGAATAACATGCATTCTAAATATTTCCAGGTAAATCAGTATACTTATATTTTGTTGTAGTCTCTTCGAAATGGAGAAATCAATTTAGAATTTATTGGATTCTTTACGGGCGTCATTTTACATTTCTACATGCCATGTTACTACAGCGACCTCCTAATGGAGACGGTATGCGTGTCTTCTTATTTAAAAATTCATTTTACCAACCTTTGTTTCATATTTTTAGTAGGTACAAGTAAGTAGTAACGTCACAGACGATATTCTCATAAGTTTCATAATATGGTTGTATTGGAAGTGGTGGTGGAACGTTTCTCAGACTGTTTTGTCTGGTTCCGTATCGCCAACTCCGCGGCAGCGAATTAGCTGGTATTCCAATGAAAATGTTATAGGTACCTACTTATACTTCTCAAAAGAAACAATCATCAGCGTAAAACGAGGTGGCTTCAAAAAAAATTGGGGCTACATTGATGATAGATTTCAAACAGTCATTTCATTGCATGCGTTCTCAAATTAACTTCTTTATGTTGTTATTCGTTGTTGCCTATAAACTATATTTTAGGGACAATCCGTCTTTTATCGTGCAAGTGTACCAATATAAGAGATGAGTAATATTTTTCACGCGTGATATAAAACCTTTTTAGGGTTTCGTACCTCGAAAGGAAAAAACGGACCCTTATAGGATCACTTTGTTGTCCGTCCGCCCGTCCGTCCGTCTGTCAAGACCCTTTTTCTCAGGAACGCGTGGAGGTATCAAGCTGAAATTAATATCAAATACTCAGGTCTACTGTCCCTTGGAGCTGTGAAAAAATCAAACTTCTAAACCAACGCAATCAAAAGATACAGCCGTTTATGCTGCAAATTTCCGCAAATTTTCGAAACTCGCAAGGGAATCAAAACGTACAGGGTACTTCCCGTGAACTCAGAATCTTGAAATTTTGTACGAAGCAACGTCTTATTATAGCACAGATAAAGAAAAAATTGCGTAAATTTTTAGTTACATCATATAATAAAAATATTTTTAATAATTTTTAAGTTACTACCCCTATATACCTATAGGTTTGTACGGAACCCTCGGTGCGCGGGACCGACTCGCATTTGGCCGGGTTTTTTTTTGTCAAAGGTGGAGGTAAAGACCTTTTGTCGCTACGATACCCCGGGGTAGCTTTTGTCGCAACGGTACCCCGGGGTAGCTTAGGCATAAAAGTAACTAGTAGCAACTACCATAAAATACCCCAGCATACCACAAATGTTTGTGCAGGGGGAAAACTTCCGTCAATCTATTTACTCTTGCGGCTGGGAGAAGCAGTCGGACAAGCGCGTGAGGCGCACCATTCTGTTTATGCTCACGCGCGCTCTCAAGCCGATCGTCATCTGCACCGTCTTCTGTGCCATCTGCCTCGACACCTTTGCTCAGGTTATATTATTATTGATCTCAGTGTCTCATTACATTATTTAATACAATTAACACGGAACTAAAGTGGCACCGAAAATGGGTTTTAATACGACCCCTTTTGCCCAAGAGAGCTGAGCGAATGCTGACTATAATTTTCTGTATTTAGATGAGTTCAATGGTCAATATTATACATATATTCTGTTGGTCTAGCTTTAATTGTTTTGAAAATTTCATGATGATTTCAATACCGATAATCTACTGAGGTTTTCAGAAGTTGTTTTACATTTATTTTTTTCAGATGTGCCGAGATGCGTACTCCATATTTAATTTGATGAACGCAGCTTGGGCTTAGGCTGAAGCATAAAACGAACACGCTTATTCTTCAATGCTTATATATTTAAATTTTTAATAACATGCACAATTTTTTGGACTTCTTAGTAAAGTAGGTAATACTAATAACGCTGGCTCAAGTAGGGCATCCAGTAAATTCAGTTTAAAACAACACGTAAAGTTTGTAAACAAATAGTATTTTTATTGATTTATTACTTGGTTCGCCTATACCAACATATTTGACAGACAGAATCTTCCGACCTCGAAATCCCTCCGGGTCATTATCAAACTCTAGAAAAACACTAACACTTTCGTTTTATTTTTCATTTCTATCATCTTTACACACAAAAGTCGTTATAAAAATAAAAGTAGTTATACACATATCGGAAGGTTAAATGTACGGGTTGTATATACGGAGTGAAATTTAACTCCTATGCAAATGTGTGATTGTATACCCTAATTATTTTTCAATTACAATAAACTGCATGATAAGTAAACGTATTGAGATGCAAATACGAAATTACAAGTAGTTACAACTAGAAACCTAATTAACATGAATATTAGTATTTTTTTCATTGAACATATGAAAATAAAACGCAATAAAACGGCCGCTTGGTTTTAAGGCACACGATGTTTTTGTTACAACGCTTACATTAGGGGAGAGTCGGTCATATCGTAGTACCAGTACTTTCCTAAACGTGTATTCATTATTTGTGAAAGTAGTTACAAATATGACCGTGTATGCATATCAATACTCAGTATCTTGGCTACATTGAGTATCAAAATATTCAAAATGACTATTTTAGGATTCAAATAATTAACATTTTAATAACATTTCTTTTTCCGAAGAGGTTGCCATCGGTACGATTTAAGCCGACGATTGAAAAAGCCGTACCATGAACACTGAAATTGTGCTAACAAAATATTTGAATGGGAATTCTTTACTTTACGTTGAAATACAATTTAATAATACCTGTTCGTATAAATTGTACTTATGCACGAAATATGTACCATATGTACGATTTACATGACTGATGAGATTTATTTGAAAGAAAAAATAAAAAATGTAACTATAAAAAATAGACAATCTTTAAATACCACATACCACAGATTTAAATTAAATTATGGACGGAGATAATGTTGGCTATTACTTTTTATGTGGGGGCAAAATCTAGTAATTAAAACGTAAAACCTAGACACTGTTACGTACGTATTTCGTAGTACGATCTGACGGGCTGTACAATATGGCTGATCTTCCTCTACAACTTACAAGCTGATCAATTAATGTCACGTGCACGCGTTTGTTCTCAGGTAAACTCTTCATCATGTAACACAAAACAATTTAGAGCTACTTATTTTGCTATTTGCCTTTAAGTTTTCTCGCCTAGCGGTTTTCACTTACGGAAAAAATGACAAAAATACTTGACGAAAATATGAATTTTGATAATATATTTTGGATTGCTACAACAGCGATGCGTCTTAATCGCTCCCATCCTTATGTTGCTCGAGACAGGCTCTGGCGCACTCAATTTACAGCAATTTTCATTTTATCTCTATCGTGTTTCATATTTCTGTTGCATTCTATTAACCACGACATAGGGTGTGGTCTTTTTGCTGATGCTAGCAGAAACGCTATAATGACCATTGTCGCTTTCACGATTACATATAAATATTCGATTTTGGTGCGGTACCAGGATACCGTTTTAGAGCTCATTCGCATTGTCGATGAAGATTACGAGCTAGCCAAAGAGTTCTGTCAAGAAGAACAACGGATTATTCTTCACTATTCTAAAAGAGGAGTCAAAGTTTGCCAGTATTGGTTAATTTCTGCTTTCTCAACGAGCGCTATATTCCCTTTAAAAGCGTTTATACTAATGGCAAAATCTTACATGGCAGGAGAATTCAAATTAATACCTATGTTTGAACTTACATACCCTTGGGGTTTAGAAGATTATAAGAACATTCATGTTATCTTTATCATGTTATTTGGAATAACGTTTTTCTTCGATTTTTACGCATGTTCAATGTATGTGGGGTTCGATCCGATGGTCCCAATATTTATGCTTCACTTGTGCGGGCAGATTGATATCCTTAATCTACGTATATCAAAGATGTTCTCCAATTCCGAGGATTCCGATGAAACTGTTCGTAAAAACTTAAGAGAAATTATTGTTAAGCTGCAAGATGTGTACAAGTAGGTACCGAAAGCTTGTTTTTTCTATTACATACCAAACGTGTAATTACATACAAACTGTTTTATGCCTAAGTAAGTACCTAATAAGTAATAACCTATTTTTACTTTGCAGATTTATTGAAGTAATTAAAACAAATTTTACAGTATTATATGAGTTTATTATGAAAACTACGACATTTCTGCTTCCATTGACTGCTTTTCAAATTACAGAGGTAAGCTAAAAAGAGAGCATTAAATAAGATGTATGTAGAATGGATTATAATTATATTTTAAAAAGCCAATTATTTCGAACTTAAGCATTTTTCCTCTTTCAGTCCTTACGGAATGGAGAAATCAACTTCGAATTTATCGGCTTCTTCTCTGGCGTCATTTTACATTTCTTCATACCGTGCTATTACAGCGATCTTCTGATGGAAACGGTATACTATATCAATCAGCCACAATAGTTTTTTAGTCCTTATTATATACCTACTCAATATTCAGGCGTCGCCGTAACCCAACGTTCGAGAGCAATTAAAATCATACAGTCAATTCAATCTGCAATGCAAATATTCCTATTATTGATTTCGACATTGTAACTTTGTGCCTGTATATTATGATATTTTTGAACTGAGCCTATTGTCGAGCTAGAAGTGACTTCAATTCGCTACAACTAACTTTTTAATATAGTGCAAGATATCCTTTTTTGATGATTGTACCTACTTATACATATTACACCTAAAATGAATTTTACTATATTCAGTCATTGATCACATCTTTACGTACATTGATTCAGTTTTTGCTCGCGCGTACATTTCGCTCGCACTTTCAATAATAAAATATCAAAACAGAACCATATCAGATTATAAAATCTTTCCAGCTCTGTGAAGGATATTGCGCAGCGCGGTAAAGCCTTAGTCATCCTTAAATCCTCAAGCCTAAAGCTTACGTAAACTTTGTCAAGCCTTGTGAATTTTCAGGGTGAAAAATTTCGTCAGGCCTTATATTCATGCGGTTGGGAGAAGCATTCGGACATGCGCGTGCTGCGCACCATCCTGTTTATGCTGACACGCGCTATCAAGCCAGTCGTCATTAGCACCGTCTTCTGTGCCATCTGTCTCGACACCTTCGCTAAGGTAGGTGTAGTAAGACGTGGTCAGCATAGTCACAATTTTACTGACGACTCCTGGAGTTTTATTTGTAGAAATATTATTTTCTCCATGAGACGTTTAAAAGACGCTTGTTTTTTTTCGTCACGGAGTTTATCATCAGTTCCTCCGCGCCCGCACATTAAAACAGACGCATTTTATTTATGCTATACCCAATTGCTCATTCTTATTTGAAAAACAGCTCATATTTTGGAGTTCTAGTGCAGTCCGTGCCGCCTCTCAGTATAAATATGTTTAAATATCTACTAAAAATCAAAGTACCAATTTTAGCGTGACAGAGGTACCTATAGTAAGATTTGTCGTATAAAGTTCCTAACTACATACTACATAGCTTGTTATACTAATTTAGGTTAATTTCATTTTTATTTCGTTTAGTTTATAAGTTTGTAATTGAAGTAATTGTACCTTTTAAATGGTTTTTTTATGAGTGAATAAATTATACTACATACTTACCCCAACGCACACCAGTAGTTCGAAACTTAACTAAACATCCAGATGGAATAAGCTACTAAGTCCCTGCTAAAAGTACATAAAGTAAGTAGTCTTGTGACTGGTGTGCAGTGTGCTATACAGCGTGTATTTTTAATATTACCTCAAACCAGAACCAAACGTAGGTTTTAGTACAAGGTACAATTCAAAAATTAATTACGCTTTAGTGGTTAAGACTAACTTAAAATTACCTTATAATATATAGATATTATAAGGTAATTTTAAGTTTTTCCGAGCAGCAATGTATTGTGTACACTTATTTGACACATGGAAGAGAAGTGTCTAGTACTGTTTAGTGATTATCGTTACGTATTTCCTCCATCAGACTACTTGGGAGGACTGTACAATATGTGACATCGAGTTCAGGCTTCATATTTTTTTGTAGCTTCTACTCGCCAAAAGACAACTCCTCCCGAAATTTTAAGTTGCGGAAACGCTTGGTTTGCGAGATAAAAAATAATCAAAATTCCATATAAAATCCCGATTTTACACCGCCATGACACAATATTTTGCAGAGGAGTGGGGGGGAGTGTGATAGTGTTAGGTTCTGGCGCTTCGCCGGCCGCTGCCGCGGCACGCTCGCTTCGCTCGCTCGGCTCGCGCGCTGTAGGGTCGCAGTTCTACCTAACACTCCTCCTCGCTTCGCTCGTCGTCGTACCTACACCGACCTGCCTTAGAGTCTGTCTGAAACTAGTGAAACTACTTTGAACTAACCTAAAAAGTTCCTACAAAGTGTCATGTCGTATCCCCCGCCCGCAGACCCCGCCAATTCTTTTTGCGTTTTGTTTTACGCGTTTTAGTAAAATCGTACCATTATTGATAATTATTAATCAACATATTTCCACAAAATCATTGAATAAATATCATGTGACTATTATTGTACACAAATAAGTCGAAAAAACTGTATTTATGTAAAAACTGAACATAAAACAAATCATCACGTTTTAGTTTTTCTCAACACGTTTAACGAAACACAAAATATTGTGTCATGGCAGTGTAAAATCGGGATTTTATATGGAACTTTGATTATTTTTTATCTCGCAAACCGAGCGTTTCCGCAACTTAAAATTTGGTGAGGAGTTGTCTTTTGGCGAGTAGAAGCTACAAAAAAAATATGAAGCCTGAACTCGATGTCACATATTGTACAGTTGATCCGACTACTTGGCAGCCAAAACCGAATCATTATTGCGTTTAAACATTCTTTCATATTAATATTTACTAGCCAAACTTTAAAGGCAAGGAATTCTTATTGGAAAATAATACCCACTTACCATTTCATTAGAAAACAAATGTCTTGCTCCAAACAAATCACATAAATTTTCATTTCATACTACCACATTTTTAAACTCTTCTGAAATTGTTATGAAACTAATGATTCTACTATTGAATTAGTACTATTTTAATGTACACACATTTACAGTAAATAATCAACAATGAATTGATAAGAAAACGTCAATGATACACTTCAACCCGACAGTCGATACCTACCACAGAAATAGCTACCTACTTGAATAAAAAGTTTCTTCAAGGAGTATTCATTTCATTCAAAAATTATTTTAAGGTATAATACGAACTACCAACCTATAACTAATAACTGATTTCAGCAAACTCAGGCATACTACGCATAACTGTTTACTGGCTGGTAAGAATGATACTATTAAGGTAAATTACAATAGGAAAGAAACTAATTTGTTATGACGTAGATTGTCTTGTAAACCGGTGTCATGGAGCCGGTAGAGTGTCGATGGCGGATAGGCGCTAGTTTCAAATTAATGTGAATTTTAGTTGTCTATAATCACTTATTTGCGTGAAAGTTCCAACTAAATACCTTTAAACTTAGTTGCTTTTCCATTTTTTCGGTAAGGTGTATTAATTAAGTATATATAGTTGTAAAACATAGAAATATAATAGCGATCTTTGATTTAAGAGGGTTGCCCATGGCAACCAAATCAACGTCCTCATGAGTGAGGATACTGATTTAGAAGATGGGAAATTCAGTCAATTTAGGTTGAAACTCAAAATGAAAACTTTGAAAAAAAATGCACGTCTGAAACTCCCATCTCCTTAAAGACCCGTATAAATGATAGGGAAAGGGAGATTCGTAAAGATAAACGGTTAAAGGCTAAACGTAACGACAACCATATGGATAGCGACAGGTCTAGGTCCCCCAGCCCCATTGATCGGTCGTATGACTTGAGCATGGATTCAAACAATTCGTCAAGTAGTTCAGATGATACTTTGATCCCTCCTGGCCAAAAATCCTTAGTCCAGACTTTATCAAAATCTCTTCCGTCCCCCCCAGCACACTTGATTGATGATTCCCAAGGAAACAAAACCCCTTCACAAACACCATCATCTACTTTTACCCCAATTGGCCGCCCCAAATATTCTCATAATAACCAAGGTCCAGTTTCGGTCCATGTACAAAAATTCGAACCCGCGCCAGATACAGGAATCACACTCCACCCAGTAGCTTTCGGGCGCTTCCTACAAAACCGAAAAAGGGAGTTCCCAAATATCGTGGAGGTTTCAGTCAAAAGGATCGGTAGAAACCGAGTTTCTCTGAATTTTCACTCAGCAGAGGATGCTAATTTATTCCTGGAGTCCACTACTCTAACTCATAATAATTATAAGGCATTTGTGCCCTCTTTCAATGTAACAAGACAAGGGTTAGTCCGAGGAGTTCCTAACGACTGGTCGCCGGAAGAGATCCTTGAAAACATCAAGGTCCCAATAAACTCAGGTGACCCTGTCCCTATCAAGATTAGACGCCTTAATTTTAAAAAATCCAAGCCTGACGGTTCTTACTCTTGGCTTCCGTCTGAGACGGTAATTATCACTTTTGATGGACAAACCCTACCGAAGAGAGTTTACTTGTTTAAACTCTTTACATGTGGAACAATATCAGTACCCTACTATCCAGTGTTTCCACTGCTGCCGTTTTGGCCATACAAAAGAGAAATGTCGATCCCTTCCTCGGTGCTTCCGATGTGGCGAATCCCATTCAGGTGACTCGTGCAATGAAGATATAGAACCTTATTGCATTAACTGCCCTCGGGGCTTAGGGACAGGTCACATGGCCAACAGTAAGTCTTGCCCCGAATATATTCGCCAAACAAACATTAAAAATACTATGACGAACGAGAATATATCATACATTGATGCAGCCAATTTACATGCGAAGGTCAGCAACAAAGCTTATGGGAATGTAGCAGCGCCTCAAATAATCTCTTACAAAAAAACTATAACTCGACAACCCCGCGTCGCCCCCCGCCTGGAGAAAGGTTACGACCGAAAGGCCCATGAATCCCTAATTAGAGACCCGGTTGTTGAGTCCAGGCCTGTTTTCTGCACACAAGAAGACCCGACTAATGAAAATATGAAAATTACGGAGGTAATAAAACTGATCTCTTCCTTTATTAAAATACTTTCCCCTACCAGTCCTCTGCCCTCTTTGCTATCCCACGTCGCACCTCTTATTTCAAATTTGTTATCTTCTAATAATGGAGCAGGTAATTCTTCAATGGAACTGTCGCAGCATACATAATAAAAAACAAGAAGTACTGTTCCTTACTAATAAAGTCAACCCGGTTATCCTTGCCATATCAGAGATATGGCTCAGACATAACTCCTCTTTTAAAATCCCCAGCTATTGCTCTCTAATGGACTGTCGACAAGATGGTCGAGCTGGATGTGCCCTGTTTATTAGAGACCACATTCCTTACATGCCCATCCCTATATCCCAAAATAGTCATGAATTCAATGCATGTTGTGCCCGAGTGGAAAATGTAACATTCTTATCCATTTATATTCCCTCTCCCTTATAATAACCTGAAATCGCTTAAGGATTTAATAGAATCCCTCCCTCAACCTCTCGTTATACTGGGTGACTTTAATATACACCACGCTTTATGGGGCTGTGATAAGAACGACGCCCTTAGTGAGCAATTTTTATCATTAATTTTGGACAAGTGCAACCTATGTCTACTGAACTCAGGCTCTCCCACTCGACGCCCCCTACCTAACCAAGCAACGAGTGCAGTAGACCTATCTCTTAGCTCTCCGTCTCTTGCATCTCGAATCTCTTGGGAGGTCTTGGACAGTACTTATGGAAGCGATCATTTTCCAGTTTTACTTCGTTTTACTTTTGTTTCTAATAAAAGACCATCTGTAAAAAGGCCGCTTTTATTGTATAATATTAATGGCGCAGATTGGGATAGCTACAAAAAAAATCTAGATCGCGAAACTCCATATTTACCACCGATTTCCTCAAACTCAATAGATATCTGCTCAGATGCCCTTGTTCATGTTATTAAGACGTCAGCCGATAAAGTCTTCCCTCTTAAAAATACTGCTGTAGGGAAGTTGCCATCACCTCCGTGGTGGGATAATGACTGCACTAAAGCCGTCAAGACTAGAAAGAAAGCCGAACGGTCGTATACCGAGAATATGTCGTCCGAGAATTTTGAAACTTTGTCCACAACTATGACTGACACTAAGACTCTGCTTAATAACAAAAAGGCTGAAGGTTGGAAATCTTTTTGCTCTTCATTAAGTCCTTCCACTCCTGATGTTATTGTTTGGGATAACATCCGAAAATTTAGGAAATTTTATAATTCCTATAATTGCCCTTACCCTATCTCTTTAAAATGGGGTGAATCGTTCCTAACTAAAATAGCTCCCCCATATGTCCCGGGTGTATATGATTCCCCTATAAGTCTGTTGAATAATAAGTCATCTGATCCCCTAGATCAATCATTCTCTCTCTTAGAACTCAAAAATGTGCTCGGAGCGGTAAAAGACTCAGTCCCAGGTCATGATGGCATCCCGTACTCCTTTCTAGCTAAAGCTGGCAATTCCTTTCTCAAATATTTTCTTGGCTTAATTAACTGTATATTGTTTTCAGGCCAACCGCCTTCATCCTGGAAATCTCAACTTATTATGCCTATACTTAAACCAGGAAAGGACCCTAATGACCTAACCTCTTATCGCCCTATAGCCCTATCTTCCGTCCTTTCAAAGATCTTAGAACACCTCATCAAAAATAGACTAGAATGGTTCCTTGAAAGTCATGATCTACTAGGAAAATCTCAGTTCGGTTTTAGGAAGGGAAAAAGTACAATTGATAACCTGGCCATTTTTACGTCTGATATCAGGCTTGCCTTTTCAAATAATTGGATGTCAAAGCTGCCTATGATAATGTTCAGATTCCAATCCTTAGAGAAAAACTATATAAACTAAGAATCCCAGTAAGGTTAGCCTGCCTCGTGGGTAACCTCCTTTGCGAAAGACAAATCTCCTTCCGGGGTAAAGATCCCGAAATCAAACCTACGAGACTGGTTTGGCGGGGGCTTCCACAGGGTTCTGTTTTAAGTCCTTTACTATTCAATCTTTATACACATGACCTGGAAGACTCTGTGTCTGACTGTCGAGTCCTCCAATATGCTGATGACCTATTAGTTTACTCTTCAAACAAAAATATAACATCTCCATGCGCCTCAGTTAATAATTCCCTCCGATCGCTAAATAACTATCTCTATAAAAATGGTTTGTCCCTTTCTCCGACCAAATGCTGCGCAGTTGTTTTCACCCGTAAAAGAAACGTGCCTGCTTTAGATATATCAATCAATGAATCTAGTATACCTGTCCGCTCCTCTTATAAATTCTCAGGGATTCATCTCGATTCGAAATTAAGCGGGAATCTGCACTTTGATTATTTAGTTAAAAAGTGTGAGCGTGGGCTCAATACACTAAGATGCCTTGCGGGAGTCTGGTGGGGAGGTCACCCTACTTCCCTTAGATTAATTTATAATGCCACAGTACGCAGTATACTGGATTATGGATGTCACTTATTAGTGCCGGGAAACAGAGCTGGATTGAACAGGTTGAACCTAATCCAATCCAAGGCTATGAGAATTATTCTGGGTGCAATGAGGTCTAGCCCTATTAAAGCTATGCAGGTGGAATGCGCAGAGCCTCCACTGGATTTACGTCGCCAATTTCTGGCAGATAGGTGTTTTTTCCGCTGCCTACAATTTTCGTATCACCCCATCATCCATCGTTTATATGATCTTAAAGCAACGACCGCCTTAAATCTTGATAATCAGCCTTGTTTTGTTAATAGTCTAAGAAAGTTTCAATCTCTTAAAGACCCTGTTTTTCATTCCCTTCGACTCCCTCTGTTTGAATTTGACTATGGGACTATCATTTACCACCCTCGTGTCATCCTTAATTTTGATATCTGCCATGGTGACCCTCATGCTGATGAATACCTTCGTCAGATCCTCTCACATGAATGGCATGATTGGAATTCAATTTTCTGTGATGCGTCCAAACTATCCCCGGTTGGCTGTGTGGGAATAGGAGTTTTCCACTCGCAATATAATATAGTCCAAAAAATTAAGTGTCCCCCTGAAACATCAGTTTTTACTGGAGAGTGTATTGGCATTTTAGAGAGCGTAAAATTTATCTTACTCTTCAAATTAAGGAAAACTATCATCTTTTCGGATGCCCGTAGCTGTTTACAAGCTTTGTTGGCTAATCTTTTTTCAGTAAAATCCCATAATCCAATCATATTCCAAATTAAAGAAAACCTATTAACATGCAAAAGAAAGGGTTTCGAGGTTGCCCTGGTTTGGATCCCTGGCCACTCAGGGGTCTCGGGCAACGAACGGGCCGACCAGATTGCCAAAGAGGCAGTGATCTGTGGTGACAAAACCCCCTTTAGGAACTACTGCTCCGATTTGTTTACACTGGCGTCCAGATGGCTAACCCAGGCCTGGTCCTCAAACTGGACTGCATATAATCGGAGCAAAATTAAACGCTATTTTCTAGTTCAACCTAACGCAACAAGAAAGCCTTGGTTTGCTAAGATTTTTATCCCAAAACAGTTCTGCTCCACAATCATTCGAATAAGACTAGGCCACTGCTGTTCCCCTGTTCATTTGAAAAGAATCCATGCTCGGGACTCCTCTCTGTGCGAGTGCGGGCTGGGAGAAGGGGATCTGAATCATATTCTACTGGCGTGTCCTCTTTACGATCATACTAGATTATATTTTGACCTCTTGAAAACTAAAATTCCTTTCCCTACTTCCGTCCTGGAATTATTACAAACCAAAGACAAACAAACCTTACTGGCTCTAGTCTCTTTCTTAGACTTAAATAAATTAAAACTTTAATATTAATATTATAACATAGTATACGGATTATATATATTTTTTAATTTATGTCATTATTGTACATGGAAAAGCAACTATATATCTGCTATTTATATTTGATCAATCCTTTTATATTTATGCCATATCGACATGACGCTGGCTAATGTCATAAAAGCCATATAAAAAAAAAAAAAACCGGTGTCACCAAATTCTGCATGCAATCCCAAGACCATCAATATTTAGTTTATCGGGAACTAGCCGATATGATTTGAATTTATGGCGAAAGTGGACAAAGTGGGCAGCGAGCCATAGCTTTATACAGGAAAAAATTGCAAATGTGATTGAAAATCTCCAGCAAGTTGATATGGAGAAGGTACGACAATCATTGTTACGTCTTTGTGTCGCCTGCCGCGAAGTTTAAGGACGACATGTGAATAATCGCTACCTCAGACGTGTAAATCGTAATGATGTTTATTTTTTTTACAAACGTATAAAAACTCAATGTCGGTTTTTTATTTATTATTGACAGCAGATAAAAGTCATCACTTAAAGTGACAGTTGTGACTTCGCGCCATCGCCATAAGACAAAGTAGCGATACATTGCCCGCTGAATTATTTTATAGGAAAAAAAAGAAATGAGTTAAGAGTTTTTTTCATGCAACATCGGTTCATAGCACTAATGCCTACGTCTGGTTCAAATTTGAGGTAATATTAAAAATACACGCTGTACAGTCACCAGCATAAATATATGACTGTGGGCAGCGCTGTAAAAATATCTGATTCTCCATTGAGGGCAAAAGTATATGACGACACTTCCGCGGTAAAAATATGTGATGGTTTCTGGCCGGCATAAACATCGTTTTGCATCGATCAGCATAAATATCGGATTCGTCCACTTAAAAATATCTGATTACCTATCAAAAGCAAAATTATGTGACTACTGCCACCGGCATAAATATCTAACCTCTGTGAAAGCTTTAACATCGGATGACAGGTCGACCGCATAAATATCTGACATAATAAAATCAAAATTATGTCATCAATATACAAAACCAAACCTTATCTAGCTGGTATAAAGCAGTAAATGGTATATGATGGTATGGTCGATATTCATCATGACGTTTAATAGATGTGATAAACCTTCTTATTACTATCCTAAACTATCATTAAAAAGTAAAAATTTTACGTCAATATGGCATGTCACATTAGAAATAAACAAGTTAAATTATTATTTTGCATGTATTGCAACTCGTAATAATTAAATTAATTCAATGCCATGTATAGCGCGTCTTATCAAATCTACGAGCAATTGAAGCATAGGATTATTTAAATATATGAAAAAATAGACCGCTCCATAAAATAATTAATCCATTAAGAGTTTATGTGAGTTGTTTCTTGTTTACTTACATGATACCTACGTAATCAATAGGTTCTACCGACTTAATAATGCATTTGTAATTTAATATTGTTTTTAGATAAATGCCGTGAAATCATGGATTACTTGCAAGTGGAAGATGCAAAATCGACCATCCTAAAAATTTAGGCCGTATTTTTGAAAATACAGCTTAAGACTTATTCAGTATATAACCTGGTGGGCCCAGAATGGTCGAATTTATAATACTGAAGATAAATAGTGCAAAATAAAATTATTGAATATTGACCTTGTTTTATTGCATGTTGCAAGGCACCTGTCCGACAAGTGACAAGGAGGCAACAGGAGAGCAATGAGCCAATCAGGGTTGGGCAAAAATTTGTGTATTGAAACTAAAGTTAAAAATTAGAACGTTAATCTAAACATGATTACGATTTCAATCATGAGCTTTCCAATCAGATTGAGCACCGACATGAGTAAATCATGACGATTTTCAGTTTCTATCATGATTAGTTACTTATCATGATTAGACAGATGCTTAGTTAAACTAACGATTTAGTTGTTTTAATGATGTTTTAAACAGGATTAGATTTTGCATAGCTACTAGCTCCATTATTTTTTCCCTGACGGAACAGAGGCGGCACGAGTAAGGTCAGTGTCAATAGAAAAGTAAAATAAGGTAAACAAATATGTCTGAATTTGTATGCAAGAAAGGCATTTGGTAATATTAAAGAAATCTGTTTTCACTAAAATATGTAAATAATAAGTTTTTGTATGAATTGACAAAAAAAAAACCATAATTGTTCTTTAAAAAAGTCTAATTGTGAAGCAATGAAGGTAAATGTGTTTTGTTACATTATTTTACTTTTCTATTAACACCGACCTTATATACATTTAGGATAAATGGCTATTTGTGACAATGTTTTGGTAAAGGTATCACTTGGTGGTTGGCGCTTACGTCATAAAATGTATTACACAGATTCAATATTGTAATCGAGCAAAAAAAACGTATGTGCCAGCTGCCAAATGTTACCTTTACCAAAATACCGACACATTTGGTTGTAAATTTTTTGGTATGTGTACAAATGAATGCTCCCATTATACTTTGAAACGGCCCGTTCGATTACATTGCAGTTTTCGGTTACGGTTAAGGTAACTATCACACTGCTGCGGTCTCCACATGCGGCGATGACGTTCGAGCGAGATAGCGTTTTGCGTATGTATAGTGCTGTTTCCTTGACTGATATATGTGTCAAAACGTCTAGTTTAAAAGATAATACCGAGTAATATGGCTGTGATATGCAGATTAACGGACAGATGGGCGGGCGGGTCGCATACGGCGTATATTCAAGAAATCTCAATCTAAGGTCTAATGTATGTGCTTCTACTTAGTTTTGTAGTAAAAAATATGTTTAAGGGGGGCACTCCATACATGCAACTAAATGAAAAAAAAAACATTTTAGGAACTATCAACGTGTAATAAAAAAACTTTGAACAATTTTTAGCTAAACATAGTTTCAAAAATAATCGCTCCGAGAATCTTTAAACGTGTCAGTGTTGTAACCGTTTGTTCTTGTAAACAATTGAACGCATAAAAAAATCTTCAGAATAAAACTTGTTGCAAATTTTATGCTCTACAATTTACTAATAGATGTCAACTTAAATGGAGTTATAAAAACCAATATACTTAATCACGAAAAACCCATTTTTTTGAGTTTGACCTTGCATAACTTCAGACACGAGGTTTTCCGAGATTTTTGAGATAACGTTAAAAACATCATAATGAAAGTGTAAAAGAGTTTCCACCGTATTATCTCTGATTCCGACGGTTACCCTAATATGCTTAGGCTAATTTGAAGTCTATTTTTATTCCCGATATAAAAAAGGAGTTCGGTTCTACAATATCTACCCATTCTATTTGGTTTTGGACTAAAATAATAATTTACTTAATTTGGTAGATTAGATGGTAAATTCTCAATCTATCAAGTTTTGTATTAAAATTAAATCCAAATTTGATGATAAAGTCAGATTAGGGCAGATTGAGCGGTCGTTTTAGTAACTGCAATAAAAAACTAGAATTTATCGAGAATACTGATGTTTACCTCAATATCTGATCACAGCTGTATTGTAAAGTAGTTACCTAAAATTATTTATTTACAAAAAAAAATGACGAAGCCTCATATGTAGTCCACAATAGAGCATTCACTATTAAACTGTTCAATGATTTCAATTTGAAAGAAGTAGGTAAATAAAAAATAAAGTAGTGAGATAGACTAACAAAATCCTCCCACACTTTTCGTTACCTATATTAGAATTTAGTTGCTATCGGATAAGTATATTTTGTGGAAACCTTTTTAGCTTGACAGGATTTTTACAAACCACATTTTTTTATTAAATTACCCGCTAAGCAAATTGTATAATAACGAAAATTTCTACAATTCAGAATAAAGGCCTTTTATCCTTGTAATAATATAAATCAACTTAAAAATATTCCAATCATATATTCGTCAATCATATGAACCGAATCATGATTGACTTAAGTTGATTGGCGTTACTTTAGTTTAAATCAGCACCCGTCGTTATTGATATATTCTTAGCGAAATTACTTAATTGTTTTGTGTTATCAGCGATGATTTGATAATGAGAATTTTTAATCAAATCACCGATTTCAATCATGAGTCCCCAACTCTGGAGCAAATGAACCTTGGTATCACACACGAATTGTAGAAATAAACCATTTTTAGCTACCATAGACAAATTTAAGCATTTACCTCTGATTTTGTCTACGAATTGATGAATTCAGAACTGAATTCAGATCAAGTGTGTGGAGTGCCGAATACGGTCAACGGCGATCCAGACGTCAAGTTGGCGCTATGTCGCGGTGAGTATAGACCCCTTTACCTCAGTCACTCGCCAGATTTCAAATAGGCGAATCTGCCTCTGCCGGTTTAGGACTACATTTACGAATGGATGTGCGAAACTGCGAATATTTTATGACATTCCTGCTTTTTCAATTAGAAATCATATGATAGATTTCTAATTCTCGTTTGCAATATTTCACTTACCTCCCGGTGGTGAGTGTTCCGAAGGGAGTTATGGACTTAATACTAATTTATTAATTTATTAATGATTTATTTATATATTTTTTGACACATTTTTTTTTTCACAAGAGTGATGAATAAAATTGTGTGTAATTCGTAAGAATATTGCAAACTTGAGTAACAAGGGCCGTTGACAAAACAACAATTAACCTGGTATTATAGTGACTAGTTAGATATTATTATGTGTCGCCGGGAAGTTATATTATAAAAATATTACCCGTAAATGTTCAAAGTAATGTATTAAATAAACAGTACTGCTTCTTTAAATTAACAATTTATTTACCCTATATACGTAAATCAACCGAATACAGTGTTGGCGCGATTTTTTTTCTTTAATTTAATAAAGTAAAATATCACTTCTCGCAGATTGACGGCAGTCGCACCGAGTCCTAACTGTATGAATAAATCGTAAATATTGTAATGAAGCTTTTAATGCAATGAAACATTATGAATTTGAATGTGTCAAATTCGTGATAGAAAATGTGAGATAGACATATGCAATGACACTTCAATGACAAGTCTGCACTCTTTTCGTGAATTGTCAAATAGCTTTTTACAATTAAGACCTCTATGCCAGCCAGATAAGGTTTGGTTTTGTATATTGATGACTTAATTTTGATTTTGTTATTATGTCAGATATTTATGCGGTCGACCTGTCGTCCGATGTTAAAGCTTTCACAGTGGTTAGATATTTATGCCGGTGGCAGTAGTCACATAATTCTGATTTTGATGGGTAATCAGATATTTTTAAGCGGCCGGATCCGATATTTATGCTGATCGATGCAAAACGATGTTTATGCCGGCCACAAAACATCACATATTTTTACCGTGGAAGTGTCGTCATATACTTTTGCCCTCAATGGAGAATCAGATATTTTTGCAGGGCTGCCCACAGTCATATATTTATGCTGGTGACTGTACAGTACGCTTCGTGCCCGAACTTTGTTAGTGTTCTAATTTCAAATTAGTTGTAATGTTAATAGCAATTTAAGAATGCCGTACGAATCAGTGAGAATGGGGTAAGAGACGGTAGGAATGGTGTAGGAGTGAAGTTGAGGTCGATGGGAGTCGGTGGAAGTTGACGGTGCGAAGTTCGCCGGGTCATTCGCGTTTTGACATTGGAAATGTCTTTTCGTTCGTTCCAGTATAGGCCCCGATTTCACGAAAAAGTGCGATCCCCTTATACCTCGGAAAGTTGTAAAGGTATGATATTCAAAAATGGCTCAAAACACTCATATTTACGAGAGCTGTAAGGTGCAAAAAGAATTTTTCGAGGAAATCAAAAAAGGAAAAAGTTATGGCCGGATTAGTGAAAAAATAAATCAATTTTTCCCAAATTTTTGATTTTGGCGTTCGATATTTTGGAAACGAAGAATGATGTCAATAATTTGAGAAGAACCCCTCTGGACAATTTAGTCAGCTACAATTTAAGCCTAAAAAAAAAGACGATAGAGTTAAGGGTCTGCCCTGTAGCCTAACCTTTTTGAAAAACGTCAGAACGACATTTTTCACATTAATTTTTTTTAACTGACTTCAAGATTTCAAAAGAGGAGATTCTTAATTCGGCGTGTAAGTATGATTTTTTTATTTTGTTTTTTTTTTTAAAATTTGTTACTCCATAACTCCGTCATGTCTGAACCGATTTTGAAAATTCTTTTTCTGATTTTAAGTATATATTGGTCCCGTTTTTGTCAATCTGATGAGGATCCATGAGGAATCGAGGGAACTCCTCAAATGTTAATGGCATACATGTAGTGATTTTTATCAACAAATCAATCATTTTCATTCAAAACAGTGACATTTGATTAAGCGGAACTGCTGATGATGATCAGAAGGGAACTCTTCAACGACGCATAGTACACGTTTGGCGATTCCTCCTCTTATCGAACACACATCGGTGTTTGTTAAGCAAGTAAGATTGTCAGGACAAATTCTCGCCAAGCTCAAGTTCTGATGATGGGATCCATGAGGAATCGAGGGAACTCCTCAAATCTTAAAGGCAAACACATAGTGATTTTTGTATTTTTATCAACAAATCAAGCATTTTCATTCAAAAGAGTGACATTTGATGAAGTGGAACTGCTGATGATGATCAGAACGGAACTCTTCAACGGCGCATAATTCACGTTTGGCGATTTCTCTTCTACGATGTGTTTGTTAAGCAAGTTAGATTGTCAGGACAAATTTTCGTCAAGCTCAAGTTCTGATGATGGGATACATGAGGAATCGAGGGAATTCCTCAAATCTTAAAGGCATACACATAGTGATTTTTGTATTTTTATCAACAAATCAAGCATTTTCATTCAAAAGAGTGACATTTGATGAAGTGGAACTGCTGATGATGATCAGAGCGGAACTCTTCAATGACGCATAGTTCATGTTTGGCGATTTGTCCTCTTCGCTGTGTTTGTTAAGGAAGTTAGATTCTCAGGACAAATTTTCGTCAAGCTCAAGTTCTGATGATGGGATCCAGGAGGAATCGAGGAAACTTCTCAAATCTTAAAGGCGTACATAAAGTGATTTTTGTATTTAAATCAACAAATCAAGCATTTTCATTGAAAACAGTGACATATTGATGAAGTGGAACTGCGGCTGATGCCATAAACATGTGAAATGTAAAATGAGAAAGGAATTCTTCAACGACGCATAGTTCACGTTTGACGATTTGTCCTCTTCGCTGTGTTTGTTAAGCAAGTTATTTCATTTTATACAGTGCACCATCTACAATAATCCTTCACCGGCTTCCCCCATTGAAGAAGTCGTTTCAGCAGAGTTGGGCACACTTGATTAAAATCGGCGATTGATTACTAATCATCGCTGATTGAATAATCGCTGATTAAATCATAACACAAAACAATCTAGTAATTTCGCCATGAGTAAATCATTAACGACGGGCGCTGATTGAAACTAAATTAACGCTAATCAACTAACTTGTTCAATGTGATTGACGAATGTATGATTAGAGTGTTCTTAAGCTGATTTATATTATTACTAGAATAAGGCGTTTGTTCTGAATTTCACATATTGAACCAGATATATATGTAGAAATTTTCATTATCCTAAATGAAAATGAGAATGAGAATGAGAATGAGAATGAGAATGATAGTGTGAGTGTGAGTGTGAGTGAGAGAGAGAGTGATAGTGAGAGTGAGAGTGAGAGTGAGAGTGAGAGAGAGAGTGAGAGTGAGAGTGAGAATGAGAGTGAGAGTGAGAGTGAGAGTGAGAGTGAGAGTGAGAGTGAGAGTGAGAGTGAGAGTGACAGTGACAGTGACAGTGACAGTGACAGTGACAGTGACAGTGACAGTGACAGTGACAGTGACAGTGACAGTGACAGTGACAGTGACAGTGAGAGTGAGATTGAGAGTGAGAGTGAGAGTGAGAGTGAGAGTGAGAGTGAGAGTGAGAGTGAGAGTGAGAGTGAGAGTGAGAGTGAGAGTGAGAGTGAGAGTGAGAGTGAGAGTGAGAGTGAGAGTGAGAGTAACTAAAAATCGACATGTTTTACTCATGTCCGTGATCAGGTTGAAAGCTCATGATTGAATTCGTAATCATGTTCATATGATTATGAGTAACGTTTTCATTTTTAACTTTAGTTTCAATCACGTTAATTTTTGCCCAACTCTGGTTCACAGGCGTTATGTTGAGGATACTTATGTTAATCTAAGAATAAAATAATTATCATTCAACGTCGTAGTTTTATTTTATAACCTTTTCCTTATCCCGACTTTCTCGTCGCTCAGCGACAATATTTTTTCGAATTCCGTAGATTCATTTCCAATGTGCACGATAGTCGTGTGAGGCACGACATCTGTGAATTTTTTAAGTCAATTGTATTTCGACATGTTTTTTTATTGTTGAACCATCACAAATTGCTACCTTAAAATTTATGATTGACACAATACATTTCGAGCTAAATATGCGATAGAAAAAACCGTGAGTGATTTCTTTAAATATGTTGAAATAAGCTACGCCACTGTGGGCTAAAATTCGGCTTTCATAGAAATAGAAACTTACATCTTAATTTGTATCTTTTTTTCTTAAAGTAACTCTAACTGGGTATTATTATATTCCAAAAGCGGAATTCCAGCCCACAGTGCCACGTTACTATTGAACATTTTTATATTATTTCATCATCATCATCATATCAGTCAAAAGACGTCCACTGCTGGACATAGGCCTCCCCCAAAGAGTGCCACAATGACCGGTCCTGCGCCACCCGCATCCAGCGGACTCCCGCGACCTTCACCAGGTCATCAGTCCACCTTGCGGGGGGTCTACCCACGCTGCGCCTTCCGGTTCGTGGTCGCCACTCGAGAACCTTTCCGCCCCAACGGCCATCGGTTCTACGAGCAATATGCCCCGCCCACTGCCACTTTAGCGATTCGGAGGGCTATATCGGTTACTTTGGTTCTGCTGCGGATGGCCTCATTTCTGATGCGATCACGCAGAGAGACTCCAACCATAGCCCTCTCCATTGCCCTTTGGGTGACTTTGAGCTTTCTTATGAGGCCCATTGTAAGTGACCACGTTTCAGTACCATATGTCATCACTGGCAACACACACCGATCAAAGACTTTCGTCTTGAGACACAGCGGAATATTGGAAAAAAGATATGCCGTAGCTTCCCGAACGCTGCCCAACCGAGTCGGATTCGTCGATTGACCTCTTTCTCGAAGTTGGATCTACCTAACTGGACAGTCTGTCCTAAGTATATATAATCGTCCACAACTTCGAGTGTAAAGTCTCCGATTGTAACGGGAGTTGGTGCTACATGGGTATTTGACATGATCTTCGTCTTATCCATGTTCATCTTTAGACCAACTCGCTCGGAGGCTTTACTGAGGTCATCGAGCATCGTACTCAAATCCTCCATGGTCTCAGCTAAGACTACTATATCGTCAGCAAACCGAAGGTGAGTGATGTACTCGCCGTTTATGTTGATGCCTAGCCTTCTCCAGTCCAGAGTCTTGAAAACTTCCTCCAGTGCAGCGGTAAACAGTTTAGGAGAAATAACATCTCCTTGCCTGACTCTCCGCTGCAACGGAATAGCCTTCGAGTTCTGGTCCTGGAGTCGGACTGACATAGTGGCGTTCTCGTACAAACACTTCAGCACTTCGATATAGCGATAGTCCACTTGGCACCTCTGGAGAGATTGTAGTACAGCCCAGGTTTCGATCGAGTCGAAGGCTTTCTCGTAGTCCACAAACGCTAAGCAGAGGGGCAGGTTATACTCCTCAGTCTTCTGTATAACCTGACGGAGCGTATGGATGTGGTCTACGGTACTAAAGCCTCTTCGGAAACCGGCTTGTTCGGGAGGCTGGAAGTCATCTAGCCTGCGTGCGAGACGGTTCATAATGACTCTTGAAAACAGCTTATAGACATGTCTCAGAAGTGAAATGGGTCGGTAGTTCTTCAATAACGCGTTATCGCCCTTTTTGAAGAACAATACCACCACACCTCTGTTCCACTTTATCTTATTACCATACTTTATATTATTTACCTATATGTTATATACTTATAACATATAGGTAACATTACTTACCAAGGACTGTAAAAGAAAGAAAGCCCGAAATCGCAGGTAAATATGCGATAGAGGTCTTTCTTTTTTACTGCCCGTGGTGAGTACACAATTTTATGTCTCCACCTGGCCATCATGCGAGTTTTACCGCACGACTCATGTTATGGCCAGGTGTGACGTAAAATAAATTATTTTGGCAGCTTGACAGACGTAGTTATAATATGACAAGGAAAATTTATTTATTATTCAATGACCCAAGCGGGAGGTAGCGACCCCTTCCGTCAGTTTGTCGCAAGCACTCGCCTGCCAATTTCCGCGTTTCCGGCAACATGGCCGACCGACTTCCGCCAGTTTTTGTTAAAAATAATAACTATATATACGTCAGTATGTTTACGAGTCTCTTTCAGAAAAAAAAATGGAAAATGAAAACACCCTAACTGAGAGAGCTTTAAATTTAAATTTTTAGCTTACTTTTGGGTTTGAGGCAAATAATAAGACACCTTGCAGAAACCTATAAAAAGCGAGCTAATTGTGTGGTATACTGCTTTAAATTAGAAGGCTGCACGAATTAAGTATTTAAATTATGACGAGGGTTAACCAATGATATTTACTATGGATGGGTTATGCTCGAACAAAATGAACACAAAAAATACATCCAGAGTTATTTCATAACCTAGCAACGATTCTGTTACGTTTATAAATATTGACAACCATTACACCTTTGTCACTCTCATTGTTAGAAAATTACAGTTTGTCTCTTTCTCACGTGGGCGACGGGAGCTCATAAGCACGTCCGCATATCTCGCTTGCCGATGCGCGACTAGCGACAATTGTTTGAATTCACTCATTTCAGGTGCTTCACTTTTGGAGCGTGCATAACCCATCTGTCATTATTATATACTAGCTGTACCCGCGGCTTCGCCCGCGTGTGTGGGAGGTTTGGTCATTTTCATTTACTATCCAGGCCATTAGTGTAGAATTTACGCGTTCTACATATAAATCTATCTATATTTATTAGTTCATCCGTGATAAAGATCTGCTTCGAACAGAGGGTCAAACGCTGAAGCTATGAGCGCGAGGTAGCGTGTGAGCGCAACGTCCCAGCGAAAACTGCTTTTGCAGCAGCAGGCCAAAATCTAATAAGGCCAAAGGCAGCAAGAATTGTTTCAGCAGGAGCATGAAAGGGTCCCCACAAAACTCAATAGTCAAGTTTTTTGGTGAACCCGAACTCCTAAGCCGTGATGCGGTGAGCGGCAATATCGCGAAAGCCATAGGGCGAGTACGCCGCAGGACCCAGGCCCGGAGGATCGCAGCGAGAATTGCTTCAGCAGAACAGCATGTCAGGGACCGGACATATGTAACTCAATGGCGAAGTGCCTTAACGAACTCGAAGACTGTGGACACGAGGGTGAGCGGAAATGTATGTGAAAGTCAAAGGCCGAGTACCGCGTAAGATCCAAGCTCGGAACATCGCAGCGAGAACTTCTTCAATATCATCATGACAGGGACCTGACATAACTTAAAGGCGAAGTGTCTTAGCGAACCCGACGGCCGGGGCTCGAGGGTGAGCGGCAACGTCTGAGAAAGCCAAAGGCCGAGTACCGCGTAGGCCCAAGCCCGTAGCGTCGCAGTGAAAATTTCTCCAGCAGAAGCGACATGATATAATCCGGACAAAACTCAATGGCGAAGAATCTTAGCTAATCTGAGGGCCGGAGCCCCGAAGGTAAGCGGCAATGTCTGCGAAAGCCATAGGCCGAGTACCGCTTAGGCCCAGGCCCGGAGCGTCGCAGCGAGAATTGCTTCAGCAGCAACAGCAGCAGCATGACAGGGACCGTACATATCTCAATGGTGAAGTGTCATAAGGCCTGAGGGTGAGCGGCAATGTCTGAGAAAGCCATAGGCCGAGTACTGAGTAGGCCCAAGCCCGGAGCGTCGTAGCGGGAATTTATTCAGCAGCAGCAGGCAGCATGACATAATCCGGACAAAACTCAATGGCGAAGAGTCTTAACAAATCTGAGGGCTGGAGGCCCGATGGTGAGCGGCAATGTCTGCGAAAGCCATAGGCCGAGTACCGCGTAGGCCCAGGCCCGGAGCGTTGCAGCGAGAATTTCTTCAGCAGCAGCATGACAGCTAGCAGCTAGTAATTGCTAGATTCATGACTACCCTTTTTATTGCAATCAGCTGTTAAAGTGAGATAAAACATGTTGCTCTCACAAACGGTAAATTTTTTGCTGTCGGGTAAATCGAAATGGATAAATCTTAACTAAATGTTTTATTTGTTTTTACGTAATATTGTAAGTATAGTCTGGCAAACCATTTCTGTCAGTAGAAACGCGCGGCAAATTCAAAATACGTACATGTGGCAACCCTTTGTGATGAGACACCGTATTTCATGACGAACATTTCAATTCACATTGAATTTGTTTCTAGTGCATTTTACTCTCTCATCTTAAGCGGGAGTGAGATAGAACTCCTGCAACGTTCCCAATTAAATTTCAATTCATTTTTAAGCCATATGTCAATTGCCTCAACCAGATTATCTGTTGCAGTTGATGACATATCAGACGAAATGTATCCGTCTCCTTTTTACACACCGTAAATGTCACCTAATGAAAGGGGCGGAAATGCCACCTAAAATTAAAAACATAAAATTTGATTATCATTGCTGCTTTTTTCACTGATTCTTAGTGTTGTCATAGACTGTGTCTTAGTGTTTTTGTTCGCTGTACATTGCTACTGCGTTCGTTGGCTGGCCAGACTATAGGCTTCATAGATTGATAAATATATTATTTTTACGTTGAGAATAAAGTACCTCCAGTTATAGACCGTAAGCCACGATCAAATTTGATGATCAATCGCGTCCCGTTCGATAACTCGTATAATGATTAAGGGTGACTTGTGATGGAGCCTCGTGAGCGTCAGCTGCCGCTCCGTCGGTGGGTTGAGGAACGGCAGCCACCCAAACACGTAAAAAAATTAAATAAATTCAGTCATCGCGTCCCGCTTGAAACTTTGTCAGACGATAGATTATAAGCTATTTAAAGCATAAAAAATCGTCGTTCGCCTTTAATCACTTTTGTGATGAAATGGAGAGCTGGTGCATTTTAATAGGCGATATATGCTACCGTGTGGCTCCAGCGTTACGGCCTTCAGGGCATCAGCTGACGGTATTTCCACCGCGATACAGCCGACTGACGATTTTATATCTTCATAATAGCATATGAACTACCATCTGACAAAGTTATAACTTTGTCAGATGTATACTTGGCAAGTATACTTGGGACGGGATGACTGAAAAAAAATTTTTTTTTACATGTTCACGTGACCAGCTGACGGTCTTTCCACCGCGATACCGCCGGCTGACGATTTATTATGCTTTAAGTAGCTTATAATCTATCGTCTGACTAATTTTCTAGCGGGACGCGATGACTGAATTTATTTAATTTTTTTACGTGTTTGGGTGGCTGCCGTTCCTCAACCCACCGACGGATCGGCAGCTGACGCTCACGAGGCTCCATAACACGTCGCGCTTAATCATTATACGAGTTATCTAACGGGACGCGATGACTGACGGTATTTGCGCCTGGCTTACGGTCCATTATTAATGGATCACAAGATATGATAATCATAATAATCATTTATTTCTTTGTAAAAACACAGGTATTTGAAATGATGTTACAATTGGTAGTGAATCACCATGTTTTTGCCATAGGCGTACAAAACAAACAGTCAAACTAATGACAAACTAAATACTTAATATTAGAAAGTACTTTTACTAACAAAACAGACTATATATTATAACATAATAATAACACTAGCACGTTCCGTGGTCGGGAAAGACATACACACTAGCACTAGATATATTACATCAGGTACATTACGCAAACTTGCCGTGATAAAATGAGTCTTTCAGATATTCTTCAACAGAGTAGAATGCTTTCTTTACCAGAAAGTCAAGAAGCATTTTCTTAAATTGTACTACATTTTTACAGTCTAAGATAGATTTTGGCAGATTATTATATATTCTGGGTGCCATTCCAAAAGCACTTTTAGAAAACGAGGCAGTGTCAAATGAATATGTGCATATTTTTTCACGGTGTCTAATGCTATTGAGCTTTTTAAAGTTACTTATGTTATTTTTTACATATGTTGCTATTTCATAGATGTACAGACAAGGCAGTGTTAGTATATTAAGTTTAATGAACAGTGGTTTACATGATTCCGGAAGAAAAATATGGCATACAGCCCTTAAACATTTTTTTTGTGCTATAAAAGCCCTTTCTCTGTCTACAGAGTTTCCCCAGAACATAACTCCATACCGCAAAGTAGATGTAACATAAGCATGATACGCGATAAGCACGGTGGACTGGTCAGTTACTTTTCTCAGGTTACACAAGGCATAAGAATATCGATCCAGTTTACTACATATCGTATCAATTTGGTCCGTCCAAGTTAATTTACTATCTAAATTTAATCCCAGAAAATGTGTCATTCCAGTTTCATCTATTTTTTCATTTTTATGTGTAACAGTTAAATTTGGGGTTTTGTTAATTCTTTGTCTGAAATTCATTATTTTTGTTTGAAAAAATGAAAAAAAATTAAAAATGATTTATTGGTTACACTTAAGGTTTTCACTAGAAACAAAACAAGAACCTTCTTTTAAGTAAACAAATACTTGTGCCAGAAGGCTCTGCTCTTCTATTAATTATGAGGTAGCAGTTAACCAAATTCTTAATTCTTAAACTTATACATAATATAAGGAAAGGTAATTCAAATTATTAGTAATACATTTTTAAACTTATACATAATATAAGGTAAGATATTCAAATTAGTTACAAGTTTTTTTTTTTTTTTACAAATATTGCCATACATATACATATTTAAATTTTTAATAAATTTAAGCATGCGTGTGTGTGTGTGTGTGTGTGTGTGTGTGTGTGTGTGCGCGTGTGCGTGTGCGTGTGCGTGTGCGTGTGCGTGGGTGTGTGCGGGTGTGTGTTACATATTTATTTATTTATATTTTATTTTATTGCAAGATTGATTCAGTTTCGGCATATGTTAACATTTTTAACCATTCTGTTACGATTTTTTTACAGTCATATAGTTGTAGTGGGTAAATATTAAGTAGTTCATTTATAACGGATGATAACAAAAAAATGAGACTCATTTTCTTTAGACATAAAAATTAAACAATTTACGTAAACAAAATAGTTTGTTCATGAAGTTGTGGCGATGTCTTAGAGGTTCTTTAATTTTGTTTATTTTATTTTTTCAAGCACTTGTATTTGTAAAAAATGGTGTCGAAACAAGAAGCTATGCGAAAATCCCTTGTACTTTTTTATATTTCAAACTTAAACATGGACAAATTGTCATTTCAGTAAAGGAAAATGTACCCGTATCTACTATTTGTAGAATTCTTACATCCCTGACTGTAGTTTACAGAAATGGTAGCGGGAGATTAGCAAACATAATGACCAAGGGAAGACTGAACAAACAGAATTGCATCTTTAATGATGATGATTCCACCAGCCAACAAGTTGCCACGAAAAATTTCAAGTTTTCTAACGGTACCTACGTTGATGTTTAAAAAGATAGGTCTAGAATGCCGCTAGCAGATAAGATTACTAGAATACATAGATCAGCAAAAATAAATTTTATATCACAGTGTCGCTGGACGATTCGAAATCACACATGAAAATCATTAATTTTAGACGTCGAGTGAAAATCCGATACCTCAAATTTTTTTCACTATGTGGCTGGATGCAAAATATTTTTTAGTCATGTCGTAATTTAGTATTTAAACAATAGGAGAGCTGAAAATTTTACCCAGTTGATAAAAGGGATCAAGGTCATATGTGCACAAAAGGGAAAAACATGCCGTCCAACGATCTTGTTCGGACATTGTGTCTGAACTTTGACGAACAGCTGACCACGGGCTCTATTCTTATGTCCATTGATGGTTTTGTAAATAAATATTATGTGTGAATTGCCTAAGAACATCCAAAACTCAAAAAAAGGTAGAGAAGATTTTTTTTTTCGCCTCTGAAAGAATTCTCATTTTTTTGTTATCACCCGTTAGTATTATATAGCTTGGCAGATTGATGAGTAAATTGTCTTTTAGCAAATTTAGAGTTAAATGAGGGCACTGGTGCAGCTTTGCGCTTTCTCCTCCGAGTTACAATGGGAGTGTTATACTTAATTGTCAAGTGTAACTTTGTGACACATCCTAGGGCATACAGCTTTCTTATGGATAGTAAATTACATTCTTTGTACAAGTCATCAGTAGGAAATCTATACGGTTTAGAAAATATAACTTTGAGCAGACATCTTTGCGCTCTTTCAACCTGTAGAAACTTAGTTTTGTTGGCTCCGCCCCATATGGGAATGCAGTACGTTTGTTTTACGTGTATTAATTTTTAATTTATTTTTATTCATCCATTCAATTATTAATTCAAGCGTTCTATTGATGTTATATTGATATGTCTGTAGGTCTTCTCCTGTAACGATTACTGTGCTGTCATCAGCAAAAAGTGTCATGGGGTAGTTAACGGCTTGAGGGAGGTCATTAATGTATATGATGAACAACAAAGGGCCTAAAACGCTCCCTTGTGGTACTCCGCTTGTTATTTCACGTGGATCTGATGAATAAAATATTTCTGTTTTTGTTTCGAGACAAATTCTATTTATTTGAGTTATTTGTTTTCGATTACTTAAATATGATTTAATTAAATCGTGGGCGTTGCCTCGTATACCATATTTATAAAGCTTTTCTAATAACAGGCTATGGTCGACGAAGTCAAAAGCTTTCGTCATATCCATGTAAACTGCACAGACCGGTGTTGTCTTGTCAACATTTGTCATGATTATTTGGAGTAGATCATATATAGCCAAGTTTATTGATTTGTTTTTGCGAAACCCATTTTGTTCTTTGGCAAATAAGTTATGATTTTCCAAGTATGAGCTAATTTTGTTATAAATGACCTTTTCAAAAATTGGAATTAAAGCTACTGGCCGATAGTTATCTTTCTTGTACAGAGGTTTTATAATAGATGTTTTCAGTCGATCCGGAAATATTCCTTTTTCTATGCACAAGTTTGCTATATAACTTAAAGGTGTCGAGATAATGTGTGCAACTGATTTAATAACTCTAGTATCTAGAATCCGGATACTTACAATTTCCAAAACGAAGTAACATGTTTTAAAAATATTTAACCCGCAATCCTTAAATAACCTCTTTTAAACCTCGGAGGAACGCAACAGACGGAATCGCTTAATTTAATCTAAAGACGTCCTTAAATAATGTTTGTATACAGTAAGTATACAGGGTACCTATACAGCGCCATCTGTGACCACTTTTGAGAACAATTTTTTTATGAAAATTATGTTTTTAATAGGCAGAATAAAAACTACCCTATATGTTACTCCGGGGTATAAACTCGTACTATACAAAATTTCGTAAAATTCTGTGCAGTAGTTTTTACGTAGTGCGCGGACAAATTCACAGACAGACAGCGAAAAATTCCAAAAATCACTGATATGTATTCAGTCAACGTTTCTAAGACCGCCTGAATAAGTTTTTCTAAAATATCTTCAATGTACATCTTTTTTCTCCTTACGCGTTTATTATATGTATGATCATAGGGGTTAACTATAAAAATCATCAGTCTAAGCGTAATTTTAAGTAAGTTTATTCAATAGTGTTAAAACTTTGGGGCCGTGGGGGCCAGGCGCGCGCCGACTATATAAAGATCTGTCGGCGCGCCTAATAGAGGCTTCTGGTGACCAGAGGGCTGGCTACTATTTCGCACAGCTAATAAGTATTGCCATCCAGCGAGGTAATGCGGCCAGCCTTCTGGGCACCCTGCCAGTTGACAGCGATCTGGGCCAAATTTTCTATCTCTAGTTTTAAGTGGTTTAATTGTACTTAGTCTGATAATTATGTTTTTTCTTTTTTGTTTTAATGTTTCAATATATAAAATATAATAAAAGTTTATTCAATTAATCTTTCTATTTAATTATTTGATGTATCCTTGTTTTCAGATGTGCCGAGAAGCGTATTCTATTTTTAATTTGATGAACGCAGCCTGGGCTTAGTCTGAAGTTACTGGGATCCAGGAGCGCTACCGTAAATATTGAAAATCAAAAACTGACTACCTTCATCTCTATCGCTCTTGTATATTTATTTTTATTCATTTATTTAAACTTTATTGCACAAAACAAAAGAAAATATAGAATGCAGAAAAATATAAAGTACTAAATACATTACATATGTATATATACTAATACATATTAAAATATTATACATTGTACGAACAAAAATTTTACAAATTCTTCTGAGAGATGCTTGTGAAGTAGTATTTTGAAAGCGAGCTTGCTTGAAGCCTGTCGAATAGGGAGAGGGAGGGAATTCCATAGATGGATAGCCAGAACGGCGAAAGAAGTGAGAGTTTAAATGGCGGGATAGGAACGTAGTTCGCAGCCCGGACGTGGAGTTATAAAGGCAAATTTACATTTAAGATATTCAGGAGTAGAATGCTCGAACAGTATAGAAAACAATTAACTCAGAATACGCAGGGACCTACGTCGACGAATGGAAAGCCACTTGAGCTGACGTCTGAAGTAAGAAACATGGGCACATATTTACGGAGACCGTAGATGAAACGTATGCCATTATTAAGAAGACGATCAATTTTATTGCTATGTTGAGAATAGGAGTTTGGGCGAAATGAGAGTTTAACTCATAACATAACTCTTAACATATTCGAGCGATAGAGAGACAAAGAATAGAGGAACATAGGAAAAAGAAATTACGTGTTACTAGGCTGGACAAGACGTACTGCACTTGTTGTAATTTTAGAAAGGATACATCATTGCATTTATTTGTACGCTACCAGTATATTAGTGAAAATTCACGCATTTACAAAAACATATGTATATTTAAATAAACTAAGCTCAAACACTGAAACAATATTAAATGAAATATGTTTGACATGAAATCCATTAAAATATCGTATGAATGAGTTTCAGATATTTCATTGCTAACTTGATTGCCAATACCATCAATATTGCTAGGAAATCATAAAAATACAGTGCCATTTTTTAAAACAATTACACATCTAAAACCTGAAATCTACATAAATATCACAAATAATATTAATTTACTTAAAAAAAATATCACTTTCTTTGTAAGGTTACACCAGGTGTAACAAAAATGCTGGTGATCCGTTGGCTACTTTCCTAAAAAAATAAATATATTTTTACATTTACATACATATACATATTATACATTTCAGTACAATTTTTAGTATAATGTGACGTCACGCGGAACTTTAAGGGGCTATATCTTCACCAATTTTTGTTTGATTGACAAAATAAAAAATACGTGTCCAATATTTTTTGGTAATCTAACTGACGGTAATTATACTCAGGAAAGTACCCAATTGTTACCGTACACTAATTATGAAAAACCAATTTTAAAAAAAATTAACGCTTAAAAAAGTTGGTTTTGTATTGAGGGTCGGCCGGTTGGGATGATATGATTGATATGTGACCCATACAACAAAAAATTTTTTTCGCGTCCAAAAAATTTTTCTCCTACGTTTTCTTCGTCGCAATACGATACCAATTATGTCCTTAAACGGATCACCAGTATTTTTGTTTGTTAAACAGTGGTTCAATTCACGGTTGTGGTAAAAAAGTGGCGTTTGCTTGAAATATTAAATAATCTAAAACATCAGATTATATCCAGAAAGAAAACTAGGCTAGGTTTGTTCATTAATTCCCAAAAATTTTCTTGTATTGAAAATTAGATAGCTAGCTATATAAACACAACACTCACACATTGTGGTATCGTTACCAGACGTTCTGCTTAATAATTTATTCTAGTATTGGGGCATTATTATCGGTGAATTCTCAATACAACTTGAGACTCCGATGGCCGGTTGAGAAGTGTAAGACTTCTTCGGCAGATGTCGCTAGGCATCCCCCTAAGATGCATAAAGGATATAGTGGAAATATTCGCAGCCATCAGGTAAGTCTCAGTAGCTCAATTAGTCAGAGCGATGGGCGTGTATCCCAGAGTCGCGAGTTCGAGTCTTGCCTAAGGCAGTCGATTTTTCTACTTCTCCTTTATTTCTAAACATTGTGGTATCGCTTGCAGACGTTCTTCTTACAAATTAATTTGAATTTAATCTGTACCTAAACGCAAACATAGCCAGATAATTCGACGAGATAATCATTAGATTATCGTCATATTATGCTCGGGCTGTTCCTGACACGCCGATAATAAGCCCTCGACAATAGCCTGCTCGGCATAATTGGTTGAGGGCAAAATATCTATTCAGTAATCCTCTTTTACTACCCACAACATGTCATAGCCGAGGGGGTAATAATAAGCTAATAATCTTATACACATCATGTTATCGAATAGATAGTTAGCGAAATAGATCAGGAAATGCCACTAAAGCTAGAACATCCATTAAAAACCAATCTCGGAAGACAATAGTCGTTCTCCAGATTTGTGCCTGCATTTAAACCCCGTCAAAACAGTCTAAAATAATAAGTTTGACGTAAGTAGTTGAATCTTACTGCAACCTTAAGAATGAGGAAATAAAAGTTCGTGTAGAAACTCGCTATTATCTAATATCATATTTATTAAAGCTGAAAGTATAATGCAGATTTTTTTTAGTGATAACTTGTGTTCCTTTTTCACGGGATTCTTGTTGGAGACATTATATTTTGGAAAAAATCATAACACTCCGACTATAACTTCATTTGTTACTAGCTGTGCCCGCGGCTCCGCCCGCGTGGAATTCGGTCTGTGTCAGTAAGCGGCTAATTCACCCCTAATTTCTCTCCCGCTACCCTGGAGGCGGAACTTGAAGTAAAGTTGACAGATGGATACGCTAGAGGACAGTAGTCCTAATAAAATATTTTACGATTACCACTAAATGAAACTACACTCAAAAATGAATACTTTTTTTATCATATTTTTTTTGCATGATTTAAACCACATAGAGAGTAGTAGGTGTATATCGGGCGATACAGGACCACTTTTGTATTTACACGTTCATGTCCACGGCAAATATCATCCAAATCGATCCTCCCGTCAAATCAGTCTAAGCATGAAAGGTAAGAACAGGCGCAGTTGAAATTGGGGGGGGGGGGGTCGCAAATGCAGAAATGATTTTATTTCTATTTGAGGTGCACTTGGATGGGGACGGGGGTCCTTGACCCATGCAAATTTAATCGAGTGTCGTGGCTACCCCCCCCCCCTCCCTTTAGACGTTGAATTTTTATATACTACCTGGCTGGGGATTTTCTTGAATTGGAATTAGTAATCCTTAAGGGGTGATTTCCAGGATAACAATGCAAAAAAACCGGCCAAGAGCATGTCGGGCGATGCTCAGTGTAGAGTTTCGTAGAAGCCGCCCTGTTACAAAACATCCGTTCAAAAAATCGTTTATTAAGGGATATTTGGCGGCGCTTACGTCATTTTACTATTCGGCACTTCCTTTCACTATAAGTTTTTGACTGATAATTCAAAAACGGCTGAACCGATTTTATTCAATATAGTTTTTATTGAAAGTTCTTATCAGGCCTCACCAAATTTCAGCTTTCTAGTGCGAAAGGTAACTGAGCTAGACCGCGGACAGACGGACGGACACGACGAAACTATAAGGGTTCCTAGTTGACTACGGAACCCTAAAAAGAGATAAATAGTAGTTTATGTAACTGATACATAATAGGGCCTAATTATGTACAGAAGCATACACTGCTTTACCTACACACATATTAAAAATCCATTGAAACCATTAGAATGACCGCCATGACCAACCTTATTGCGCCGGCGGTCGGGGGGGGGGGGGGGCAGAGTTTCATTAATTTTCATACGTTTTTACCACACTGTTACCACACAGATAATACACTGATGTTACGTTACTGGTTGTAATAATGGTGGTAATTAGTGTAATTACATACGGTTCCGAACGCGGAATAGAGGATTTATGATATTGGTGTAGATCAAGATATTTATTCTTCAATGTAAGCACATTACAATGCACTAATGAACGTCAGAGAAAAATAAAATACGTGAGTGTCGTGGAACACTCGATTGGAACGAAGTTATGTTATTTAATTTTATTTTATTTTTTACTTTTTCGTAAATTTTGTGATTTTATTTTTTTTTGTATATTTTGGAAATTTTGGAAATTTTGGAAATTTTGGAAATTTTGGAAATTTTGGAAATTTTGGAAATTTTGGAAATTTTGGAAATTTTGGAAATTTTGGAAATTTTGGAAAATTTGGAAATTTTGGAAATTTTGGAAATTTAGCCATTTTTGACATTTTCGACATTTTTGACTTTTTTTTACTTTTAGGTTCTCGACTTTTTTCACTTTGTCACTTCTCACTTTCACTTTTCACTACACTTCACTTTATTCTATTTTATATATTTTTTATTTCATTCCATTTTACATGTTCCTCAATCGTATGGGTGTCGCGTTTTCGTGACGTGACGCATTTTCGTGACGGTCACGTGACTTTTTTTCGCCTAGCCATCCGCGAACCGTCCGAGAAGGAACTGCGTTCCAAATCTACCACCGGTTCTAACCCTACACCTCTGGCCCAAGAAGTATTATGACCGAAAAGAAACTCGACGGGACTTATTTTTTTCACAACAGTAATACATTAAGTATTAGATCTTAAAGATACAAAATAATGCGTAGTTCTTCAAGAACACATATCAGAACAGCTTGAGAGACAGATAATGTACCTATTATTTAATTATAAAGAAAAATAAACCCTAATCTGACTGCTTCACAAAACGTTTGATATGTTTTCCTACCTGAACGGTGTCCTATAAATGTTAGATAATTTTGTAGTAGTTTTTTGGTTTGGGCCATGCAACTTTGTCCGTCATATATAGTCCTCGAACCTGCAATAACCCTTTGACATTCATGACATTTTCAAATATTTCTTAAGAGCGGGTAAAGGTAAATTTAAAGCATCGACGGGTAACATGTTATAAATATGAACACCTTGACCAAAAAATTACAAATTATTTCAATACCTTTCATCTAAATACGTACAGCGGTTATTGGTTGTTTCTTCCCCATGTAAACTTCCACCCCTTTTGCATCCGCTTAAGGGATAATTTCCTAGATAAACAGATAAACAGACAAAAATTCTAAAAATTGTTGGAACGTGTTCTGTTATCGATTCTAAGTATCCCCAGCCAACTTTTTTTCGAATATATTCTATGAACAGACGTTCGACCCTCTTCAGTTTTATTATACGTATAGATAGTTTTTATTGAAAGTACCTTTCAGGCTTCACATCCATTATTTTTTTCAAATTTTTTGGGCCTACGGTTCTAACTTAAGGTGGGGGGGGGGGGGCCTTTTTTGAAGATGAAACTATCCTTTGTCCTTTCTCGAGACCCATACTATCTCTATACCAATTTTCATCTAAATCAGTTCAGCGGTAAAAAATTCACTTCCAACCCCCTTTTCACCCCCACAAGGGTTTGAAAACTATCCTATGACGTTTCTCGAGACTCAAATTATCTCCATACTCATTTCTATCTAAATCGTTTCAGCGGTTAAAAATTCTCCATACAAACTTTTAACCCCATTTTCACCCCCACCAGGGTTGATTTTCGGGATTAAAACTATATATTATCCTTTTCGGGACTCAAACTATCTCTATACAAAATTTCATCAAAATCCGTTCAGCCGTTTTCACGTGATGCGCGGTCAAATAAACAGACAAACAGATAAACAGATAAACAGACAAACTGATAAACAGACAAAAATTCTAAAAATTGTTGGAACGTGTTCTGTTATCGATTCTAAGTATCCCCAGCCAACTTTTTTTCGATTATCTTCCATGTACAGACTTTCGACCCTCTTCAGCTTTTTTATATGTATAGATTCATAGAATTTATTGACAACGTCAACGTTGATGAATTCTGAAGATTCATAGCAAACTTGCAGGAATTACAGCCAACGCCAATCATGGACAAATGTTCGTGACCAAGCAATGTATAAAGTAATGTAATTGAGTAAATACACCACTACCTAATTAAAGTAAAGTGTAAGAATTATATGTAAGTACATAAAACAGAGCAGGAAAGCGTGACGACTATACGTTGTGTTACGGTAAGTGAATAAAATTCTTTAGAACTATATATATCTATACTTAGAACACTAAATTAACCAAAGTGACAGACTAATTAATTTGGGCATAACTGAAATTCGTAAGTGGAAAGACAAATACCAGATACTATGAATTCCAGAGCGGGCCGGTAAGGAGAGTAATTGCCTCTACAGCTCGTTAAATTTATCCTAGTTAGTCTGGCACTAAACCACTTCTGCTTGACGTCTGCAAGGTAAGGAAAGTGTACAGCCAAACCTACCGTCTTTCCTATTTATTTTCACAGTCAGGTACATAGTTACCTCTGTAAATTTGACTTTTTAGCTAAGGCCTAGAGACTAGACTTAAAGGAACGTAATGAATCTTTTGAGTCTCTAGACCTCGTCTGAATTGATAGCTCTCAATCGGCAAATACACTCCAGCTTGCAACTTTGTTTGGCAAATTTATAAAAATAATTTATATTTTTTAACTTGCCATTAGAGATTTTGTAGAGTATGTATAGCAACTGCCGATTTGTCGCTTGAATTCTTAAGTCAGGGTCAGTTGTCTTTAGAAATCCAATTATATTTGAGTCTATTTCTTCTGAAGCCTTAATATACAAACTGAATTAGCATAGTAATGCATTGCCAACCGATTGCCAATGACACACACAGCTGCAGATAAAGTAGCCAAATTTCGCTTTGAGTGTAGTTTTTCATTTTACACAGTAAATTGACTAAATAAACACCTTATATTCTAACGAAAACCACTGAAACCATCGTGCACTTTATGTATTGAGTTTATTGGTAATTCGTTTCTTCTCAAAAATTAGTGTTAATAAACGTAACAGTAAAACCCCCTTTTTTAGGGTTCCGTAGTCAACTAGGAACCCTTATAGTTTCGCCATGTCTGTCCGTCCGTCCGTCCGTCCGCGGATAATCTCAGTGACCGTTAGCACTAGAAAGCTGAAATTTGGTACTAATATGTATATCAATCACGCCGACAAAGTGGTAAAATAAAAAGTGGAAAAAAATGTTTTATTAGGGTACCTCCTCTATACGTAAAGTGGGGAGTGATTTTTTTTTCATTGCAACCCTAACGTGTGATATATTGTTGGATAGGTATTTAAAAATGAATAGGGGTTTACTAAATCATTTTTTGATAATGTAAATATTTTCGGAAATAATCGCTTCAGAAGTTTAAAAAAATGTGTGTCCCCCCCTCTAACTTTTGAATCATAAGTTTTAAAAATATGAAAGAAATATGAAAATTTTAAAAATATGAAATCTCAAAAGTAGAACTTTATAAAAACTTTCTAGAAAAATTATTTTGTACTTGATACGTTGAATAGTTTTTGAAAAAAAAATATAAAATAATTTCTGAACTAAGTTTGTAATTTAACCGTATAAGCAGGTGTTTATTGTACCTGTAATTTCTACAAAATCACAATGAAATGACGTGCTTTCAAATAAAGTGAAAACGGTGAAAATCGGTTCACGCAATAAAGGATTATCCCATAAAATCATCTCCCTTACTTTAGCTTTAGCTCGCGCGCAATAGTTTACTTAATTTGCCGATAGATGTCGCTGTACGTGGAACCCTCATATCCTACATGGCGGTGTTATTTTAACTCTTAAGTGGGGATACTTACTGTGACGGACGGAAAACTACGGAACCCTACACTGAGCGTGGCCCGACACGCTCTTGGCCGGTGTTTTTATTAAAAAGTGATTATCCTAGATAAACTGATTTTTACTAGCCAAAACTAGAATTCTGCTAATGCCAAGGCAACAATTTTATAACTAGGTGTCTATTGTTTAAAACTACTGCATGTACCTATGCTATACGATAACATATATAAATAACTATTCCATATTTTATTTTAAATCAGTATGTACGTACTGAAAACTGGCAGGTACCTACTTAATTCTGTCTGTGTTTCTACTACGACTATTTTAGATTTTTTACAAAAAATCCGCGACTTAACTGAGCTGAGCAATGCTGATTAGTCCATTAACCGAGTAGACTACGGGTGGCTACAAACAAATAAACAACAATTCCAACCATTTGTTTCGACGTCGTCCGTGTATTTTTTTTTTTGGTCCGTCCGTCCGCTTCAATTAGTTCCCGGCCCAACGTGCGGTGGCTGACAGCTCGACACAATGCTATTATTCATCACGCTTTCTTAATTAATACCTTAAAATTTCAGATATATTTCCTTGTTTTACCAATTTTCATTAAAAATTAAACCTGAACGTTGAGTTATGATTTCTGTATTTTTTTACAGAAGTGTTTTCTGCATACCTAAAAAACATAAGAATATGTCGTTTTCCGTGGAGAAAACCTATTTATATAGTTTTATGTTGCCATCTGTGAATCTATTTGGAATCGTAAGTAGCCTCCTAATCATTTAGAGGGCTCATTTCATTATCGACCCCTAGATACATTAGCTACAAGTATTAATCATAAAATAATTGGGCCCCATTCCACAACCGAAATGTCGGTAGTGAGACCACTTTGAATCACTCCGAATCACTGGTCAGTAAATGCGTAACCTAGTGATTTCGCCTAGATATCCACCTGTCACCTGTCACATTTAATAGAGCACCTAATTTAAAAAAAAAACATTGTATTATACTAAACAATTTCAACAACAAACAAGTGGTTGAAATTGTTTAGTATAATACAAACACAGCCGCTAGCTGGGTTGGAGGCTCGCAAGATGTCTGCCGATTAATTAATCAAACAAAAGTAGTAATTAAGAAAATTAATTTCGAACGTCAACCGTTAACGATATTTTGATTTTACCACTTCAACGTTAAGGGAAAATATTCGATAATAGCAATGATGAAATAATAGCAACCGCATTGACGGAGCGGAGGGCGCGGTTGGTGTATTAATCCACTTTAAAGGGGTTGGCTCCTATATTTTACTTTAAAGTATGGTCGTTCTTTTTCATATAAAAGAATGCCATCTAATAAATAAAGTTAAAAGGCAGGGGCAACCATTGTAATACTTTGTAAGTATTTTTTTTCTTTCTTCGGTCAATAAGAGAACTTGACCTGAGTTCATGAAGACGTTCAATAAAATCCATTGGCAAGATTTGATCCTTATTTGAAGTATTTTTCGATGGAAAATGGTTTTAACAGTTCGACAAATATGAGAATAGTGAAGCAGCAGAAAAATCGTGTTTTGATAGCATTGTTAACTTTAAGATAGGTGTCTTTAAAATCTTTAAATGTACCTAGTTCGATTGAATACATATTATAAAGTATGTACCTATTTCGTTATTGCGAAACTTCTTGTACAAAAATTCTACGCGATATCCACACTAACAATAATACATTGAAAAACAGGTTTATAAAGAGTTTTCTTGGCCATGAATTACTTACACGAGATTATTCTAAAAGGATCCTGAAGCAACAAGAAAGAGTTCGCGCGAGCAAGGGAAGGCGTGGTAAATACCCTCTCAATGAGTCAGCTGCGGCGCCGGCGATCCATCACCGTCCCACTACGACACTAATACTGCCTTACACTTTTGTTCGTGTAAGTTTTCAACATTATTAATTGAAGATTGAGTGGATGAGGTAGGTTCCGCGGAATCTGGAAACTGCAATCGAACCTAGCACTAATATCTCATTACTTGCGCTATAGTAGTTTATGTAACTGTTACGTAATAAGGGTCCTTAAAATACGAGTGTGGTTTCATAAAACCAGCCGCAGGCGAGTTTCGTAATAAGATCACACGAGTGTTTTGAAGGCCTAGTTACGTTCAGTTGCATAAACTGCTTTATCTACACACATATTATAAATCCTAAATGACGTGTTCGGAAACCATTAGAATGACCGCCATTGCACCGCCATGGCCAAATCGATTGTGCGGACGGTCGGAGAGATAACCGTGGTCGGGGAGGAGGGCTGGGTTTTCATTACGTTACCAAAATCGATGAGGTTATGTATTTTCGAACATTATAACAAGACTAGCACAGATAATACACTACGGTTACATTACTGGTTGTAATAATTGTGTTAATTACATACGGTTTCCGAAAGCAGAATAGAGGATTTATGACATGGGTGTAGATAAACGTATTTTTAATATGTAGTTGGCTAAAACTTTCCCTTTGTTGTTGATACTTCCGTGTCATACAAAGAGTTGGTAACTTGATTCAAATTCCGTTTGCAATCAAAAGGTTTAGATTTACTTTCTATTACACTTTTGTTTGTCTAATATTATCAGTTATCACTCTTATTGAAATATCTACCTAATATATGTACTTCTCGGCTTTCACTATAAGGCAATATATTTAGCTTTAATACATTATTTTATCTTTCTTCCATTCGATTACAAAAGACACAAAAATTACAGGTAGGTATGGTACTATGGCAATAGCAAAATAAACTTTGTTGTTGTACTTTGACTAATTAGCTTACTGTTCTATAGTAGTTCATTGTTATTTCTTTGTTGGCTATGATTAGGACCACAGGACTATAGCTACATAATATATAATACCTACTTACAAGTTCACGGATTACTCCTTACAGACTTTCTAGCTTATGTATTCACGAGCTTACAGGGCATTCTTATATTATTAGGGTGGATTATGCAACGGACTGTAAACAGGTAAAAAGTTGTCGGCGCAGCGTGAGTCGGCGAGGTCGCCATCCATCTATCAACTGCCATAGCTGACCTGCCCGCGCCCGATACAGCCGAACCCCGACTAATCTGTTAGATTTACTGTTTTTCGGACCAGTCTAACTTTTTACTGTAAAGTGAATTAGAAAAGACTATTCCAGTTAAGCCGAATTATCGGAAAAAAATGTTTTCCCGAGCAATAAGCAAAATACGCCTAAATAGCGACGTTTGTTTTTGAATAGATATAGATAGGCTTCCCCCTAGGACGCATAAAGGATATAGTGGAGAAATTCGCAGCCATTGATTGAGTCTCAGTGGCTCGGTTGGTCGGAGCGATAGCCATGTATCCAGGAGTCACGGGTTCGAGTCTCGCCTGAGGCAGTGGATTTTTCTACTTTTATTTTATTTCTAAACATTGTGGTATCGCTAATCAATTTGAATTTAAGCATTGTGAATAGATCTATTTTAGGTCTATAGGTTGAGTTCGGTCTCGGGGCCGTATTCTAACTTTAAAACACGTATAAACACGATCCGACTTCAATACAACTCCAATGCATTAACAACGCAATACAGCTACGGCATAAATATCTGAATCAGAAATATCAGAATTTGCTTGAGAAATATTCCAACGCAACTCCAATACAACTTCAATATTGGTTGATTGTTTGTTGTGTGTTGGAGTTATGTTTGAGATATGTTGTGTTGTTATTGTATTGTTAATGTATTTTAAAATTAGATTCCCGCACTCGGTAACTACCTACAAAGCTAAATCTTTACATCGATCTCATTCAAAACTTGCTCAGCACTCAAAGGAGGCGAGAGCATTATGATAACCTCCAAGTACCTTCCTACCTAATGCAGAACGGTACTTAACCAAGTTTAGCAATTGAAAGTCGCAATCTGCATTCGTTTTCAGTGGAAGGACTGATTCAGCATTCTAGTAAAACAAGCCAAATATTTATATACGTTAGTGTAGGTATGCAATGCCTTTGCAAGGCATTTCGATAGGTTGCACAGTATTGCTGGCAAACATTTGAGCAGATGCGAATAGTGAATACGTATGCTGGGTATTCATTCTTGCAACAGCCACGTGGAATATTCAAACTAGAGCGTTTGGAGTAGCAGAACTCGATACTGGAGAGCTTATTGCCTCAGTAAACGAAGCATTAATGCGGATCCTGGATATCATAGCAAACGACGAAACAGAGCAACGTTTTTATCATAGATCACTGAAGTCAATTAAGTGGAGGAGTATCCATCTTACCGTGGACGTTCACGGCACGTAGACTTTACTGTAAAGTCTATGGTCTATTTATGAATGAAACCATAGTTTTAAGTACCGTGCCGTGGACGTCCACGGTAAAGGATAAAAGCGGCCAATAGCTATTAGCAATGAATTAAACTTAATACATATAGGATTAAATACTCATTTACGATGCCGTATGATTATTTTTTTATTTATGGAGGAGCAATTTACTGCAAACATGATTGAAGTCGGTACATAAGTAACTATCTGTCAATTGTCAAGGAGTGTTTAACGCTCAGCTAGCCCAATATGGTTTTTATCATCTGCCATCATAGCTGTCACGTTCTTACAAGTATGTAAATACGAAAGTGACGCATGAGGTTATAAGCGATAAAATGGCAACCATGCTATCCGGTAAACTGTTGCTTTTGTATTCAAGATAGTGCACAGTCACCTGTAATACTATCGTCCAATAAACCGCGCGAAAATATCTGACACGATCTTATATTTTTAGGGTTTGTTTCACAATGTCCAAGTATAGTCCTGAATAAGCTACCTGCAACTTATCTGACGAATAAAGTCATCGTTGGCGTTTCTCAATCTTCAAATAAGCTTAACCAGCAAATAGTTAACTAACCAAGTAAATTATAGGCGAGCTAGATCATCGGTCAAATAAGGAACTTATTTTACGGTTTGTTTGACGGATCATTTTCAAAAAGGTAAATTGTTTTTGTATCTACTGATATTGAAAAATATTAAAAATGGAGCACGCATGCCATCCACGGAGATCAAAATCATTATTTTTATTTTTGACTCACTGGGAGTCAAAACAGGCGCCGTGCTGGGCCCTCCTCCTGTGCGGTAAGTTTCAGCGCGTATTAGGGCTGACTTTTTTCTGGTATCGCGCTTTATACCCTCGTACTTTTTTTTAAATTCCGATATACCACTGGCAGCGTTAAAAGAAACCTCGATAGCTTTGCAGCATTCTTCTTTCTGATTCCAGGTTACCGCATCACTCTTCTTAATTTCAAGGATAGCTTTATCATCCACCAGTTTGATCAAAATACTTCTCTCACATTTTCAGGACATTGTTTGAGGCAAAGATATTAAAACACAACACAAATCGACAACAGACGACAAAAACCAAACAATTCAAACAAGCCAAGTCATTATTTTCTTCCTATTTGACATTTTTCTTGCGTTTCGTTCCAAATAAAAAAAATGTTTTCTAAAAATATGTTTTTTTGTATCATTATAATTGTTACAGCAGAATATGCATGTAAAGTATACCAATATGCTACACAAAATATAAAAGATGCATTTTACATACTTTTGAGCGTGATTAAATTTAAAAAACGCTTTATGCTCCCACATGTTGCGTAAATCGAAACGTCACGACGCGATGTTGCCATCTTTAAATTACACGTAACAAACTGACACATAAACTTAACGGTTAGACGTTTGTGAAAAGCAAACTTTTTTAACAGGAAGTTTAATGTGGCAGTTAATTTAATTGTTCATTAGTTATTCAATACTTTACTTGGACATTGTGAAACAGACCCTTAGAGTGATAGCAGCGCGAGTTGTGAATTTCTGATTGACTCGCTCTAGCTGTTATTTCAGGAAATGTATCCAGATTTTTTTAAATATTACCTATGTTAATTTGCCCCCATTGGATGTTAATCAGATATTCGTACAATCAATTTAAAAAAATAGGTACTTAAAAATAAAAATCACATTCGGCAAAAATAAATTAAATCAAATTTTCAAACTAATGAATTTAACACATGGTACAATCTATTTAACATAAATAACTACAGTAATATAATTTACAAAGAAGTTATACATCATTTTTATTTTATAGCATATAAAAAAATGTTAATGTTTCACTATACGTAATTAAGGAATAAAACCGGCCAAGAGCGTGTGGCCACGCTCAGTGTAGGGTTCCGTAGTTTTCCGTCCGTCACAGTAAGTGTCCCCACTTAAGAGTTAAAATAACACCGCCATGTAGGATATGATATGAGCGTTCTACGTACAGCGAAATCTATCGGCAAATTAAGTAAACTATTGCGCGCGAGCTTAAAGTATGGAAGATGATTTTTATGGGATAATTCCTTATTGCGTGAACCGATTTTCACCGTTCTTACTTTATTTGAAAGCACGTTATTTCATTGTGATTTTGTAGAAATTACAGGTACAATACACACACCTGCTTATACGGTTAAATTACAGACTTAGTTCAGAAATTATTTTTTAATTTTTTTCAAAAACTATTCAACCTATCACGTTCAAAATAATTTTCCTAGAAAGTTTTTATAAAGTTCTACTTTTGAGATTTTTTTCATATTTTTAAAACTTATGGTTCAAAAGTTAGAGGGGGGGACACATTTTTTTTAACTTCTGGAGCGATTATTTCCGAAAATATTTACTTTATCAAAAAATGATTTTAGTAAACCCCTACTCCTTTTTAAATACCTATCCAACAATATATCACACGTTAAGGTTGAAATGAAAAAAAAATCACTTCCCACTTTACGTATAGGGGAGGTACCCTAATAAAACATTTTTTTCCACTTTTTATTTTACCACTTTGTCGGCGTGATTGATATACATATAGTACCAAATTTCAGCTTTCTAGTGCTAACGGTCACTGAGATTATCCGCGGACGGACGGAAAGACATGGCGAAACTATAAGAGTACCTAGTTGCCTACGGAACCCTAAAAAGGCAATATTAGGTATATTATATTATTATAATAAGATTTTATTTTAGGATAAATGCGAACGCCGGCGACCTGGCGATAATGCATGCAGTTGTTAAGCCTGAGTTGGTAGGTGTGTCCTAACAATAAGTTTCTTGGAACTTATGTACGAAATATTATCCAAGTTCAAAAGAAGAGAACAGGCGACGCACCGTCCGCGTGTTATATAACACGAACCATCTGGAGCCGCTCTTGACTAGAGCTCCCGCTACACGTGTTACACGCGGAGACGAATACCCGTGTACTTAAGACCGACGGTGCTAAGGAGCCGGTTTACACGAACCCGCCGGGATTCGGAAACGTCTCCAGGAAACGTTTCCAAGGAAACGTTTCGAGAAACGTTCCTACGGGTACACCGGTACTTAATACCGGCTCGAACGGGTCCGAAGCAGTTAGAACCGATGCAAATAAGGGTTACTATTGAATGCTCTACAGTTGACTACAGATGAGGTTATATGGTATCGTAGGATATTTTAATTACTTATTTAGCTTTAGCCAGCTTCACAATATAAGTAGATATGATATGATTATATATTGAGGTATTCATCGGTATTAAAGACAAAATGAATACCTTCCTACACATAGTTTTGATTGTTTAGAATAAAGTCTAGTGTTGAGTTCATTTTAACAATATTTTATATACCCGTATATAAAATATTTTTAAAATTTAAAATGAACTCGCTTGTAAGAAAAATATCCCGAATGATCACGATGGGATGGGATTTTTTCAAAACGGAAAGCCAAAAGCAAGAATTTTACTCAAAAATTTAATCAGATCAAATAATCCGCTCTATTTTTTGATATTAAGTCATAAACAGATTTTTACGATGCGTGTTTTTCTGAGATAGCATCTTGAACATATACGCAATACAGTAGAAACGACATTAGACTTGCTTAGCGTGTAAGGGTACAAAAATCGGCCAAATATGATCACATGATTTCTGGACGACCCCAAATATGAAAAAATTACAATCAAACTAACGTTTAATATTCAAGTATGTCAATCAATCGATAGTTATACATTAGCAATATACCTACTACTTATTCGAATACTTATTGCATGTACGTCTTCGTAAAAATATCGATAAGATAAAATTAAGAATATCCACTGATCCGCAGCACTATTGCAAATTTATTTTGGCGTATTATTTCAATTTTGTGACTTAATGTCAAATATCACAAGTTCACTGTCCATTGAGCGTCATCTTGGTAGACATCTAAGAAATAAAGAAATAAGCACACAAATCAAGCATTGGATGCCATTTTGACAGCTTGCATAGGAAAACGTTTTTTTTTTAATTATTTTTCTGGCAAAAACATTTCAATATTAGCTTTATATTTGATATTGACACCACAAAATTAATAGTTGTACTGCGATTTGTACAAGTAACAAAGGCGAAAACAGTTATTTTATGTTTGCATTAAATTTATACTGCACCAGTTGTCATGTTACTGACATTGTGATCGAGTTTTCTGATCAAGTTGATCAGGATTTAGGGACAGTGTTTTAGCTGTCATGCCATTTCTCCTTATACTTTAGATTTCTATGGTGTGGTTTAAATGATGTCTGGTTACTTTGGAAACGTCGTATCTCACTTAATTTAACAATTTTTTTTTTCATAATCAAAGTGTTCTGTCATAATTCTTAAAGAGGTTTTATCTTTATTGGTTTGTTTGTGTAAGGTGACTATGATTACAGATAATAAAATTTATAAGTAACAACAAAAGGTGAAAAAAATAGAAAGGCGCACAGCAATTAAACTAGAAACTTTTACAAATATCTTAGGTATTCATTATTATACTATATTAAGAGTTTATAAAATCATCATCATCATCAATTGAACTGTTAGTTTTATCTCGTCCTTGGTATTCACTACCATGAGATAAGCGGCAGCGGCAAAAAGAACTAACCACCAATTTAAGACGCCTTATCAAAGTACCATGCACAGGTGTTTTTAACAAAGAACCAATATTACTTATGCTACTTTGGTTATCGCGCGATAATATAACTTATTCAATTAAGCTTAGATCCTAAAACAGGTAAACTGCTAGTTGACTTGGGTCACTTTGAGATTAGCGTTCAGGTAATAAAATAAAATGCAGATTTAACGACACCCTTTGGTGCAAACGTGTAGATTTCCAAATCATAATGGCCACCTATTTTAAGCTCAATGTGATTGTAATAAAGTCAACACATCTGTATAAACACAAGACCTTAAGCGGCACGATTTTAAGAGGATTTACTTAATCTATAGCATAGTAAATGTTTCCTTTTGTTTTGACGCCACGCGGCCTAATTTCACTGTGATACTTAAAGGTAGAAGGAACTTTCAATATAATTTTAAAAAAACATGCCTAAGATATTGAGTTTTAGTATGGCTTCAGTTTTCCACTTAGTCGGTCAGTTGGATAATACAGTCTTCCCGAGTTAATCTTACCATTTTAAAATAGTGTTAGTTGTTTTGTTAATAGTTTTTTCAGATATCAAGGTAATGTGGAGTGTATTTAGTAATAATGGATATTCATGTTATGAGTACATCATTTATAATGTATATAGTGACATAATTTAGTGTCCAAAATAATAAATTACTTGTTTTCAGGATGTTTCGAAATGGAAACAAATGGTTGATAATTTTAAAAAGGACTGTTCTGTTACTTCTGATGCTCATAAGTTTAAAATAGTAAGTTGTACAATTTATTAGTAAATGGTAGTAATCAATTCATAATAGGAAATGTTTGTTGTAGTGTTCTGCCTTTTCGCCGAACTTTTTTTGGCCGAATTTCATTTGCTAACCAACATTTCGCTGATGATTCACTTTAACAACTAACTATTAGCAAAATTTTGTATGATAACGTTTCATTTGGTAGAATTGTTTTAAAGCTGATTATTATAATGACTCAAACCTTTTGGGATACTTATCATTTGTCAAATCTATCACTAGGCCAAGCAACTATTAAAAGAATAACGTTTCGTTAGTAAGTATATTAACAACAGAAATCTCATATGTGACGGACTCCAGTTAGGTGCGACGACGAGCGAAGCGAAGAGGAGCGTATTAGATCTACCGTGAGCAAACAGTGCACGAAGCCGAGCGAGCGAAGCGAGCGTGCGCTGCAACGGCTGGCGAGTGCCAGAATCGACTTTTTAATATAAAAAATATCCTAAGCAATAAGTCTAATGAATAAACTATTGTATTAAAATAATAATACCTGTGTATAATTTGCCCACAGTGAAAATGGCATCCATACGAAATGAATATTACGCAAACTAAACCATTCTATACTCGAAAGGCAGCATTTAGAAAAGTGACTTTATAAAAACAGGCCAAACGTACAGTTGGTAACTGAGAGAAATAAAACAAAATCTTTTGATAAGTTGGCACATGATTATTGTCGTGAAATCACGCGAAAAGTTTGTTGGGAACTGATTAAGGCAACACAATTTTCAGCGTTAATTTAGAGAACCGTTCGTTGTACTAGGGTAAATAAATCGGGTATAAAATGGACGTAGTTACGCGAAAACGTTCCAACCCACAAGTCACTCGAAAATGAGTTACCATAACCAGGGTACTATTTTTGACATATTACATCATGTGCACACAAAGATGCTAGTATTTTTTAGGTTAGTTTCATCAATAAAGTTTGACCCAAATGTTCCAACCCACCATTATGCCAAGGACGTGTGCTCAAAATAAAGTAAAAACATTACATGCATACTGAAACATATTGTTAAAAACTCTTAATAGAATAACATATCGTTATAATGTTCCACTTGTCTTGGAACATTATACTAAATTCATAAAACGCACATTTAATTGTTTCTTAAATGATCCATGTGGGTTGGAACGTTTTTGCAAAATCTTTATACATTTTTTATTTCTGCAAAAATGTTCCATGTAATTTGAAACCTTTTAGATTAATCCATACTGTTTTTTTAAGCTGCGAAGACTGTTCTAAATAAATTGGAACGTTTTATTATAATATATTATTTTCTAATTTTTTGCTATAAACGATCCACATATACTTGATCCATTTTTGCTATTAAATATGTTCGAGAGAAAAAAAGATTTTTTACCAAAATAAATAACTATGGTATATTTAAGTTTATGTATTTAGTCAAAACAATCAATGGACTATTTACAATAAAGGTGGCAACATTATTACTCTTTGCTCCCGTAAAATGACAGCACCAACGAAACGCACATGTGAAACGAAACGCCGCCGCGGACCTACCTGTCATCGTAGTGTGAAAACAAATGCCGACAAAGTAAGACGTGCTGCCGTGTTGTCTTCTTATGTTAAATTCTTTTGTTTTTAAAAAAATACAACATTTAAGCGTGGCTGAAAATTTGAGACAGCAAATGAAGAGAGATTTTGAGCAAGCACAAAATTCACCCTCAGTGGAATGCTTAACCTTTGATTTGGAGAAAACATTGCCTTTACCCCGCATTCCGACGAATATCTAGACACACGGCAGTGTGTCCGCCAAGTTCGAGCAAAAAAAAGCGACACACCGGCCGTGGGTTATATTACACGAACCATTTCGGGCCAATTTCGACCACCCTATAACTCAAAACATATTTTATCTACGCATATGAAATTTCGAGTGTCTGTTGACATCCCCTTAATTGTCTAGAATACAAAATTTCATTATTCTACCTATAGCAGTTCTTGAGATATTGACGTCAGAAAATCGCTATTTTTACTATACACTCACTGACTCATCAAAAACCTAGACCACTTCCAATGGTCGTACTGACTTGAAATTTGGCATGGAGATAGGTCTTAAGGTCAAAGTAAAGGGAAAAATCTGAAAACGGCCAAGTGTGAGTCAGTTTTAAAAATAGCGAAGGTGTAACTTTGTTCTACTATGAAGTCATAATGAACTAAGTGGGTCTATCTTCCAATGGTCGTACCGACCTGAAATTTGGCTCGAAGGTTTGTCTTTAGGTCGAAATAAAGTAAAAATCTGAAAACGGCCAAGTGTGAGTCAGTTTCGAAAACAACGAATGTGTAATTTTGTTCTACTATAAGTAGGTATGGAGTGGAAATGAGATAAGACTTATTTAAATTTAGATACATACCAATTTAAGACAATACATGTTTGTCTTAAAGACAAGAACAATAAAATTGTTCACCACTCTGTGTGTGTCTGTTGCGGAAACCGAACCCACGATTTACCAGGTCACTAGGTACACTAGGTGCGCTAAATCAGTCAAACAAAAATGAAAAGACTATTTTTTCTCGCATAGTCTAAATAATTTCTAATTTTACAACTAATAAAATCGCAGATTCAAGAACATGGAAATCATATATACTCTAAGATGGAATTATATATACTACTGCCCATCTCACCCTCCGATACGCCACGGGATGAGATGGGATGGTGCACTTCTAGGGCTACATAATAGGCTACCAATTATAATACCTACTGGTAGGTAGGTATTACCAAGTTATTAATTATCTATGTAGGTAGCGTACTTACAAACAGAATAAAGTACGTTATTAATGTATGTAATTATATGTAAGTAGGTACATTTTATAGGTGTAGGGAGCCAGTTTATTTGTAAAAATCACCTATAAATAAATAGTAAAATAGAATTAGACGCTTAGTATAAAGGGTATAGTATAAAGTACATACCTAAGTGGAATGAGACATTTCCTAAAAGGCAAGTTTTAATAGAAAATTATATACTTGACACATTGCAGTCCAAAGGTGTCGATTCATTGCATTGAAAAGGTGTGTGGTGTGTGAAAACTTGCCAAGTAACATCATTAAAAAGTACTGAAAATAATAAATGTTATCAGGAAACTGCTAAAAAAACCGGTGTGCGTTTCTCTGACTATTATAATTTTAGGTATTTCTATGTAACGTGATACTTATTCAAAATGTACCTTAAAAACTGCTGGAAATCAAGTGTGCATTCCTATAACTATTTATGATTTGAGGTATTTTTATGGAACTTGGTACTTATTCAGATCTCACTTCTTTTATAGGCGAAACATTCCCATAGTATCGAACTTGGCAGCCTTTCACATTTATGTTTTTGATGGGATTGCATTTTACAAAAGGCAGTTGTGGTTCTACAATAGTTGTATCCATAGTGCATCTAATGATACTGGGCATTGTTATGTATGGGTAGAAGGAGAGGCAGGAAGAGGTGCACAGGAAGTAGGTTCGTGCCTAATAAAATATATAAATCAAAAACTAAAACCCACGGCTGAACATTTAATCCTATGGAGTGATTGCTGTGGTGGTCAGAATAGAAACATCAAAATCGTCCTAATGATGAAAGCCATCTTAAGCTCTCATCCAACCCTGAAAACCATATCATTCCGATTCCTTGAGTCTGGCCATACTTTCTTACCAAATGACACAGATTTCTCAAAAATTTAAACCGCACTCAAGCACCATCAACGCGTATATACACCTGAAGAATACATCAATATTATTAAAACCTGTAAAAAAGTTAAACCTCTTCAAGTTTACAAAATGACAAAGACTGATTTTTTTAGTACAACTAAACTGGAAAAGAAGATTATCAATAGGAAGAAGTTTACAGACTCATCTAAAGTTAGTTGGCTACATACAAAAGAATTTAATTTGGATAAAGATAAAATGTTTTCTATTTTTATGCGGTCTACGATGGAAGACGATTTCAGTGAGTTGAAAATTGATAAAAGAATAAAGCGAGAACTGCAATACATAAAAGAATCTGATTTTTGTTTATTGTGGCCTAATGGCAAACCGATTGCTCCAGCGAAATTAGTGGACTTACAATCCATGTACCACTACATACCTGAGGATTGCCTTCAATTTTATAAAACGCTTCAAAGTTCTGAAGAAGCTACTGATGATGTTGATGGGTTTGGTGGAGTTCCGGACTTCGAGATCATAGAATACGATGACGATTGAATGTTTAATATAAGTTTTTGATAACTTTTGGAACCATATCAGCTAATTTTTGGCATAGGTTCTAAGCTCAAAAGATCACGTCCTATTTTTTTTGTAATACATTTTCAAAATTTTTTTGTTGTTTTTGTATGTTCCTCATTGTTATTTATTATTTTACATATTAAATTAATTTTAGATATATTTATAAAATAATACACTTAAATTCGTTTTGGAACGTTTATGCATAATTGCTATTTAACAAGGTTCATACAAAATTAAATTTAGCAAAAACGTTTCAAACTCGTTTTACCTATTTATATGCCCCTTGTATTATGTATTTACAAAAAATATGCATATCATTCAATAACCAGTTTGGCATTCCACAGTAAAACCAATAGTATTTGCCTGAAATAATTACAGGGAAAAAGTGTACCGCTAAAACACAAAATAGCGTTTATCTCAAAATGGGGTCGCTGTGGGTTGGAACGTTTTCGCGTAACTACGTCCAAATGTCCAAATAATATACTACAGCTGGTGTGCATTGTAAGTTTCAAATTAATTTTCTTGCCCGGATTTGAATACCTAACCAAACCATCCTAACCACCGCCGCAGACCACTATCTAATTTTAATTAAATATAGTGTTTTTTATCAATAAACAACTAATACAAAGAGCTCAAAGAGGACCCAGTGTGTTGACGACGAGGGACCATCTTGTTCCTTTAGCCGTCAACACAGTAAATCCTCCTTTTTGTAAAGGGTCGGCAACGCGCATGTGGCACCTCATTAGTTGCAGGCATCCATAGGCTACGGTAGCTGCTTACCATCAGGCGGGCCGTATGCTTGTTTGCCACCGTCGTGGTATAAAAATAATAATTACCTGAACCTTTATTTTAAAGTACGGAGACACTATTAATTCGATGGAATAAGTATTGAGTATAACGAAGTAATATTTATATTGCTAAAACGGCAGAATTGTTATTTTAATATAGGTAATTCATCCTTTATCTATTGTAAACAAACCCGTGCTTCTACCTGCGTGAAAAAAAGGTTCGTTCAAATTAACCGTTAACTAAATTTCAACTCTATGGACTCGCAATAAGATTCAACATGACTAAAATTCCCTAAGCTACCACATGTATTGATTAGTAGCTCTTAAACGTCTGGACTCGTATCTCTGCGACTCGTCAAGGACGTTTCGAGATCCGCGTGTATTTAAGGAACGTTGCTTCGGCTACACGTTTACTCGTGGAAACGGATCTTAATTACACGTTTCTTTATTACACGTGGGAAACGGGCCAGAAAACCGTGTTCGTGTTACTCAGAAACGGATCTTGGAAACGGGTACCCGAAACCCGGAATCGACCGCGAGCCCTACTCTTGACCCCTGCTGCGTGACTCAAAATCTATTAAACATAAACATGAAATTTGGTACATTTATTAAGACTAATTAAGGCCTTAAGGGCTAATTAGAATCCAAAATTGCATGATTATTAAAGTACAAACATCTAAAAATCGGGATTTTTCTCACTGGCTCACTGTCCTTGCATCAAAAACCTAACCCACTTCCAGAGGACCTAGAAAGTTGAAATTTGGCATCCAGCTGGGTAATTGTATCATTACGGACTTAAGAGGCTGACAACACCCGATGACCTTCAAATTGACTTTACTCAGTTTTTTAGCTATAACTACTTGTTTTGAGAAAGTAAAAAAAATATATGTTAATATTCGTTATATTTGGAAGAACTTCGTTAATTCCGATACGCGATTGGATGAAATCGGTTCGATAGAAAATAATTCAAAGTTACATCTAAAAATTAGCTTTAAACAGTTGTATGTCTTTAGTTTCTTGACTTATACGTCTGTAACTAAGGACAAAATTTCACCACACTAATACTAAAAACTTCGTTGTTTTATATTTCTCAATTAATGCGTAGTTTTTTTTTATTCACCATTTTGCAAAATTTTCAATGAGCTCCCATACTAATCGTAACACAGTGTTTCTCTTTCACTCGCGCTGAAAAAGATAGGGAGGGAATTTAGCTGTTGTCAGCCCCTTAAGATCACGAAACCTTCATTTTAATAGAAAAAGGAAGAAAGGAAAAAAACCTTCATTTTATAAGAAAAAATTCACCTAGGATAGAATTCAAGTTCAAGATCTTGGCTAGTTTTTATCAACCAACCAGTAAAAACTCTTGACGAAGATAAGTCTATTAGACAAATATACATACTTATGTGAAAACTAGCCAAGTCAAATCTTGAACTTTAATTACATCCCAGGTGAAATAATTAGATAGGGTCAGGGAGGGAACAGTCGCTAGGATTTTTTCAACAGGCTATTGCATGAAAAATATAAATCCCTGAACTAATTGTTGCAAGCACAGAGCACAGTGCATTATTAAACTTTCATGTAGTAAATATATTTGCTGTTACTTTCACCAAAAAAGATATATCCATTCTTATATAGAAATTAGAAATCGAGCCACTGTGTACCGGTTGCTGTACACAGTGACTAGGACCTGCTAGTACACAGTGGTTCTAACGGTACACAGTGGCTCGAGTCACTGTGTACTATGCCCTGTATACAGTGGTTCTAACAGTACACAATGGCTAGGTACGTAGGAATCGAACCTAAATTATATAACAAATAACATTTTTGTTGAATAAAACGGTAATTAGAATAGGTAAGCCCAATTGCGGAATAATCGTTCCTGTTTCATTCTTCATTTAAAATAGATACCTACCTAAATGTCGCATGATTTATTCACTTTCATTTTATTTAAAAAAAAGAGTGCAAGAATTATTTTTAGCCCAGCCCAGTCGGTAGTGACCCTGCCTACGAAGCAGGAGGTCCCGGGTTCGAATCCTGGTCAGGGCATTTATTTGTGTGTTTATCACAGATATTTGTTCCTGAGTTATGGGTGTTTTCTATATATTTAAGTATTTATGCATAATTATCTATTATATATATATCGTTGTCTAGTACCCATAACACAAGCCTTATTGAGCTTACTGTGGGCCTGGGTCGATTTGTGTAAGATTGTCCTATAATATTTATTATTATTATTATTATTATTATTTATATTCAAGTAAATTTTAGCCCAACTCTGTAAGGTGCACAGTGGTTCGCGAGCCACCGTGTACTTTTCCAAAACGAACGACTGTTGACCTTGGCGTCATTTTGTATTTTAGTTCAAATTAAAAACAAATACAAACACCTAGGGCCTTGAATTATCAGCCAATACTATGTAGATTAGACACACTCTTCGATAATAACATAAGTAATTAAAAAATTCGTACGAGTTAAGAAAAAAGAGGAGTGAAACTTATCTGGAAATGTAATTTTGATAGCATTAAACACAAAAACGCACCATAACACATTCGCATGGCGCCGGAGCGTCTCACTAACTAGTTCGTATATAGTCGGGTACGGAACGCTTCCGATTGATGTAGAGGACAGACATAAAGCTCTTTCCGTTTCTCGCACAGCACATTCGAGCCACTGTTCCCACCGAGCGACTGTTCCCTCCCTGACCCTACATTGTTTGATTTTTTTTAATAAAATTATTACGTGGTGTAAATTTATTGAAATTATATAGGATTTTCTACACAGAACTTGGCACCCGTAGAGATATCAATTGTTTTGTAGGCGAAGAACTTGGCTCTCATTTCACATTTATGTTTTTGATGGGATTCCAGTTTCACCAGTTACTCTTCGGAGAAGAAAAAAATACGTGAGTGTCGTGGAAAACTCGGTTGGAACGAAGTTATGTTATTTAATTTTATTTCATTTTTGGCTTTTTTTTAATTTTAGTTTTTTTGGCATTTTGACTTTTTTGCCTTTTTTGACTTTGAACTAACCGTTGGGGCGGAAAGGTTCTCGAGTGGCGACCACGAACCGGAAGGCGCAGCGTGGGTAGACCCCCCGCAAGGTGGACTGATGACCTGGTGAAGGTCGCGGGAGTCCGCTGGATGCGGGTGGCGCAGGACCGGTCATTGTAGCACTCTTTGGGGGAGGCCTATGTCCAGCAGTGGACGTCTTTCGGCTGATATGATGATGATGATGATGATGGCTTTGTGTCGCATTACGTGACGGTCACGAGACTTTTTTTCGCCTAGCTTTCATCCGCGAAGAAACGTCCGATAAGAAACTTCGTTCCAAAAATTAGGAAATGTGACTAATTCCAACAATGTGCCCAATTTAGCCTTCCAGGTCAGTCGCTTCCCTGAAAGAGTGACTGTATAATGCAGAAACGTCATTAAATATATATCTAAGTACAAAGCGCCTACTCAAAAAAGTCTAAAGTGAGTTCATGGCATTCAGTTGTTTGACGGCTTATAAAGGCGTCTACGTGTTTGCCGTGCCGGCCAGTTCAGTTTAAGATTTATGAGATTGAAATTTTCTCTTTGCATTTTTTCTCTTTACAGTGTCTGAGTCCAGTTTCTCGTTTAAGTGGCAATTTATTTCTTGCCTTCTTTTCTATCACAAACGTTTATTAAAATACGTCGTAGATACTAAATTGCGTTGTTGGTAATCATATTCGGTAATTTTACAAAAAAAAATATTAAATGAATAACAATTTTTTAGGTCTTGCGCGCATGGGATTTTTCTCGATTTTTTATCTATTTTATGTGTTTTATAATGTACCCGTTAAAAAGGACAAAAACAATATCTCTTCCCGTACGCAATGCTATTTAAAATTGTGTTAAAATTATAAAAAATAATAATCATATTCCTTGTATAGGTACATACTACCAAATAAATTTACTAAAATGAGCACACGTTTCCGTAAGCCGGAGTTAACGTCCGTTAATACTTATTAACTGAAATCCTCTTGAGCTGATCAAAATAAGCCCACCGGTTTCCAAAAACAATATGAGATGAGTATCTGCTTAAATACGTATAGTTTCTATAAAAGTAGATTATCCCTCTACTTAGACCTAAACCAACAGATAAACTACAAACAAGGGCATGCGGAAATTTATTCGTCCCGAAGTCGTTTTACGACAGGTCGTAAAAGAGAGTTAAGGGCAACCAATGATTGTTGATAGACGCTGAGGAATTTCACTCCACCAAATGCCTATCGGACAGCCCTCATTTATTTGGATCGACGAGAGTTGCAAGGAAGGGAAACAAATCGACACCTGATAGCTCTCACTTTGTAAAAAGTTAGTCGTCAAAAAACGGGATAACCACTACACAAGTAGGTATGGGTAGGTATGTGAAAACATTAGGACGTCTGGGTAAACATTTACAGTATCTGATTCTAATTTGATTTGGTATATACAATACATACCGATACTTAAAAACACACCAAGGTAATGAGTAAATTGATATAGGTACAAAAAAAATGGGTATTTTCAAAGTATTTTCTTAATTACTTAAAAGGACATAAACACCAAAATAAAAATAAAAAGTTTGGAATAACCTGAACTTACCTAACCTAACCTAAGAGGTTGGACAAATAGACAACACAATTAATGAAAAGTACGTAATAAAATCCTATCTTTAAAATACCTAACTTTAATCAACTTTACTTAACAAATCGATAGGTAAAATCTGACGTCACATGCAGTCTGTTGTAGGGAATGCAAACAGGTTAAATGGAAAGCGAAATAATCGGTTATAACCGGTTATTTTGTAAAAACTAAATAACTGGTTATTTAAATTATGAATGACCGGGTTCGGCTATTTTCGGTTATTTGTTCAATGCAATTTTCACCTAAAATTGTATCATAAAAGGTTGTAAAATCATAGTTTTTCGTCTGGATCTATGATTACCATACTCTATTTTATAAACAAATTAGGTTTATCTCCTATACCTCTATTTTGGGGATCGATTTGCAGCAAGTATGACCATCTGAGTAATTCTTACGGCTGACCTTGAACCACTTTCATTCAAATTAAAGACCCATTCTAGCTCTCCTTACATTATACAATTATATCATTTTATAAATTTTCGATTTAAATCGGTTATTTTTCGGTCATAGCCGATAGCATAACCGGTTATGAAATTTCATCGGTTATTGCATTGCCTAGTCTGTTGTTGCCTAGGGTCAGGCAGGGAACTGTGGCTAGGATTTTTTCAACAGGGTGTGGCATGAAAAATAAAAATCCCTGAAATAATTGTTGCAAGCACGAAGCACAGTGCAATATTACACTTTCATTTGTTGTAAGTAAGGTACACAGTGACAGTGAATACTAGGCGGCTAGTACACAGTGGTTCTAACAGTAAACAGTGGCTCGAGCTATTGTGTACAACGACCTGTACGTGTACACAGTAGTTCTAACAGTAAGTACCTATTTACTTAGTGGCTACGTGGAAGTAGAAATTTAAACTTTAATTTTATCTTAAATAACGAGTGCAAAAAATATTTTTTTAATTTCGATGTGAATAAAAATAAAAGTTCTGTTTTTTTTTATTCTTATTCAAGTTGATTCTTGCCCAACTCTGTGACAGAGTATGTAGGTATATACACTGGTACACACTGGTTCGCGAACGACTGTGTAATTTTCCGAAACGAGTCACGGTTGGCCCTGCCGCCATTTTGGATTTTAGATCAAACTAGAAACAAACACAAATACTGAGGGCCTCGAATTATCAGCCAATACTTAGTAGATTAGACACACTCTTCGACAAAAATATAAATAATCTCGTACGAGTTAAGAAAACAATGAAGTGGAACTTATCTGAACATGTACTTTTGACAGGTTTAAAAACAAAAACGCATCATAACACATCCGCATGGCGCTGGAGCGGCTCACTAACTAGTTCGTGCATAATCGGGTATCAAACGCTTCCGATTGATGTAGAGGACATACATAAATAAAGTTCTTTGTGTTTTTAGCACAGCACATTCGAGCCACTGTTCTTACCGAGCCACCTGTTCACTCCCTGACCCTACTTATGGAGTCATATTCAACAATGTAAATCAAGTTAACAGGGCTGGTAGTGTGTGCACTTGATTAGGTATATATTCCTACCGAGTTTAGATAGAAAGCTAGGACTTGAAGCACTAATTATACCGTACATGCGTGGGAGGGATAGCTAAAACTTCCTGGGCGTTCGGGTGAACTCAGAAATCCAACCGGCATTTAAACAGCAGAGGTAGACAGCGGTTTATAATTTATTTCAGTCAGCAAGTTAATTAAGAACTAAATTTAACTTCACTCGTAAGGCCTCGCCGAGGAATATCCCTCTATAATTAGATAGATACTCGTACCTTCACAAAGTTTACATCGCTATATATGAAATATAAAAACTTTTTACAAAAAAAAGATAAACCGACTTCAAAAAGGATAAAATAAATTATTATATTATTTATATGCGTTACAAACTGATATGTTTGAAGTCGGTATCAAGCCAAATTTGGAAGAGTTAATAAGAACGAGGCTCTGTGTTCCGTGAATTGTTCTTGATACTATAAAACTATTCTAATACGGTATTGATTACACGTAGGTATTCATTCAAGTACAGAAAGAAAGTATAATCATGCGTCTTATGAATTATGATGTTTGTTAATAAACCTTTTTTACTAGTTTTCGGACTAACCATATCTCGAACGAATATCCGTGCTACGGTTTGAATTCTTTATCCTACTTCATCTAAGGTTTAATATCGAAGTGTAAAGAAATTCAATAGCTAGATTGATCTTTATATACTCAGACACACTGGGTGTTTGGGACCCACTTTGTCAGTAGAAAAAGGCGCGATATTTAAATTTTCTATGGAAGGTCAAGCCTACGCGATCAGACATTCTTTTTTTTAATTTGCCGCCTTTTTGTGATTATTGAAAAAGGAGACGTGTATCAGAGTATATATACATAGGTACCACATTTCATCAAAATTGGATTAGTAGTATAGATGTGAAAATGTAACAGATAGAATCACATTCACCTTTGCAATATAAGTAGAGGTATAGATGTTTTTTGATATTTATACTTGAAGCTTATTTGACCGGTATAGTAAGTTTTTGGCTTGGCACCGACTTCAAACTTATCAGTTTGTAACGCATATAAATAATATAATAATTTATTTTATCCTTTTTGAAGTCGGTTTATCTTTTTTTTTGTAAAAGTTTTTATTTTTAAATTTTTAGTGGTTATATAATTCGTTTTTCCATTTTTAGTGGTTATATAATCATAGTCGGAATAATCGGTGACATATATAATAAAAAGGTCATAATACGTACTCAATGTACTCAATTAGGTCCACTCCATTAAATTGGTGGTTTTCGAGAGGAAATGCTTGAGTTGCTTAAAAAAACAACAAAATCAATATACATGTGCCTTTAAAAATTGAATAGTTCTCTCAATTCGTCGTGGATCCCATCATCAAAACAGCACCAGATTAATGTGGGATCATCTTCGAGATAGTTTCTTTTAAACAAAAAAATATGGCTCAAACCAAACCATGGGTCTCGGAGTAATCACTGAACACCCTACATTTAAAAAAATCAGCATCATTATCATCAATACAATTATCATCATTAGGTCTACTCCATCAAATTGTTGGTTTTCGAGAGAAAATGCTTGAGTTGCTTAAGAAAACACCCAAATAACCATACATGTGCCTTTAAAATTTGAAGAGTTCCCTCAATTCATCATCAGAACAGCACCTGATTAATATGGGACCCCCTTGGAAGTAGATCCTTTCAAACAATAAAAGAATTGCTCAAATCGGACCGCGGGTCTCGGGATCCTAAATTAAAAAAAATCATCATCATTATCATCAAAACAACCATCATCATCAGGTCCACTTCATCAAATTGGTGGTTTTTGAGAGAAAATCCTCGAGTAGCTTAAGAAAACACCCAAATCACCGTACATGTGCCTTTAAAAATTGAGGAGTTCCCTCAATTCCTTATGAATCCCATCATCAGAACAGCACCAGATTAATGTGGAACCATCTTATAGGTAGTTCCTTTCAAACAAAAAAAGAATTCCTCAAATCGGACCACGGGTCTCGGAGTAATCGCTGAACATCCTACATTTAAAAAAATCATCATTATCATCAAAACAACTACCATCATCAGGTCCACTTCATCAAATTGGTGGTTTTCGAGAGAAAATCCTCGAGTTGCTTAAGAAAACACCATAATCACCTTACATCTGCCTTTAAAAATTGAGGAGTTCCCTAAATTCCTCATAGATCCCATCATCAGAACAGCACCAGATTAATATGGGACCATCTTGGAAATAGATCCTTTCAAACAAAAAAAAATTGTTCAAATCGGACTACGCGTCTCGGAGTAATCGGTGAACATACATAAAAAAATACCCCAAACCGAATACAGAACCTCCTCCTTCTATGAAATTGAAGTCGGTTAAAAATAGGCAAACCCGTATCGCGGCTACTTGAAGTGAAATTAAGTAAGTACTTACTTGTACAACTACCATTTAAGATTATTCGGAAGGCCTTATTCGTTGTACAGGTTTTCGAGCAATAAAAGCGTATAGTACAAGAGCCCATGACACTGAACCTAGTTCGATAAGTCAAACATATATCTCATCTAGGATGAGATATATATAATTAGTTTTTGTTTTTTCATACATCTACAATCTTTTGATGCTGCTGCCACTGACAAGGCCACGCACGGGGGCTTGCAGCACCGCATTATCGTGTAGCCCTACCCCTCCCCTGCTTCGAGGAACAAAGGAAATCTAGGAGACTTATCGTACTAGAAACCGGATCTTTTTATTAAAATACGCAACCACTTTTTTTGCATTGCATCATCGGCATTTCGTGTTCCCCCATTAAAGACGCGACTTATTATATATATCTCATATAGGAGACTTATCGAACTAGGTTCAATGTCGTGGGCTCTAGTCCTAGTAAGCGCCGGTCGCTAAATAGTACCTTTTGATTAAGACTATTACAAATTATAATTTGTTATCAAAATGATCTTCTTTTGTCATTAAATTGAAATTCTGATACATAAACCTTTTAACCGCCTTTCGTAAAAATTTTTACTTTCAATTTTGAACTCTGTCATAATTTATGAAGGTGTCATTCACGTTGTCACTTACTTACTAACAAGTTTGTCGTGTCGCAGGTAAAGCGATCGCATTCTGATATTTATTTGACATAAACTGTTCAGTAGGTGTTCAGTATCAAATTAAAATTAAAACAATAACAAAGTTATAGGTTTTCTGGGTTTAAGTACGTATCGCACGCAACGTTGATGTAACTAAAGATTTTTTTTTAAATCCTACTCAGGTTTTATGATCTTGAAGCAATAAAGCGGGCGGGCTGTTTTGTGGGATGGTATCCGGGAAAATCCAGGACCCTACCTCGAAAAGGGGGAATTCAAAGAATTTAACCTCGAATATAATCGCAAACAAAAGTTTGTCGCCATTATTTACGCATGAAATTAGTAGTAAGTATAAATAATCATGATATTCTATCGCTGTTATTTTTAAAACATCATTTCTTCGTTTTATTCAGAGTTTATAGGTCATATTCCTTCGCTCGAATCTCAGAAATCGCCCCCTAGGCATGATAATTTTGTTGTTCTGGAATGCTCCACCGTCCCTAACCAAACTTGTGCTTCCAGCTAAATCCATACTTCCATACTAACATTATAAACTAGCTTTTTCCCGCGGCTTCGCCCGCGTACTAAAAGTACTGAAAAACATAGACATAAACAAAAAGGAAGATGACGAGTGACGTTCATAGTAAACAAAACTGAAATGGGGTCCAGCACCTACACACTTGTAAAATCACTCATTTATCGTTAGGAATACACCTGTGAAGTTTCGAATAAAATAGTCTAACTAATCTTGTTTCGCCCTACAATTTTTGGACCCCTATTTCACCCCCATATATACATATATACGGTATTGGTCGCGGTGAACTGAACGAGCACACAGCAGCTTGCTACGGGATTCCGGAAGCTAGCCGGATGCAGGGAATATCCGGACGCTTTGATGTTAACAGGAAAGACAAACAAAACAACAAGCTTTTACAAGTTTTGCTTATTATTATTTCACTCTTTCAAAGGCAAAGATGTGAAAAAAATTCGTAAGCAGTAGGAACCTAAACTCATTCATAACGTGGCCTTTACTGTTGCGCAGCCGATACGATTATTCAAAGAAGATCTGCTCGTATATATTATCGTCATAATAAGCAATGTTTTTTGTTCTAATATTAAAATATAGGCCCTGTCCTTTATAACTAACACAAATTCGGCAGTTTATACCTATATTGGTATTACTATTTTCGAATTCAAAAATTTTGCTACCTTATCACCCTGACCACCCATTAAAAGCTGCCAGATGCCTGGATCTAGCATTAAGGATAGTATATAAATCTAACCAGAAGGGTTTCGTGGCTCTCATTATTGTTTCATATCCAGCCAGCCAGCTCTTAGGCCTAAAGAGGCTAATTTTCTGTCTTTGATACATTCGCTATTAAGTATGTACATACATATATAAGATGCCAAAGAGTAAAACACAGTTACTTAAAATTCTCTCCTCTGGACAAACTATTTAAGTTTACGTATCCAGTATATACATTTATTTGAGTATATAGGGGTGCAGCATAAAAATAAGCTTAATTATTTTAACATTAGAATGTCTACAAGAAAAACATGAACGCCGAAGAAAAACATTAGCAAGGTTACTTAATGGCCCCCGATAAATATGCTACCTCTGATAAGCATGGCGAGATGTTATTTAATATGATCAGCCCAAGTCGACCAGGCATAGTTATAATAGCTCGGATGAGATCTAGGGTCACGAAACAAGGGTATAATCCTGGGTATAGTTCTATTCTTCTCGGTTTCCAATTTCTCAAGAAGTTCATGCACTATGTCTGGGTGCTCTTTTGAAATGTCCTTCGTCTCGCAGGGATCTTCCTTAATATTGTAGAGACAGAAGATTCCTAGAGAAAATACAAAGCTTTAATATTTAAATTTAATCATACCAAATATAATTGAATACATTATATCACCTACCATTTTCGGGATAACATAGTATTTTATCTCGTTCATCGTCTCTTTTTAAGCAATTGACTTGATGTCTCTTTCGCTTTTCTTCAACATCCCCAATATTTATTAGTAGACCAGAATTCTCAAGAACCGAATACACAGTGGTCTTCTTCAAAGCAGCGACATACGAGGGTGGACTTCCAATAATTCCTCTAAGGTCGTGTCCTTGATAATTGCTATATTGTTTAATGACCCTCCCTGTTATCAATTTGTACTCCCCCGATATAATCATGTAGAAACCATGATAGTCGTCGACTTCAACTATTTCGTTTCGTTTCGACGGCGCATTTGTAATTATGTTGTCTCACTGATTAAATCCATCTATATTTGGCGGATGGTCCGCACCCACGGCGTGAAGCAAGGTCGGGAGCCAGTCCGAAATATGCATATACCCATTCCACGCCCGGCTAACGGGATTTAAGTTTGCCTTCCACAAAAGTCCGGGTACCCGCACACCACCCTCGAAGGGAGACATTTTAATCCCTCTCAAAGGCCAATTAGATCCATAATTCAGGGAAACTCCCGACGTCATGCCGCCGTTGTCCGATGTGAATACTATGATAGTGTTGTTCAATATCCCTTTATCGGAAAGGGATTTTACGATATCGCCCACGCTGTCGTCCAGTTTTTTAACCATAGCTGAAGCGAGTCGTGAGCTTTGATAACTGCGGATTACAACCATTAACCCTGTTAATAAGTGGGAAAGAGTTATCCTTAAATCTGTAATGTTCACCCAATGTATATTTAATTCAAAGTTACTACTAATAGAAACGATGAATGAAAGTATTGCTTTATTGGGCCCCTAAAACTAAACGAAAACTTTTGCGTTTATTTCTGTTTCCAGGTTTAATTAATTCCAAAAAATATTTTTAATGAATACTAAAATGAGTAGGTAAATGGAATTCTTTTGATTAATTTAGTTCAATTAATTCGTTTTGCGTTTTTACACGCATACGCAGATAAACATTTTTGCAACTTTCCTCAATTCACGGTTATTATAAGGAATAGAATGGATATAAACACTAAAAAGCGCCATCTGTTGCCGTAGAATTTGAGTAATTGAAAGCAGAAGTTATCTAAGTTAGCGAGTTAAAAAAATCTGGAAAACAACCTTTATAATTCTATGAATAACCTCAGCTATCCAACTAGTCAAAAATAAAGATATTTGTTACTGTTTACTTGACATGGCCTCCCGGTTGTAGAGGTCGGTGACATAGCCCTCCGAGTCCCAGGCGGGAGTCGCGTTCCTGTACAAGTCGTAGCCGGACACGGTCCCAGAGCTCCACTGAAACATCAATCAAAAAGACACCTCTTGTAACGATCCTTCTTTATTATATTTGGTATCTTTCCAGCTGCATAACTTTATTAGATTGCGCGTAGGATGGATAAACTTTGGAATGACAGTAATGTTTACTTTTCATTGCAGCCTTGTATCAAAAACAATTGAGGGTTTTAAAAATAATAAAATATATAAGTTGATAATAGAAAATTTAACTCAGGGTGATTTGTCAATATGTCATGTTTGCTAAATATTTAACAATATTAGTCATTATAACTACTATAAGGGTTCTTGTCCCCATAAGGGGTTCTTGTCCGTCACAAAGAAAAAGACTAATCATATTTTGACATACCTAATTACAATCAATTACAGTTAAGCATATAAGCAGTTAATTAGCATTATTTTTTTAATTTAATTTATTTTTTTATATACCTATTTTGTTTTCTGCCACTAAAATTAACGAATTATATTACAACTTGACATTTGTAAACTAAAAAAAACATGAATTCATCAACGGTAAATACAACGTTTCCAAAACGAGTTAGCTTTAAATCGCAAGATTGGTCATATAAGCTCATATTAAAAGCAAAATAAGTTATAGGAGTAGACTTAATTGTTAATTAAGTCTTAATTGGTGTCATTTTCTATGAAATAGGAAAATGAAACATTTAAGAGTCCTTAATGTCCTTATCTTATATTTTTTTGTAATTTAACCAAAAGTCAAAAAAATGTTTTTAGTCCTTTCGTCCACGTACATAACCAAGTTTTGTAACTGGCTACGAATGTTATTTTGGGGTTGGCACTAAGAAAAAGCTTAATACAAGTATGTACTTAAAGTGAAATCATTCTTTGCTCGTGTCCCAGTTACGAACAACGAATTAAAAAATATATTTTTGTAAACCAAGAAGGAAAATTCCACATTCTTAGAAACTTGATTACGCACGTGGAAAGGTTTTTGTAAATAATTACCGATTCCTCGATCGTATACTCATAGTAATCAATATACCCGCCCCGATGACCGAAGTGTGTATCGAAGCCACGCGCAGTAGGCAGTGCCTCCGACCGAGCTAAACCTACATGCCACTTTCCCACCAAATGTGTCGAATATCCCAACTCCTTCAAATATTGTGGTAATATCTTCTCATTTAGTGGCAGAAATCTGTCCTCACTCTGCACTAGAGGATAACCTTGCATACCTGTTATTTACAAACGACACAATAAGGAAAATTTGAATTTTGGACATTGTTTAAGGTAAACACAATAAAGCTCTGTTTCATATTTAATACCAAGATAATTGACATTAAAGTGGAAGTATAAAATTTCGTTGCGGAGGCTAAATAATGTTTTTTGTATTCTAATTAGAAGCCTCCGTCTTTCAAGAACGGGCCAGATTGCGTGGAGGGAATCAAAAATATTTTAAGAAAATCGTCAAGGAATGAATAACAAGAAAAGATGACGCCAACACACTGGATACGATGGAGTGGTGCCTATTTATAAAATGTCTACCTACCTATTTTTTATTTGTTAGGGAACCTTTCAATAGAAAAATTTGCACACATTGGTCGCTTTTATACTTTATCGTCACGTGCCACGGCCATGAAGTTAAATACAATCTGGAGGTCATACTTCGACCACAAAGTGAGGCCGAAAGAGAGGGTAATGTAGGGGGCTGCATCTCATTCTAAGTGGAGTGACCATATGTACTATGATGTATGTGGGATTGGGATAGTATGAAGATAAATATAAAATTAAATATGCTTGTCGTCTAGTAAGTATTGTCCAGAAAGAGAAGTCTCATAGTTCATATGGGAACTTATACATTCTACTGACTTAAGCAGCTGGCCACTTCAGATACGTTGACGCAATAATGAGAGCAGAGAACCCCTCTAATTAGTTTACTATTTTAAACTTATTGCTAGATCCAGGCATCTGGCAGCTATTTATCGGAGGACGTCAGAGTGACAGACCAGCATAATATTTCAGTTAATAGGTAAAAATTGTCGAAGCCTATCGCTAATATAATAACAAAAAAGTAAAAACATTGCGTATCGCTACGGAAAACAGTAGGTAGGCGACAAACAATACATTAACGTAACGTCATTTTGCACTATTTTCCCCCAACAGAAACTCCTGAAAATGATATAATCTTATTAATTACATGATACTGCACTGCATCAAACCTAGAACTGTAAGATATTTATTTCTTACAACTCGTTTGCATAACACCGATGAACAATTGCCAGATGTCCGCGTCTTAAAATAGGGGATAGTCAGTGTAGCAAACTAAAACTATGTAAGTACAGGGGGTTCGTGGCTCTCACTATTGCGTCATATCTGATGTGGACAGTTCTCCGACTTTAATATACTTAAAGGTAAATAAAGAAAACATCAAACTGTTCAATGGTTGACTGGTAGAGATCTCTTCCATGTACAAATATTGTATATTCTTCCTGTTGTACAATAAAGTATATTTTAACGGCCTCCTAGCCTAGTCGGTAGTGACCCTGCCTATGAAGCAGGAGGTCCCGGGTTCGAATCCTGGTCAGGGCATTTATTTGTGTGTTTATCACGGATATTTGTTCCTGAGTTATGGATGTGTTCTATGTATTTAAGTATTTATATGTATATATCTATTACATATATCGTCGTCTAGTACCCACAACACAAGCCTTATTGAGCTTACTGTGGGACTAGGTTGATTTGTGTAAGATTGTCCCATAATATTTATTTATTTATTTATTATACTGCCACTACTACAATTTTTTGTATGGCCTTGTGCCATTTTAGGACCCTTTCGAAAGGGCCTATAAAGACCCGTGGGCCACTCCTGTCCTGTGTAAGTAATACTTAGGAACAGACCATGTACTTATGTACATTTCTGTAAAAACAACAAAACCGACCCGCAGCTTGCCGACATCATAGTCACCCTATTGTTTGACAATCTAAACTTGTTGTTGAATCGTAAAATTGAATGATTGTGGATTACCGGTGAAAGGAAAGTCTACTTTATTGTAAAGTCTCACCCCTGCACCCTTTTACGGAACATATATTGACCTTTTTTACTGAAAAATGTTGTTACGAAATGTTGTTGAGCTGAGCGGCGTCATTTGAAATAATATCAGTGACATATTATGTCAGTGATGGGACTGATGGGATGGGGATACCAGACCGTACACATGGCACATGCAAAATTTAACGCAATCGAGTGTCGTGGCTACCCCCCCCCCCCCCCCCCTTTTAGACGTTGAATTTTTATACCCTGCGTGCCGGCGGTCGGGGGGGCGGATTTTCATTACGTTACCGTAGTAGGTAATGAATTTTCATACGTTTTTACCACACTATCACAGATAATACACTGATGTTACGTTACGTTACTGTTTGCAATAATGGTGGTAATTACATACGGTTCCGAACGCGGAATAGAGGATTTATGATATTGATATTGGTGTAGATCAAGATATTTATTCTTCAATGTAAGCACATTACAATGCACTAACCCTTACAGCACCGGCTGATACGATCGTGCGGTCAACTTTAAAAAAATCTAGTTTGAAAAATAATCAAGTTTGCTGCTTCAGTACGACATCGATCGATCGTGCGTTCGATTATTATTCATTTTAAACCCGCGTGCGTTTAGTTAGGGGGCCAGTCGTCGGCGCGGTGAGCGTCAAGCAGGTACGTGTACGAGACGGACGACCAGGTCAGAAGTAGGTATTCACGTAATTTTTTAATTTGTGATTTTTAAATGTGTTGAATTCGTTTTTTTGTTAAATTAAACGTTCTTCTGTCGTATAATGTAGATAATTAAAAGTTTAACCAAAAATTTTAGTCATTTTTTTGTGCCTAAAGTTATAACACACGATCAGGACGCAACTCGACAAATTTAAATTGTGTTGACTATGATAAATTGAAAATATGTTAAATCTAAAGCGTTTTTTTAAAATCATTTCATGTAAAACATATAAGAAATCTAAAATTTTATTAATAAATATTTATTAACTCCTTTGAACTCTGTAACTTACCCTTATATTTAAAAAAAAAAAAATAACAACTTTACTAGGGGTCGCAACGAAATGAAATGATCGTGCGGGTGGGTTTTCACAAAAATTTTGGGGGGAGAATTTTTTTTGTATTTTTTTGGGTCTTTTTATGGGCCTTAAATGCACCGAAAAATGCAACTTCAAACCAAAACTACAAAAAAAAATTCTCGTGCTGGGCTAATGAACGTCAGAGAAAATTAAAATACGTGAGTGTCGTGGAACACTCGGTTGGAACGAAGTTATGTTATTTTATTTTATTTTATTTTTTACTTTTTCGTAAATTATGTGGCTTTAATTTTTTTTAGTATTTTTTTGACATTTTTGTCATTTTTGGTTTTTGAAGTATTTGAAATTTAGAAATTTTGCTATTTTTGACATTTTCGACAGTTTTTACTTTTAGGTTCTCGACTTTTTTCACTTTTATCACTTTCACTTTTCACTACACTTCACTTCACTTTATTCTATTTTATATATTTTTTATTTCATTCCATTTGACATGTTTCTCAATCGTATTGGTGTCGCGTTTTCGTGACGTGACACTTTTTCGTGACGGTTACGTGACTTTTCTTCGCCTAGCCGTCCGAAAAGGAACTTCGTTCCAAAACTGCCACCGGTTCTAACCCTACACCTCTGGCCCAAGAAGTATTATGACCGAAAAGAAACTCGACGGGACTTATTTTTTTCAAAACAGTAATACATTATTAGATCTTAAAGATACAAAATAATGCGTAGTTCTTCAAGAAGACATATCAAAACAGCTTGAGAGACAGATAAAGTACCTATTGTTTAATTATAAAGAAAAATAAATCCTAATCTGACTCCTTTACAAAACGTTTGATATGTTTTCCTACCTAAACGGTGCCCTATAAATGTTAGATGATTTTGTAGTAGTTTTTTGATTTGGGCCATGCATCTTTGTCCGTCATATATAGTCCTCCAACCTGCAATAACCCTTTGACATTCATGATATTTTCAAATATTTCTTAAGAGCGGGTAAAGGTAAAAGCATCGACGGGTAACATATTATAAATATGAATACCTTGACCAAAAAACTACAAATTATTTCAATACCAAATTTCATCGAAATACGTACAGCGGTTATTGGTTGTTTCTTCCCCATGTAAACTTACACCCCTTTTGCATCCGCTCAAGGGAATTTCCGAGATAAAACTATTTTATTTCCTTTTCCAGAGCTCAAATTATCTCCATACCAAATTTTATCTAAATCGATTCTGCGGTTGATAATTACCTATACAAATTTCCAACTGAAAACTATCCTTTGTCTTTTCTTGAGACTCCTACTATACCAAATTTCATCTTTATCAGTTCAGCGGTAAAAAAATCCTCATACCCTCAACCCCCTTTTCACCATCACAAGGGTTTATTTTCGGGATGAAAACTATTCTGTCGTTTCTCGGGACTCAAATTATCTCCATACTAATTTCTATTAAAAATTCTCCTTACAAACTTTCAACCCCCTCTTCAGCTTTATTATATGTATAAATAGATAGTTTTTATTGAATGTACCTTTCAGGCTTCACTTCCATTATTTTTTCAAATTTTTTGGACCTACGGTTCTAAAGTAAGATGGAAGGGGGGGGGGGGGCTTTTTGAAGATGAAACTATCCTTTGTCCTTTCTCGAGACCCATACTATCTCTATACCAATTGTCATCTAAATCAGTTCAGCGGTAAAAAATTCCTCATACCAACTTCCAACCCCCTTTTCACCACCACAAGGGTTTGAAAAATATCCTATGACGTTCCTCGAGACTCACATTATCTCCATACTAATTTATATCTAAATCGTTTCAGCGGTTAAAAATTCTCCATACAAATTTTCAACCCCATTTTCACACCCACCAGGGTTGATTTTCGAGATTAAAACTATATATGATCCTTTCCCGGGACTCAAACTATCTCTATACAAAATTTCATCAAAATCCTTTCAGCCGTTTTCACGTGATGCGCGGTCAAATAAACAGACAAACAGATAAACAGAAAAACAGATAAACAGATAAACAGACAAACAGATAAACAGACAAAAATTCTAAAAATTGTTGAAACTTGTTCTGTTATCGATTCTAAGTATCCCCAGCCAACTTTTTTTCGATTATTTTCCATGTACAGACTTTCGACCCTCTTCAGCTTTATTATATGTATAGATTACAAAACTTACTACTGTCTGCAATATTAATTGCAATTCTTTAATTTAATGAATGAATAATATTTACGTCGTAAAAAAATTCAAAGCAGCTAAAAGGGAACAAAGTATTAATTCAAATCTTGCAATAATGGAGATGTTTTCTTGGCGTGGAAATGTGAACAGAATTGGATATATAACCATATTTAATGATTTAATGATACTATTAAACTCAATTGCTGTCACATTTTTTCGTACAGAAAGCCCCCAAGTCTCGTAAAATAGATCTATTCTATCAGAATGTGCGCGGGCTAAAAGGGAAAGTATCTACTATAAAAAACATACTGACAACATTCGAAAAAAATATTATAGCCTTAACTGAGACACGCCTTGACGACTCTGTTTTCGATTCGGAATTATTCCCAAACGAATACAATGTGCTACGATGTGACCGCGCAGGCCGCGGCGGCGGCGGAGTGCTGCTCGCCGCGCGCGCGCCCTATACCCTGCGGCGGCTAGAATGCGGTGCTCGATCTGAGGACGAGATTGTCTGCGCACTCGTCACTAAGGGACACTGCCGGTTTATTCTATTCGTGTTGTACCTAGCGCCGCGCATACATGAAACCTCATACAGCTCAGCATTTCAATGCTTAGAAAACGTTATAACAAACTATCCCTATCCAACTGTTATAGTCGGAGATTTCAACTTGTATTCCGCCTCAGTAAGCATAAAAAGTGGATTTGAAAGTTTTGTTTGCTTCTGTAACTTAGTACAACGCAACAGCATTTATAATAGTCATAACAGGTTACTGGACCTGGTGCTAACAGATGTAAACACACAAGTAACGGTAACTGAAGCTGTCTCTGGCTTAGTCTCGACCGAGCAACACCATATTCCTCTCAATATAGAAGTGTCAATTCGCACCCTGTTTAGTAATTATCATTCTACCTATCGCGTACCAAAGGATGGCTGTGCCAAAGAGAGAAACTATCGTAAGGCAAATTATCCGCTTTTGTATGAAAAAATTACTAACTCGGATTGGAATCCGCTGCGGGATATAAGCGATGTAAACGAATGTACTCAATGTCTCTATAATATTCTAGAAAAATCTTTTAATGAATGCGTGCCCTTTAAGCAACCGGTAAAGAATGGGCTAAGCCAGCAGTACCCTGAGTGGTTTACTAGTGAATTAATTTATTTAAATAAATTAAAAAACAACTACCATAAGTTATATAAGCAAACCGGGGATCAATTGTATTATGCTTTTTTCACGTACTATCGTAAAATAGTAAACACTAAAACTGAAACAGATAAGACCTCTTACATTAACAACTTACAAACTAATATTGTACGGGACCCCTCATCGTTTTGGGCACACATAAATCGACAACGTAAATGTAACCTGCCGGCAACATTCGGCAACATGTCGGCACAAGAGGTCGTGGACTCTTTTGCGGACTTCTTTAAAAACGTATTTTTGCAAAGTGTCCCCAGACTCGATGTATCGGCGGCCTCGAAGGCAGCGACAGACGAGTCACCAATGCCCAACACTCGACATGTCACGATCGACGATGTTAGTGAAGCGGACGTCCGTGCGGCCATAAGCCGCCTGCGGCCCAAGCACACCCAAGGACCCGATGGAATACCACAATTCATAATAAAAGACTGTCGTGAGGCTCTTATACAGCCGCTTAAATACATATTCAACCTAGCCCTAAAAAATAGGACATGCCCTACGATTTGGAAAACGACTAAAGTTCTACCAATACACAAAACGGGAACGGGATCCAGATCCGATGTGCGAAATTATAGACCGATAGCTGTACTATCGATCTTTGGGAAAGTATTTGAAACGATAATTTACGCCAAAGTTTTTAAGCAGCTGAATGGCTGGTTCTGTGACGAACAGCACGGATTCTTGCCGAAACGCTCAACCACATCTAACCTGTTAAACATCGTCTCCACCATATCAAGTAGCCTTCACCGGAGTATGCAGGTAGATATTGCCTATTTTGACTTTCAGAAGGCTTTTGATAGGGTTGATAATGATGTGCTGCTTAAGAAGCTATCTGCTGCGGGGTTTAGTGTTAATTTACTTGAGTTCATGGCCAACTATCTCTCGGATAGATACCAATATGTCCAATACGAAGGTGCGCGATCTGCTCCATTTTTGGTAACATCGGGAATCGGGCAGGGAAGCAGTCTCGGGCCCCTTCTGTTCTTAATCCTCGTAAACGACTTACCGGTAGCACTTAATCATTCGTCGTGCCTCCTTTTTGCGGATGATCTCAAACTAGCTATGCCAATTAATAGAAACGTTACCGCATGGGCACGTGATAATAGCCTGTCCCTTAATAATGAAAAATGCATGGTTATTACATACACGCGTGCTCAGCATCCTATTACCCATCCCTACTGTATAAGTGGCAAACCGTTAAAACGTGCCAATGAAATCAAGGATCTGGGAACGTGGTTTGATAATCAGATAACATTTAATCAGCACATTACGCAAACCTGTAACCAGGCCCGAAAATGTCTCGGATTCGTCTTGCGTCAAGCGAAACTATTTAGTAATAAGCATACTATGACTACCCTTTATAATGCATTCGTTAGGAGTAAGCTAGAAACAAATGCTGCTATATGGAGTCCTCATGAAAAACTCTACACCTGTCTAATTGAGAAAGTACAAAAAACGTTCATTAGATTCCTGTATAAAAAACTCTACGGCTTTTATCCTTTTCTCTATCCCACACTATTCATTTTAGGTATGGTAGATTTTACTTCCTTGGAGTCACGCAGAAGTATGTACCTAATAAAATATTTTGTTCGCCTAGTTCGAGGACAATTAGCAAATCCTCCATTATTATTACAAATACCAATACGTGTCCCCTGTCCCTACGCGAGACAGCTTAGGACCCGCAATCGTGGTCTCTTTGCCGTGCCTCCAGGCCGGCCGAGCCTGCTTGCCATATCCCCTCTCCACCAGGGTTTGACGTTGCTTAACAACATTCTGGATAGTGACAGCGAACTAGACATCTTTTCAACGGCGGAAGCTAAGTTTCTAGCTGCATCAAATCGCTACATTGAAACCATCGTTACCCCTAGCTCTATTACCTAATATGCGCAATAATATATTTAAGACATGTAATAATATAAACAAAACCACTACTTGACCTATAGAATAAGTTGACCATTTTATTGATTACCTTTATCTTTTTATTTGACTATACCCAAATGGAACTGTATAACTTTAAACTTGTGACTTTATTAATATCTAATTATTTTGTATTCTTGATTATTGCTGTAAACCTTGACTTTATCTAATTATTTTGTATTCTTGATATATTGCTGTAAACCTGTGACTTTATCCAATTATTAATTATTTTGTACTTATCCTTGATGAAGGTGGAAGTAGTGACATTAATAAGTTACTTTTATAAATCATTGACATAATATAATAATATAACTGTAGTAGCGGCATTCATGTTATTGTTTTACAACTCATTGACACCATTATAATTTCTGAATTCAACTATATTTAATGCCAGTATTTAATTTTTATTTGCCTGTGAATAATGTATATATTATATACTCATTGCACCTATGGGCGCAATTACCTAGATGTATAATTGTATAAAGAGCATGTTAGAACATAAGTATAAATACAGATTAGCACGTAAGGTATAACTGTCAGTGTTAATTTTCATGCAATAAATAAATTTGAATCTGAATAAATTATTATAAGTAGGAAGTAACTTCTAGTGTGTTACTAAAATAAATGTAGATAAATAAAACCACATTGGTAAGTTTCATAAGTTGGCAGCATTGTGCGAGTGAGACACCGCCTCCTACATTATGCTCTCTATCGGACCGTTTTTATTACTTTTTACTAGTGACCTATGAACGACTGTTTTGCTCGGTAATAAGGTTCAACTGTGGTTAGGGAAATATAGTAAAAGTACTATCCGGATTGTCTTCTGATCCGTGGCCACGGCACGGTAAAACTCTGTGGTTTCATTAATAAATCGACCATAGGCTATATACTTTTCACTATTTATGAATGAAACCATAGAGTATAAAACGGCTATTACACATGGCAATTTGTAGGGCCCAACCTGTTGTGTCCAACTCCTGTCGGCGTTGGGCCCGTTATTACACTTTCCCTACAAATCGTCTCTACAAACCCTACCTCACCAACAAATCGTTCCAACCAACGTTTACAGAGATGCCTTCAAAACATCTTAAAAATGTATTGGTGAAGCACGGTGATAGTACTCATAACAGTATACATTAAATAAAAAAAGAAACTGTTTTTATTATTATAGATATTTAAATGACCGCTCAAGCTGCCTGAATCTAACTTCATCTGCCCAACCCTTCTATTATTTAAATACAAAACTAGATAAATATATTAATTACCAGCGAATCTACACATTTTCACTTTTATTTTAAATAAAAAAACAGACGGAATGTGTAGCAAAAATGGCTAACGTTATAAATAAAAAAGGTAAAATAACTCTAACGATCTCCATAAACAGCTGTGGGTGTCGGGGCACTGCCGATCGCCCCGATCGCCATAGACCGGACTCCTACGCCCTAGGTGCCATTACACATACCAACCCGACAGGTTGGACCCTACAAATTGCCATGTCTAATAGCTGTTTTACCGTGCCGTGGCATGTCACGATAAAGTATAAAAGCGACCACTGAGGATTCTATAATTTCCATTCCAAAGTGTATAGGTACACTACAAAAGAAAAACAAAAATTAAGGTTTTCATAACAAAAAGTTTATATGATTGGGAACAACAAACACATCTTAGCCCAGGTAAATACAGGTTTTTTTAGGACATAAGGTTGTCGACCTAGATGGAGAAGTACACATAAAGAAAAATGTCAATGCAAGGCCTAGTTTAAGTACATTATATCCCACCAAAAACAAAAATGTAAAAAAGGAGAGCCAAGTTCAATACAAAAATTATGCGTGGCTGAGGGCTTCTATCTAAATGAGTGCCAAGTTTATTTATTTATTTAATCTTTATTGCACAATACAAGATGGTACAAATGGCGGACTTAATGCCATAAGGCATTCTCTAGCCAGTTCCTATGCTTGAACTTGGCTTGACACGCTGCCGCGTGTCTAGATTGTGGGTACATCATATCATATATTATGTTAATGGAGCTAGAATTTTATAAAGGGATTTGTTAATGGACCTAAAATTAATATAAAGGGGCTATATATTTTTTCCTTCATAACATTTTTGAAACCAGAATTACTTACAACACTTTTTATATAAAAAGTAGATTTAACACTTTGACTACCGAGAACCCGCCTGGTAGGCACTCATAATGTTTGCTCAGATGCCAGGCACGCGGCGTTGCCCGTTTGCATTGCATTGCACGTCGTGGCCCGCCTGGCGGGTTCTGTCGGTTTCTGGGGACTAATGAAGATTTTGTATGGTAGAGCGTAGACGAAGCAAAAAAACATTCATGATGTAAGTAGAAAAAAAATATAGCCATCAGTTTCTAAACATCTACGGCTTCTGTACAATTCATGTTTCCAAATGTACCTATAATTTTAAAGAAGACCTTTTCTTCGGTGACCAAAACTACATCAGAAACTACATAATGGGTATTATTCTGTACCTAAAGTTTTTTATTGTACACTATTTACGACCCACCCAAGGTATGAGCATGTTTTCCGGTGAGCAGTGCCGAGCGTGAGGGCGTACACAAGCAGTGAGTGTAGAAGCGTTCTAGCACCACACCGGTTTGCGCCAGCAGGTCGATCTTCGGTGTGCGCACTTGCTCCGACCCGTGGAAACTCACGTCGTCCCAGCCCTGGATATATGGTCGGGTCAAAAACTATATAGTATGAATCTTTAAGCTAATCAAATTATTTTTGATGAATATTTTTTGATTTGCAATTTTTAAATAGTAACACTACTATATATACATTATAAACTGAAATAGATGTCATATACTTCAGAAAAGGTGACCAAGTCCTCCGGTGTCACTGGCGTTTTCAGCTTTCGCGGCTGACGCCCTGACTACTAGACCACCCGGTCACCGCGGAACTTGTCGAATTTTCTCAAGTAGGTATATGCAATCTCTGAATTTGAAACGGCTAGGCGCCTTCTGCTTCAAAATTAGCACTAAATTAAAAAATACACAAGATTGTACACTGCTACTTTATTTCAGGACCACTCCTTATTGTGTTATTTTAATTTAATTTTAGTTACATTTGTACACACATGGAATTTATTCTGGAATAAAACATTTTCATTTCATTTCATTTCATTTCTAAGAGATGTATAGTCAAAAAAATAAAAAAATATGATCAAATTTAATTGGTGACATGTTTTTTGATTATTATTTGAATTTAAGTAATGTGTTTTATTTTTATAATTATTATTTTAATTTAAGCATATTTTTTTTTAATCAATTTACTCATATTGACATTTCAAATCAAATTATTTTTTATTGCGATTATTTTATTTTATTGTAATTACTTGATTCAACTGATAATTTGAAAACCAACCAAAGATTTTATAGATAGGTGGTCAACAGTGGAACACCTTTTTTGAGTGGCTATAACTCCGAAACCAATGATCAGAGGTTGTTAAGTACATTTTAATTCTCTATGTATTTATTGTTGGTAAAATAAACGAAGTACCTATCACTAGCAAGGATGAAACAAAAAATAATATTGATAAAATTAAAAAAAAAAGAAACAGAAAAAACACCTATAATAAAATATAAAAAAAAAAGACTTATTTTTTTAAAAAGGGAACCGCCACTGAAGAACTTAATAAAAGGAAAAAGATAAAAGATTTCGTCAATTCAGGCTCAATACAAGGTATAGCAGAGTGACTATAGCGTATGTCAAAAGTCATAGGGTCACCATGATTTACTTAATATAAGATTAAATTTACTTTGAAAAAAAAATAAAAAATAAAAATTCTGTTTTGAGAAAATACTACCGCGCATTGTATCTGCTGTAACACCGTACTTATCAATTGAAATGTTTATCAATGTTATCAATGACTTTCATTTTCTTAAGAATATATATTATACACTTAAAACGAAAATTTAAATTTAACTTTTGCCATGACAATAAAATACAAGTTGTTTGTAATTTGCTCATGTCAAGGAAGCACGACTAGATTGGCATTATTTAATGGGAGTAACGTTGTCATTTGTTTCGTGGTACCGATATATCATGGTTCAACCAATGATATTTACTATGGATGGGTTATACTCAAACAAAATGAGCAGAAAAAATATTTCCAGAGTTATTTCATAACCGCTAGCAACGATTTTGTTACGTTAATCTATTTTGACAATCTTTGTCAATCTCATTGTTAGAAAATTACAGTTTGTCTCTTTCTCACACGGGTGACGGGCACGTCCGCATCTCACGCTGGCCGGTGCGCGACTAGCGACAATTGTTTGAAATCACTCATTAAGTGCTTCACTTTTGTTTGGAGCGAGCATAACCCATCTGTCATTATTATATATCATAGGGTTCAACATAAGAATTATAACTCCGTTTACGTGCACACATTCATTACACAATCAGTTGTCACATATGGACTAAGAGCTAGCCACGTCAGATATCACACAATAATGAGAGCAATGAAACCTGACTAGTTAGATTGCTTTACCATCCTTATTGACAGATCCGGGCATCTGGCAGCTTCTAATGGGTGGAGGTCAAAGTGACAGAATAACAACAATTTTCAGTTGGAAAAAAGTAATACCAAAATAAGTAAAAACTTCCGAAGTTATGTCATTTATAGAGGGCAGGACCTATATTTTAAGATGAGAACAAAAAAAAATCTGAATTATTGCGAAAACAAAAACAGTAGGCGACTAATTAGCTGATCTAATTAATTACGTAATTTCCCATAATATTGTATCAAACCCAGAACTCTAAGATTTGTTTTTTTTTTCATGTTATTTTCATTCTTTGACCTCCACCACTTTACAGCTGCCAGACGTCCGGATCTAGAAACAAGCATAGTATAGCAAACTTACAAGAGGGGTTTCGTTGCTCTCATTATGGTGTCATATCTGACGTGGCCAGCTCTCCGTCTAATATGAGATTTAGGTAGGTATCTAATTTATAGTCGTCAGAGTACAGTTGTTACGTATCAGACTTCAGGAACTATCTGATTTATAGTCGTCAGAGTTTCGGGACTTCTTATATACTGATTTAGACGCATCGCTTTGGACACTACTATTGGTATATTACGAGAATTTACAATTTACTGATTTAGATACACCATGTACAAGTTCTAACTAAAATTTGTAAGTAAAACTGGTCCTTTTAAGGGCATAATTGGTATCGTATTAAAATTAAGAAATAACATTTTTCTCGCGAAAAAAAATATTTTTTTCTCGCGTCAATAAATTTTACTCGCTATACGATACCCATTATGCCCTTAGGCCCTGGGTTTTCTGACCACCCGTCGCCGGCGGCCGGCGACCGACGCAATACAAACATCCGATGTTTTGTATTGCGTCGGTCGCCGGCCGCCGGCGACGGGTGGTCAGAAAACCCAGGGCCTTAGACTGCGTCGACCGACCAGTGGCACCCTCATTGGGGGGATTGTATTTCTAATAAACTAATCAAATTATATTATATTATTATGTATGTAGTTTAAGCGTAGTTTAAGTATTTGTATGGTACATGAATGTACCTTTATATTTACTAGTGTTTACCTGCAGCTTTATGTGTTTTGGAACTTTTTATTAGTATCTTTTGTGCATAGTTTGTCTTTCACCATTTGTATTTAATTCTCTCTCATTTTCTCATGGGTCGGCTGGAAGAGATCCCTATCAGGGATAAGCTCGCCTTTGTGCATATCTTTTTTATATGTTACAGTTGTTTTTATGTTATACCTACTTGTTTATGTGCAATAAAGTGATACTTACATACATACATACATACAATTTCTGTATAATCCATCATGTTAACTTGTATTCATTCTAATTCCGCAACTTATAATCTATGTGATACAGTTTTATATTACTTACTTATGGCTTCATCACCTAAACGGAAAAAAGTGGCCATCGTTTGCCGTTTAGGTAATGAAGCAAAAAATACGCAAAATGAAACTATGTGTCAAAGATCAATAGTTGCATAATCAGTAGGACTACAATAGATTGTTATTAAATCAAATACAAACATTGAAAACATTGAAAAAATAATCAACCCACCAGGACTTGAACCTGCATCGATACGCCTTGCCGGGGCTCGATCGCTTTACCAAATAAGCCATGGGTCAAGTTACTAAGTTGATTAAATTTTCAATGCCTTCAATCATCTTTTTGCATTTATTTTGATCTACTTCGGCTTTACAGCAGCCGTAAGCGACACCTAGGTACTAACTACTAGAGCCGAAGTAGATCAAAATAAATGCTAAAAGATGATTGAAGGCATTGAAAATTTCGTCAACTTAGTATCTTGACCCATAGCTTAATTGGTAAAGCGATCGAGCCCCGGCAAGGCGTATCGATGCAGGTTCAAGTCCTGGTGCGTTGATTATTTTTTCAATGTTTTCAATGTTTGTGTTTGATTTAATAACAATCTATTGTATGAGTGGAATGCCCCACTTTAAAAACTTGCAAAAGTAATTATGAGTAGGACTACAACTTAACACTAAGGGATTATACATAAATTGATAAGTTTATTTGGAAATACAATCCCCCAATGAGGGCGCCACTGGACGGTCGACACAGTCTTAAACGGATCACCAGTATTTTTGTTGCGACCTGTATTATCAAGCTCCTTATTACTACAAGAATTTCCACTATTTAATGTTCACAAGATACAGAGCCCGAAAAAGTAGTTCTGGATTGGATCACGACCCAGAAATCATCCTGTGGACATGTTAATTATGTTTTAGTAATTATAGGAATACATTAGGATTGTCTAATCGGTTGTAATTTACGCTTTGATGACAAAGTTATCACTTTACCAAATTGTACCTATTAGATATGTATTTGCATTAATATAATTGGATTTACAGCTAGATCAGTCATGCGTAGCATGACTAATATTATGACTACGTGATTAGATAACTTTGCAAGTAAATATACCAATAAAATTAACGTAGGTACAATTATTTTGCTTTGAAACCAATTTAGCTTACATATTTTCGCTTAAGACCCATGGGTAATGCAGGTATGTTTTATTTGTGTTCATTTTGGGGATACAGGTACTTAAATCGCCAGTAACTGGCCACCTTATACTAAAATGAATTCTGTTTGTAGGTGAATAGAGTTCATTTTTAATATGAGGGGCCAGTTATATTTATCCGAGTGATAGTAGAAATAGGTATTTATGTTTTTATAAAATACTTGTTAACTTACAATGAACTAGAGATTATATACTTACCAAATCATCTGCAAGTATATAAACTATGTTCGGTTTCACATCTCTACTTTCACATCCAAGCGCGAGACTCAAAACAATTATCAAAATCACTGTTCTTTTTCGCGACAAACACACTGCCATGATCTTCATTTGATGTTTGGAATAAATATTAACATAGAATAAAATAAACCTATCTAAGTTATCACAGAACACTAGACTGGCGGTAGCCGACTGATATGTATGTAAAGTGTGATGATAATGTCGTGGTATCATTTGTTGGGTGAGTAATACGCGTAAATTTATTATTATTGAGGTACTTTATAGAATAAGTATTTGTTTTTATGTTAAACAGGTTTTTAACATTTGTAGTACCTAACTAGGTAAGTTTAGGTCTATCCCTACTAATCTCTTTTATAATATTATTAGTGTCTGTCTGTTACCTTTTCACGCTTAAACCGCTAAACCGATTTCAATGAAATTGTTTATAGTAGAAATAGTCTAAGTATAGGGAAAGGACATAAGATTTTACCACGGAAATAATCCCCTTAGACGGTATACAAAGGTATTTACTATGAAAGTGCGATAATTAATACATTACCTGCTGCTTTGATTACTTGTTTGTGCAGACAAAGTCGTAGGCAGGCACTAGTGTGCATAAAAGAGCCAAAATGATGTAATTGCCACTGTATATAGTGTCACATACGAGTATGTCTGGAACTTGAAAGATAACGTACTATAAAAGTCTAAACGTTACTTATCTAAAGTAAATACCTACTTGTCTAAAGATTGATAGTCGCAAGTGTCGCAACTGCATCTCAGATATTTAGATGCAATATTATAATATATAATAATGACTAAGCAGAGCTAAGGCTGCACCTGCATCAGCACAATCTTGTCACTCATTTTGGGTTTTTTTTTTCAAACTAATAATCTCCACGTTGTCTTTAAGCAGGGGTATGCAACATTTTGCTTGCATTTTATGTCTCTAAGAAAACTTGTTGCAATTTTTATAGGATTCTAGAAATACATAATAAAACACAGTGAATACGATGTTTGTTATTAAGCTATATCACACATTATACAAATAAGTCTTCAGCAAATTACGCTTACGTTTGCTATTATATAAGTTTACAACAATAAATAAAACGTCACACTTAATATAAATAAAAATAAACTTGACTTTATTAAACCAACAACAAATGGTACATAAGGTAAGGTACAGTACTTTACTTACTAATTATTTAAGTTGAAAGTTACTATACTTGAGTGTGACAATGCCCATCACTCATCGTACTAGTTAAAAACTGTATTACGGTGGAGTGAGATTAATCATCCACTATCATAACATAAGGAACAACTTTATATATGTAGGTAACAACTTTATATGTGTATAGGGTCTTAAAAGTTAGACTATAAGCAGAATACAATTACATTAACACCAAAAAGCACTAATGCGTAAATTTTTGTTTAGTGATTAATTAAAACTAATAAAACATAACAGAGGGTATTTAGAAATAAAGCACATTACGCATTATATATATATAAACTAAACAACTAACAAAAATAATAATTACAGAATGTTTCTCAAAATGCACAAAAAGTTTCTAATGCCGACTGTGCCATTGCAATTGACTACAACAGCCACAGTGGTATTCGTACTGTTAAGGTTTATTTCAGTCCTTGATATTCTTATTTCTCCTGTCAAGCTAGCCGTTACGTTTGTAGCCTGATCGACCCAGGGCATCCAGAAGTAGTCAAAGTTCGCTGGGTCGGCCTCCGATTGGATATTGACTGGACCCCGTCGTAACTGCATGGCCCATATAGCCCGGAGCCGGCTGGTGAGCAGAGCCGCTATTTTATTCGCTTTTGTCCACAAGTCGTGCCTCTCCGTTGGATCCCGAGCGATATTGAATAAGCAACCTCGAACTGAAAGCGGACAAATTTTGAATCATGTGACTCACGAGAAAGTGTTGGGTCACAGTCGTTGCGACAGTTCGCTGAACGGATTTCGGAATATGCTATAGACGCAAAACGCAACCGTTCTTGCTAAGTGATCTTTTGTCATTGTTAAGTCACGACGGAGTAGATGTAAATTTAGACATGATTATTCTTGGTGATGTTAACAATAACTGCTATTGCATAGGCTCTTTGTACAAGATTTAAGTGTTATGGCAAATTACAGTAGTATCAATCGAGTATCATAGAAACTTTTTAACGACCTGGATGATGATACAAAGCAAGCTGAAAATGTTAAAATATTTAGTAAAAAACTTAAAAACTATCATCTGTCTAGGCCCTTTTACAGCCTAAACGAATATTATGCTAGATTTTTTGATAAATTTATTTTATTTTGACCAAATTAAAGAATTTAATACTTATCTGATTTTGACATAATTATTTCAACGAATTTATTTTATTGTATTTAATTTTTTTGTTGACATTGAACATTGATTTAAATTGACACTATATTTTTTTAATATCTTGTTTATTATTGAACTTTACCTAGGTATATGTTAGTTTTAATTTATAAAATATATGTTTTCTCAAACATGCTCGGAAATGGTCGCATTTTGTTCGTAAATTGAAGACGCAAAGTGCTTAATTTTATTCTTTTCAAATTTAAAAAGTAAAAACGCAGCGGAAAAAAATGAATTTCCATAGAATCTATGGAAATTCATTTTTTTCCGCTGCGTTAACTTTTTAAATCCTACGATTGCAAATAAATGACTAAGGAAATGTTGCATTCAGCCAAGTGAAACCTTCGTTCAACCAGACAAATGTCAAAATAATCGCAATCACGTTGTCGCGATTCGAGATGCGCGCGCATTGGCGCATGCGCGTATCGGTCGATTGTTTGTCTGTGGTAATAGATTTGAAAAAAATATGCAAAATAAAAGGCGGCAATTCGTTGTGAAATAAGTTATCGTTTTCTTTAAAATTAATTAAAATAGAAAACAGTATGAGCTCAAATGACGACAGTGAGATGGAAATAGACGGCACACCGTGTCATTTGAAAGAAGAAGCAAGCTTACTAATGAACAACTTGCTTCCTGCTAAGTCGCGGGACAAATATAACAGGACTTACGACATGGTACGTTCATGCTGTGGAAGGACAGCCAAAGTGCTAGAAATACCTTTACGTTCACAAATTGCCCTGGAATGTCTAATATAACATTTAACATTAACTAATAACATGCCTTATTTGTTGTATTGTACTGTGTCACTTAACCCTTATTAAAAACTTATTACTTATAGTTGAAATTTAATTTGTTTGATTTTCTCACATTATTTGAGAAAAGCACTATGTATACCTCAATGGAAACAGCCATTTTCCGACTCGGACCTTTGCCAGGCCTCGGCAAGCCTCGGCCTGGCATCTAGGTACTCTTTCCATCCCTCGGCAACAATGTACTATTTTTTTAATAGAACATGTCTCTAATATTTGTTTTACTTGATCAACATAATCTGTCAATTCCTCATACTAGTATATTTTAAGAAAAGATCTCAGCCATGTATTTCATAAAATGCCATGACAGAGTAGTAAAGTCTATTACTGTCCCCGCTAAAAAGGGCCACTCTCTCATGTTATCTGAAAACCGCTGCACAGAAAAATGTATTACCTACCGACGTGATGTGATTTGTTTATCTTCCTTTCTCGCATAAGGAAATAGAGAAACAATATTGTTTCGTGATTGAAAACACACAAATACGTTAAATAAGCTTTTGCTTTAGATAAAACTTACTTGGTGTTGGCTCACAAGGTAGCGGATCCATGATTCTATCCAGCTGTACAATGGCCGTGGCTCTCCTCATCGCTTGCACTTCGTCCGGGTCCAAATACATGCCTAAAGTTTCGAGAGCTCTCGCTGCGTCGCAAGTTCTCAATGTAGGAAAGTATTCCGGCGGCTGCTGTTTATTCACTAAAAACGGTGCTCCGTAGTACCCATTGCTTACGCCTGTGACGTTCCCGACTACAATTTTATAGTCCCCAGCTCTATATGCTGCGTAAACATTGCTTTCGCTGTCTTCAAGTGTTAATAACAGCTCTCTGCGATTTGATTCGCCGTCCTGTATTATGGAATCCCATTGGTTTATGCCATCGATATCATTATTAACTGCTCCACCAGCTGCAGCAACCAGAGTTGGCATCCAATCCGTAATGTGCATCAGCCCACTCCAAACTCTAGGTCTGAATGAGGAGTGCCATATGAAAGCCGGGACGCGGACCCCGCCTTCCCATGGTGTATACTTCTTCCCTCTAAATGGCAAATTGATGCCCCAGTTGTTATACATTCCGTTTGTAGGCGCGCCGTTATCTGACGCGAATACTATTATAGTATCGTCGAGAATGTGTCTGTCTGCTAAAGCCTTAACCACCAGCCCAATACTGCGATCCAAATGTGTAACCACCTCTGGAAATACAAAAATAATTTAATGTAAAACTTAGTTGAATATACATTATTTACAAAGGAAAAAATAAATAATGATTAGTAAAAAAACAAGTTGCTCATCACAACACGACTGTGTCAAGAAATATAACTTTTATCCTCCTTTAAGTAGGTAATCCTCGTATGGCACACCATTCAAAATGGTTAACCAGGTATATGAATTTAGTTGTGAAGTAAATTGTGAATAATGGTTGGAATTTCCTACCAAGCATTTTCAACGGTTAGCTACCACTCCTTATTACCTGTACAACACGATTTCTTAGCCTTTACTTTTTGATAATTTTTCGACCAACCTGCATACAACCACCTGTCTGAGTTCACGATATGCGCATTCTTCAGGGAGGAATACAGCGGTGGCTGCAGCGACGCGCCCTGGTTGCCCGCGTGGGGCGTATTGTGTGTGATGTGCAGGAACAGCGGCTGAGATATTATGTTAAAACTGTGGGAACACACTTGATTACGAATCCCACAACGCTGCACATTCCGCCCGCGGCGAGGGACGCGCGGGGGTTTGCAAGCTTCAAGTTTGCTCCCACACCTCCCGACACTTCTTCTATGTATTTCAATGTAAGAACACGTTTAAATATAATAATATTAATTGGAGTCAGATTTTCATTTATGGGTCACCACTAACTTTACCTTGAACGTGCCGAACTGTCTTGGCCTTCAGTTCGCACAGTGGTGACCCCAACGTGATTTCTGGAAAGAACATCAAGGCCGAAGATGCACGGGCTACCGGCAGGACAACAAGGCCAACCCCCTGCGGCGGCTCCACCCGCTGCTGGAGGTCACACGCAGCCGACAGCAGCCCCGTCAACTTCAAGCGACGTCGACATCAAGCCGGACATCATGGCAATCTCGCTATCGTCAAGGTTGCCGGAATTTTGGCAAGACCAACCACGGGTGTGGTTCATCCGTATCGAGGCCGTACTCGCGCCTCAGAAATTGGGCGATGACGCGCGATTCGACCTCGTCGTTGCGAAGCTGCCGAAAGAAGTGATAGTGCAGCTCACGGATTTTCTAACCCGCCCGCCGGCCGTGAACAAGTTTGCCGCGCTCAAGGCCAAGCTGTTGTCCTTGTTTGAGGACACAAGGATCCGGCAGATTGAAAAGTTAATCGGCGAAATGGAGCTCGGGGATTCGAAGCCCAGCCAGCTACTGAACAGAATGAAGGACCTGGCCCGGGAAAACTTCCCCGACGATACATTACGGATTTTGTGGCAAGGTCGCCTCCCTACGAACGTACGCGGAGTGCTTGCGGTTGCCGAAACGAGCGACTTGGACAAGTTGGCAATTATTGCCGACAACGTTGCCGAGGCAACGCGCCATAACTACGTGTCCGAGGTCAGACAACCGCCATGCCCTTCGAGCAAGCCACTGTGCGATACCGCGCCGGGATCATCGAAGGAAGTCGCAGCCCTTACGAAGCAGGTAGCAAAGCTCAGCGCCAGAATGGCAAGCATGGAACGTACAAGGACTCGTCACGGAAGTGAGAAGCGGCGAGGACGCAGCTTCGGGAGATCAAGGTCGCGCGCAAGAAGTGCTTCACACGAGCCGCCGCGTCGCGAAAAGGACAGTTCCGATTGGCTTTGTGCTTTCCACTACAGATTCGGCGAAAAGGCGCGAAAATGTTACCAACCGTGCGCGTGGGAATCATCGGGTTCGGGAAACTAAAGGCGATGGTGCAATCTACGGCGGAGGTTCGCACTATATCGGTTAGCCGTCGTTTGTGTATTACGGATAGGGCAAGTGGACTTCAGTTTCTGTTCGATACAGGCTCGGATGTGTCGATCTTGCCGCCGAAAAATAGACTTTATAGCCGCGAGTGCGCGAGATATAAACTGTATGCTGCGAACGGGAGTGAAATCAAAACGTACGGAACTAAAGTGATGAGTTTGGACCTTAAGTTACGTAGACCGTATCGTTGGGAGTTCGTGGTAGCAGATGTAAGGCAGCCTATTTTGGGAGCTGATTTTTTAGCCCATCATAAGCTGCTCGTCGACTTAAGCGAGCGCAGGTTGATAGACCTGACAACGCTTCTCAAGGTCGCGGCGGAAATTGTAAGTACCAACCAACCCTCTATTTTTGTAGTAGCCGTTGAACATCCCTTCCGTAATTTGTTGTCCGAGTACCCGGAAATTACTAAGCCTCCTTCATTTAAAGAGACGGCACCGCATAATGTACTTCATTATATTGAAACTACAGGGCCACCGGTTTTCGCGCGTGCTAGGCCCCTTCCCCCAGATAGGTATATTAAGGTGAAGAAGGAATTCGAGTTGATGCAGGAATTAGGGATTTGTCGCCCTTCAAAAAGTGCATGGGCTAGCCCGCTACATGTGGTAGCCAAAAAGAACGGCGACATTCGACCTTGTGGAGACTACCGGATGCTTAACGCTATAACCAAGCCCGATAGGTACCCCATTCCGCGATTGCACGACTTTACCTACATTTTGGCAGGGAAGAAAGTGTTTACTAAATTAGACATTAACCGCGCATACCACTGTATTAGCGTAGCACCGGAGGATATTGAGAAAACTAGTATTATTACGCCCTTCGGATTATTTGAGTTCCCCCGTATGAGTTTTGGTCTTCGCAACGCGGCCCAGACGTTCCAGCGCTTCATGAGCAACTCCGTACTTCAAGGTTTGGATTTCCTATTTAATTATTTAGACGATGTCATCATAGCTAGCGACACCAGTGAGCAGCATGAACGGCATCTAGCCACAGTGTTCGAGAGATTCACGAAGTACGGAATAACGATTAACCTCGACAAGTGCTGTTTTGGACAGCCGTCGGTCGAGTTTCTGGGGCATCATGTCTCGACAGCAGGTATCAAGCCGCTCGAGGATAAGGTAAATGCCATCACCGAGTACCCGAAGCCTGATACTGTGGAGGAGCTCCGCAGATTTTTAGGAATGCTCAACTTCTATCGAGGTCACATTCCGGGCGCAGCGGTCAAACAAGCCGAGCTAGATAAGTATTTAATTAACACTAAAAAAAGGGACAAGACTAAAATCGTGTGGACGACACAAGCGGAAGAGGCGTTTGTGCAGTGTAAAGCAGGTCTTCAACAGGGTAGCGGCCTGTTGAAGACCTGCTCGCACTCGCACACCCGAAGCCCGACGCGGTCTTGGCCCTGATGTGCGACGCGTCAGACATCGCCGTCGGAAGTGTTCTGCAGCAGAAGGTAAATAACTCATGGGAGCCGTTAGGGTTTTTCTCTAAAAAGTTGTCTTCGGCGCAAACGAAATACAGCACGTATGACCGCGAACTGCTCGCACTATATCTATCTATTAGGCATTTCCGGAAGTCGTTTGAAGGTCGCCAGTTGACCTTGTATACCGACCACAAGCCCCTATGCACGGTATTTAATAAAGTAGGAGATGATAGCAAAGAAAGCCCCCGACGCGCGAGGCAACTCCTCTTTATTAGCGAATTTACTACAGACATACGTCATATTAGCGGCAAAGATAACGTAGTCGCCGACACGCTGTCTAGAGTAGAAACAATTGACTGCCCAACAGTGATTGATTTCTCAGAATTAGCCGACGCACAGGCAAAGGACGACTATGTTTTGCACATGTCGCAATCCGGGCGTAACAGCGCGAGCAAAGTAGAATTGAAATTGATAACTATACCTAACTGCAATAAACCTATACTCTGTGAAACGTCCACGCGTAAGGCTCGTCCTTATCTACCGTTAGAGTTCCGTAGGAAAATATTCGATAGCTTACATTCGTTAAGTCATCCCGGAATTCGCACGACTAGGAAGATAGTTAGTAATAATTATTTTTGGCCCGAAATTAATAAGGACGTGGGCAACTGGGCTAAGTCGTGTATTCAATGTCAGAAGGCGAAGGTCAACCGACATACCGTGTCTGACCTAGGTAGTTTTCCCGAATCTGCCGCCTTCGAACACATACATGTGGACATCGTAGGACCGTTAACTACGACTACAGATGGGTATAGGTACATTTTAACTATCATAGATAGGTATACGCGTTGGCCAGAAGCGTTCCCAATAAAAGAAATAACCGCAGACATAGTAGCTAAGACTATCTACGAGGGCTGGATTGTTCGCTATGGTTGTCCGATAAGGCTGACTAGCGATCAAGGGCGCCAATTCGAAAGTAAGTTATTCTCGGAGCTAATGAAGTTTCTAGGGGTAGACAAGATTAGAACCACCCCTTACAGGCCTCAGTCGAACGGTCTCCTCGAACGCATACATAGATCTCTCAAGGCTGCGCTCATGGCCAAACTCGAAGTCGGAAGCTCATGGTTAGACATGCTTCCTAGTGTAATGTTCGGGTTACGCACGTCAGGTAGGAGCGACAGTGGCGTAAGCGCAGCGGAAATGACGTTCGGGCGTACGCTTAGACTGCCGGGATCATTTTATGACATTTCGCAAGACAGAGACCCTATGGACCCGTACAGCGTAGTCGAGAAAATTAGGGATAATATAGCTAAGCTCAAGCCTACGATTAAACGAGATAGGCAAGATAGGTCCATTTTCGTGCACGAAAGCTTATCTACCTGTACGCATGTTTTCCTCAGGGATGACACAGTCCGTAAGCCATTAAAACCGCCTTACGACGGACCTTATAAGGTCATCGAAAGGGGTGAGAAGGTATTTTTATTACAACTCCCTGGCAGGCAGGCTCGTGTATCCATCGATCGGGTGAAACCGGCATTTTTACTCCAGACAGATACAGACACTGACACTGACAAATCTCGACCTGGTAGTACTCGTAGAACCCCAAACAATCATACATCCAAGGACAGGGTGGATCGAGTACCGCCTTCCGCGGCACCGTCACCCGCACCTGCACCGGTGACTCGGACCACACGCAGCGGAAGGGCTGTTAAGAGACCAGTTAGGTTTCTAATCGACGACTAATAACAAGATGCATTATGGCACATAGTCTCTTGAAGACACAGTAGCGCAACTTAGCATTGCGTGAACGGTTGGTCGTTATGGTTGTTACATTTAAGTTTATAGATTGTCAATGTGTTTACTTTTTATAATTTAGATTAAGTATAAATGTGTTTTCGTTAGATGTCCACAAAAAGAACTTAGGCATTCTTTGGCATAAGAAGCTAAGTCCTTTTACGTTGGTAAAAATGTTCGTAGGTAACAATGTTGGTAAGCATTCAGTTTTCTTATGTGTAAAAGTACCTGGCACCGAGTTGCATTACTGTTTTAGTATTTTACGGTCCGGCCGGTCGTGATACAATTGCATTAATGATAACAAGGTCAGCTCAACGTAGTAACAGGTATAGCGCTATACAAAATACATTAGGTTGCAACCTAGTAAAGTAGTACTTTAGACTAAACCTACTTACAATGTAAGATTTTTGTGAGATTCAATTTATTTCTTTTTGCTAAATGAGTTATTTTTGTGTATTTAAGTAAACTATTAAGTCCGACGTAACCAGTTTCACTCAGATTCCAGCGGTAACGCTACGATTCTAAATTTAGACAGTTTTAACTCCAGTTTTCATAATTTGTATTGTGTGCACCATGGGTTTGGGACAAAGCAGAGACGAAAAGTCCCAGAATAGCAACATAGCGATCGCCCAGGTCCAGTCGATCTCCGGGCAGGTCGAAACCAAACTTAATTACGTTGGCACAGGGCTCATAGCAATTGGCGTGGTCCTGTTTATTATATTGGTGTACGCGCTGCGCGCGCAATGCAAGCGCCGGGTTACGTCAGGCTGTCGAGGCGCTGCCGCCTCCCACGGCTATCCGAGTGAGCAATGTGCTACCGCAGCAAACGCAGTCAGCACAACCTGTGTACTAGTGTTAGTGTATGTAATTAGATTTAAAGTTATGTGTAGCATAAGGTAATGGTTCCGTAAGAGAAACCAATGTTTACTTTTTAGATTTTTAATTTAATTTTTTTTTACAAGGGGAGGATTACTGTGGGAACACACTTGATTACGAATCCCACAACGCTGCACATTCCGCCCGCGGCAAGGGACGCGCGGGGGTTTGCAAGCTTCAAGTTTGCTCCCACACCTCCCGACACTTCTTCTATGTATTTCAATGTAAGAACACGTTTAAATATAATAATATTAATTGGAGTCAGATTTTCATTTATGGGTCACCACTAACTTTACCTTGAACGTGCCGAACTGTCTTGGCCTTCAGTTCGCACAAAACAATGGACTGTAATGTTGAATGATTATGTTTAAACCTACATACAACCGTCGGTCCGGGTTCGCGATATGCGCATTCTTCACGGAGGAATACAGCGGTTCGCTGCAGCGACGCGCTCTGGTTACCCGCGTGCGGCCTATTGTGTGTGATGTGCAGGAACAGCGGCTAAGATACTATGTTAAAACAATGGACTGTAATATTGTGTGATTATGTTCAAAGTGTTCAAACCTGCATACAACCGCCTGTCCGGGTTCGCGATATGCGCATTCTTCACGGAGGAATACAGCGGTCGCTGCAGCGACGCGCCCGAGTTGCCCGCGTGCGGCGCGTTGCGCGATGTGCAGGAATAAAATAACGGCTGAGATACGTTGTTAAAACGATGGACTGTAATGTTGTATGATTATGTTCAAACCTGCATACAACCGCCTGTCCGGGTTCGCGATATGCGCATTCTTCACGGAAGAATACAGCGGTGGCTGCAGCGACGCGCCTGGGTTCCCCGCGTGCGGCGCGTTGTGCGCGATGTGCAGGAACAGCGGCTGAGACGTGTTGTGACTGTTGATCACTGAAAATCAAATGACAAGATATAAAAAAATTAAAGACTCTCAAGATCTTCCGTGAGAAATATTATGTCGCCTGACAAATGTATTGACTTGTGCACTTAAAAAACCTAAATCACTTTACAGCGATGTTTTAGTGTGCACTAGCTAAGAGCGCACCAGCGTCGCTCTCAACGGTATAACGCAGTCTCTGTAGCCGAAAACGGCTAGGAGGAAATGACTGTGCAATTGGCATTTTCTGTTGCGTGAATAGTATTTTAGTTAGGGTATGTTTATTTCTATTGCTTATTTATTACTTCAAACGATTTTATTAGGGTAAAAAATACCTAAATATTTTTTCATCGCGTAGCCTACATTTAGAATAGTCCTGGAAACCTAGATCTTTGGATTGTTTAAACTTCATCAGAATGACACTTTTTATACGCATAACATTACAAGGAGGTACGTAACCAGGGAAATGTAGGTATGATTAGTATCATATCGAAGGATCTTTACCTTAGTTGTAAAACTGTGAATTTATTCACTGTCACATTTTGTTCTCGTCTGATAATTATCAAACATATTTGCCTATTATGAATGTGTTTACATCGATAGGTACTTTTACCAACTTAACATTCATTACCCCGTAAAGCTCGGTCTGTGAGGGCATCTACTATGTATCGTGTTTCAGAGTCCTGCGGTGTATCGTTGTCAAATAAATCCACCCCGAACATCATTCTTCCATTTGGCCACTGGAAAAATCAAGCAAAGATAGTTAAGAGTCAGAATATAGATTGAAAATTACATTTTTAAAGGATTGGTGGAACTATTGGAGGATGAGTCCTCTTTGAAAATATATCATTTTGCGCCCTTGTGATACCTACAATATACTATTACCACAACTTAAATCTGAAGTTAGGAACTGTATCAAATAGTATTTATCAAAACATAATTAATAAGTACTTCGTAAATGCTGCGGTGTTAGTTATTTTTCGATAAAATATGTATCTTGGGTTCCGAGGGACTCTCCTGCTCCCGAAACTTAGAGACGCTAAATCCTTGTGTTCGGTTTCGCGTTAAATTAGTTTCCGGCGCAGGTAAGTTAAGTGCTTACTTTTATTCTGTGTTGTCATGTTATTAACTTTTAATAGTCCTTATCGGGAGTAAAGAATACAAATTAGACTAAATATTTGACATTTTTTAAACCCGTAATTCAATTTTTTTATACTTTGGTTGCTACATATCGGATCTTAATTATTTGGTAACATCTCACCTCGTCAATTTTATTGTAAGTGTAATAATCTATAGCACCGCCCCGCAAACCATAGTGCGAGTCATAGCCCCTGTTCATTGGCAGGTATTCCTTCCTGGACATGCCAACGTGCCACTTGCCCACAAGATGTGTGGCGTAGCCCAGCTCCTTCATGTAGGAGGGTAGCAGTCGCTCTGTAAGTGGTATGCCACGGTCCTCTGAGTTGGACAAAGGAGCTCCATGCATGCCTGAAATAGATAAGTATGAATTTATGCATGGCTATTGAAACCTTTTTTATTTATTTTACTATTGAATTATTATTTTTATTATTGAAACCCACTTGAGTCAGTTGGCGTAAATATTTTTGCTAAGTTGCCGCGTATGAGCAGTCGAATTTATGACCGACTTCCAAGTTCTCCTCAGAAAAACCTTTGCTAGGGAATTAAAATTTCCTTGCATTGATCAATACAAGAAAATTTGACTGTGGTTGCACTATTTAATAGCCATAACTTTTAAACCTTCAATCACAACTAATTAGACCGCAGACATGCATATTTACTAGCCGAGCCACCAGCATAATATCACCAGCATAATATATTTGTCAGTGCGGCCATTCTAAAGATATTACGGTCTTAATCAGTCATGGAGTCAGCAATAGACTAGTTTTTGTAGACTTTTTCTGTTTTCCCAATAGACTAGTTAAATGTTTTCCAAAACATAAAAATTATATCCCTTTGAGCGATACATTGCGGGCAGGGTTCTAGATGGATACGCCAAGTTGTCGACGTTTCACGTCAGAAAATTGATTAGACCGTGGAAGCCTCTTGAGTAGTCTAAATATTTTATAAACAAAATCTATTTTCTCAAACATGCAATGAAATATTGATGTTATGTTCCTTATAATAGGCTGCAAAGTATCACGTTTCAGGTGCGGCTATACGAGAGGTCGATAATGCAATTTCATACAAGTTTGGAGGCCTAGGCCGGCAAGTGTCTCTTTTTTAATTTCCATTGCACATATATTTGTGGCACAGGATCATGGCATTCAGCCATTTAAGGCTATAATCGATATTTACTTTTTGGTTCGTTTGACATTCTGCCACTACTTACGCCTGCTAAAAAAAACAATAAACAATATGATATATTTTAAAATTTCGTTTATATATAAAATCGACATGAAAAAACACATTAAGTATTAATTAATGGAATCAGGCGTTACTTTGCGGAAGTCCATAATATCAAGTACAATAATATTGCTTTGCTATTCCGCGGTATAATAACGTGCTAGTTGATTAGTGACTACCCGTTATACTTATTTGCGTATTTTTTGCATGCATTAATGTTCCCACCCTCCCGCCGCAAAAACAAATACGCAAACAAATACAACAAACCACCACCAATAATACCAAAACTCGACACGTGTTTCGCCTCTCTACGAGGCATCCTCAGGAGCTGCTGGAGATGTTGTCGGTCTGACGTCCGGCAACCGAATGACGTGTCCAGAATGGTCGGCCATATTTATAGCATTACCATCACCCCTACCGTGCAAGTGCGAGTGAGATGCACAAATTCGAAGCAACGGCGATGACCCAACATTCAACTGTTCGTTAATAATGGTTCCCCTATTGTTGTACCTAATTATTTCTAAATGTTCTAGAACGCTCAGACGCAATCCTTTTTCACAAACATGTAAAAGATCAAAAGAATGATCCTCAGACAGAGTATGACCATTTTCCAACAAATGTTTCGCGAAATTGGATCGTTCCGGATGGTTATGTCTATATGAAGCAACATGCTCCTTATATCGTGTGTTAAAATTACGTCCCACGAGCTAAAATATTAGCAGCAAGGGCTATTACACACGAGCTGAAATTAAGAATTAGAATCCATAGTTACGAAATAAATTCGGAGTGTTCTGATTCTTATGAATATTTTCAATAATAATGCATAAACAGAGACCATAGACAATATTTGTAACGTTCTGAATTTATTCAGTCACCATGTACATTTTTCTTCTTAATTTTAACTCGTGTAAAATGACCTTAAGTGCAACCTCTCGAACATCACAGATACTGTGAAAACAAAAGTATTATAGTGGGAAAATTTTAAAAACATTCTCAATATTTTATTAGGTTGCGTATATTAATGTAGATTTGTTTTATTCTGTAACAATTTGGCTATAGGTATAATAAAAGTGAATTAAGTCTAGATGTTGTTCAAATGCAAGTGAAAATTATACGTAAATGGCCGACGTACGTAATAGTTATACATTTTTAATAGCCGTTTAGTGACAATGAAATGCAGTCAGAATTTAGCAATCCAGCCTTCATAACGTAATGTTTTTACGCATATTTTTGATTACGTGGTAAGTCTAATTAATGTTTTTGTTGTAGTTTGTTGATAGGATTATTCATTAATAACAAGATGAACATATACTTAGTCGTAATAGTGGGAACGTTGGTTGTTTTCTAGAAATTAATGAAAATTTTGGTTGTATGTTTGTGGCTTATTGAACTTATTGTATCATTTTAGATAAAAACCTAAGTACGAAGGTGTTTGAAGTACATACAACATACATTATATTATTAATACAAGTTTACGAGTACAGTATTGCCTCACCTATATCCGAAAAAAAATATGTCTATATGTACTTGGCCGGCAACCCCCTACTTTCCGGCCTCTGTAGTAATGTACTATTGCTTACCAAGTCTCATGGGATATTTTCCCGTGAGCAGTGCAGTGCGGGCCGGGGTGCAGATTGGCTCGCTATAATACTGCTGCAAAATGACGCCCTGGTACGCCAAGTTGTCGATGTTAGGCGTCAGGATTTGGTCCGAGCCGTGGAATGACACGTCGTTCCAGCCCTGTAATTGTCATTAAATGGCGTCACAAAATTGAATCTTAACCAACAACAAAATACTAAAGTTTTTGTCAAAAAAAAAACGAATATCAAATCACTCTTTCGAACTATAAGTAGTCGTATTTCCTCAAATAAATAACACCCTTTTTCCTCAAATAAATAATACCTTATTTATCCAGACAATACCTACAAATCCAAAATATTAATAAAGCAAACAGTTTTGTTAATTTACTAATCAATTTTACGGGTTATACATAGCCTCATTCATTTTTTCGGCATGGATTTAAGTAAGTAAGTAAGTAATTTATTGCAAAACTGTGTACAAAAGATGACATATTACAAATTGGTATCAACAGTTGCTCATTTCGAGCGTACAATATATGAACTTAAAAATAAATAACAACTAAAATTTACAAACATATAACTAATAACTAAGATTAGCTCTTGCCCTGGCATCAAAAAAGTCATATAGGCTATAATATACATTTTCAAGGAGAAATAATTTTAATTTATTCTTAAATTTATTACCATCCAGCATTTTGATTTCATTTGGAAGAACATCGAATACACATATAGCAGTAAGAAACGCGCTTTTATCAAATAATGAGCTAGATGATGGTGGACGTACTAAGTTGTACCTGTACTGCTCTCTAATATTCCCTTTTAATGATGACCTTGTAGCAAAATAATCAAGGTTATTCTTAATAAAAAGGCAAAGTTGAAGAATATAAATGCTCGTAAGGGTGAGTATGCATTTTTCCTTAAATACATTTCGAACTGACTCATACTTACATATACGATGCATGGACCTCACACAATCCTTTTGCTGGAAAAACGTACTTTGTATATTAACAGAATTTCCCCAAAAAATAATTCCATAGTTCAGTATTGAATATACATTACCATAATAGGAACTCATAACAACACTTTCATAACATGCGCCCGCTAACACTGATAGGGCATAGCTTTGGCTAGATAGTATGTTGTTAATCTGTGCAATATGTTCCTTCCAGTTAAGAAAAGTATAAATTGTAGCTACAAGGAATCTTATATTACTAACTTCTTCTATTGTTGTTCCTGCTTGTTTAATATCTAATCGTATAGGAGGAGTTTTATAATGTCTAAACTATATTTCGTCTTATTAAGGTTTACTCTGAGATTTATTGCATAAAGCCATGCAGTTACTTTTTCAAGGGTTGCTTTAATATTCTGTTCCATTTTTTTTTTATGAAATAGCAGGCGAACGAGCAGATGAATCGCCTGATGGTAAGCAATTAACACCGCCCATGGACGCCCGCAACACCAGAGGGGTCACAAGCGCATTGCCGGCCTTTAAGATGGGAATACGCTCTTTTCTTGAAGGTCGTATCGGTCCGGAAATACCGCAGACGACAGTTCATTCCACAGTTTTGTTGTGCGAGGCAGGAAGTTTCTCGAGAAACGCACAGTTGAGGACTGCCAACCATCTAAGTGGTGATGATGGTAATGCTGTCACGTAGGACGATGGCGGAAAGAGGCGGCAGGGATTAATCCGAACAATTCCTCGGAGCACTCTCCATGATAGAGGCGGTAGAAGATGCAGAGCGAGGCTACATCTCTACGCAGCGCCAAGGAGTCGCCGATCCGTAAAATCCTGGCAGCCGACAATTCGAGTCGCTCTCCGTTGGATGCGGTCCAGAGGGAGAAGTTGGTACTGGGGCGCTCCCGCCCACAGATGAGAACAGTATTCCATATGTGGGCGTACCTGTGCCTTGTAAAGCTGGAGGCGGTGGGCCGGAGTGAAATACTGTCTCGATCTGTTGAGCACACCGAGCTTTTTTGTGCTTATTTTACTATTGTTGTGCTTATCCCCTGTAAATAGTATGGTGGCATCATCCGCAAACATCACGCATAATTCATCAACAACTTTTGGAAATTCATTAATATATATTATGAACAAAAGAGGCCCTAAAACACTACCTTGGGGTACCCCTATATTGGTAGCTTCAAATCGCGATAGAGTATTACCTAGGGTTTTCAGTTCTTTACTGTAATTGACTACCATTGTAGCTTGTTGTCTGTTACTTAAGTAAGTTTCAAATAATTTTAGAACATGACCTCTAACTCCAATGTTATCCAATTGCCTCAAAAGAATATCATGGACAACGCATTCAAATGCTTTGGACATATCCAAGAGCAGAGATACACAAGGCAGCTTATCATTGACAGCATCCCATATACCTTTAAACATTTTAAAAATTGCCAAAGATGTTGACTTTTGTTTTTGGAAACCAAACTGGTTGGAATTTAAAATTTTCTTAGAAGTCAAATATTACTCGTTCAAATATTTTACAGAAGTTTGACAAAAGGGCTATGGGTCTATAATTATTCATATTGTCCAACGCACCATCTTTGAACAGAGGTTTTATAATTGCAAATTTTAGGACTTCTGGAAATATACCAGTACCTAACATTAAATTAATGATGTAAACTAAAGGTTCTATTATAAAGTCAACACTAGCTTTAATTAACTGCATTGGTATGCCGTCATATCCTGAACTATTTTTATTTTTCAAGGATTTTATTATTTTTCTTATTTCGTATGCATCAACGGGTGTAACATACATACTGTGGCATTCTTTATCTGTTAAAAAATTATAGGCTTGGTGACCAGTTGTGTTATTAGTATGCTGGCTTGTAAAATATGAATTAAAAGCATTTGCTATAAGCACTGGATCCGTAATAGTGTTTCCGTCAACAGTTATTTTTTCTATTGAAGGAGTAATGTTTTTTACGGATGAAGTTTGCTGATTTATAAGACCCCCAGATAGCATTACTTTTAATTCCACTATTTGCTATATATTTGTCATTTGCTAGTATTTTAGATTTCCGAATAACTTTCTTTAAAATTTTGCAGTAATTCTTGTATTTAGGTGAGATACATTTATTACATTGTTTTTGGTTCTGTAAGTACATTGTTCGTTTTTTCTTACTCGAATTTAATATTCCTTGTGCCTTCCAGTTAGGATTCATTTTAAAAGTATTTTTTACCCGTTCAACAGGAATGCAGAGATTAAAAATTAATTGAAAAATATGTATAAAAGTTTCATAGGCAGAATTTACGTCGCTTTCTTCATATACTTGAGCAAAGTTTATTTGAGACATATAGTTCAAAAAAATTTCTAGGTTAGCGTGATTTTTCCTTTTTTCAGTGTAGGGTCAGGGAGGGTACAGTCGCTCGGTGGGAACAGTGGCTCGAATGTGCTGTGCGAGAAACGGAAAGAGCTTTATGTCTGTCCTCTACATCAATCGGAACCGTTCCGTACCCGACCATGTACGAACTAGTTAGTGAGGCGCTCCGGCGCCATGCGAATGTGTTATGGTGCGTTTTTGTGTTTAATGCTATCAAAATTACATTTCCAGATAAGTTTCACTCCTCTTTTTTCTTAACTCGTACGAGATTTTCAATTACTTATGTTATTATCGAAGAGTGTGTCTAATCTACTTAGTATTGGCTGATAATTCAAGGCCCTAGGTGTTTGTATGTGTTTTTAATTTGAACTAAAATACAAAATGACGCCAAGGTCCACAGTCGTTCGTTTAGGAAAAGTACACGGTGGCTCGCGAGCCACTGTGCACCTTACAGAATTGGGCTAAAAGTTACTTGAAAAATAATTCTTGTGCTCTTTTTTTTTTAATAAAATGAAAGTGAATAAATCATGCGACATTTAGGTAGGTACCTATTATAAATCAAGAATGAAATCAGAAACGATTATTCCGGCGGTTGTGCTTACCAATTCTAATTACCGTTTTATTCAACAAAAATGTTATTTGTTATATAATTTAGGTTCGACTCCTACGTACCTAGCCATTGTGTACTGTTAGAACCACTGTGTACAGGGCGTAGTACACAGTGACTCGAGCCACTGTGTACTGTTAGAACCACTGTGTACTAGCGGGTCCTAGTCACTGTGTACAGCAACCGGTACACAGTGGCTCGATTCCCAATTTCTAAAAAAGAATGGATATATCTTTTTTGGTGAAAGTAACAGCAAATATATTTACTACATATGAAAGTTTAATAATGCACGGTGCTCTGTGCTTGCGACAATTAGTTCAGGAATTTATATTTTTCATGCAACAGCCTGTTGAAAAAATCCTAGCGACTGTTCCCTCCCTGACCCTACCGGAAGTTTTCATGAAAGCTGGCACTAGTGGGTATTTCTATAATTTGACCTGTATGGTCAGAGAGTCCCATATTCATTACTTTTGAGACACACCGACGATGGTTAGTCAATATATTCATCATCCGGGTAGGTTGAAAAATAGTCGGACGCACATTAAATTTTCTTAGGACTGATATAAAGGCCGGCCGCTTCTTTAACAGAATGATTGTGATTGTTAATTATCTCCAGTTGCTGCTTAGCTGCGTGAGATAGCGTGGAATTTGAGCAGGCAACGGATTTGTTGGGAATTTCTTGTTCTCCAAGTTCAGGATTAAGGATATCATCCCTTTCGTCACGCAGCAGGATTTTTTTGTGTACCTTTTTTAAAGGTGTAGACTTTTTTGTAGTTTTTTCAGTGAGTAATGCATTCAAAAACTCTATTTTCTTCTGTTTATCAGTTACCGATTTCTGGAGCTTTGTGAGTTTGGAGTTTCTGAATTTAAACGTTCAATCTCCTCATGGGCACTAGCTAACTGCGTCGAGACCGTAGCAATTTCCAACTTTAAGGCCGCTATCTCAGCATCATCCACTTTCGACAAGTTAGGCAGGCTACGAGTGGTGTGGTCATGCAAACTCGACGATGATTGTGAGCTTATTTCGTCGTCAGTCTCGTAGGAGGTATTAGGACTGGCTAATTTCGCTGGTGTAGAGTCACCCTTACTAGGAGTCAAATTGTCCTGAGACCCGCTGGGTGCTCCTGGTGTGCTAGGGAGAGCCGCAATATCCCTGTCTTTTGCTGCATTTTCGTAGCAAGTATGACATTTCCATTTAGCTTTATTTTCGGTGGTCATTAACGAAAACCTTTTTGCAGTAACATTTGCTGTGCATTTCACGTGGTAGTGTTTTACAATTTGCACAGTGTAAAAACTCCCTATTTGCAATTGTTTTTGTGCAATTTACACACTGAGGCTTCTTCGTTTTGGGTGGCATTTTTATATTTAAAAGTATTAGTTAAATGTTTATAGCAAAATCACAGTATTTTTATTCATAAGCCTCTCAGATGTTCTCAGGTACTAACTGTACAGGTAGTAGTTGCATATGAACAATCTGTCGCATTACTCTTTGTGTTCTGACGTAGCGTCTTACTTTGTGCACGCGTTATCTTGTGAGCGATAGCTTTTACGCTGATATCGCACTACAGGATGCGCGCGTCCATTGTCGCGGAGGTGATAATCGCTTGATGCATAGCATTGCTTATTTGCAACGGGTACACTGGTATTTGCAATGATTCTTATGCTCATAAATGCTTTAATCACATGTAAATTAAGACAATTTTTATGTTTTACGTTCACTTATACACTGTTTAACAAAAGATTAACGTTATCATTTCTATACGCAGCTTGTCTAATTTTTTACATGTTTTAAGTACGGACACGATAAAATGTATTGCTTCTATTTCGCCCGCCAAAGAGTGATTCATTTACCATATTGAAAAAAAATATAGAGACCACGTCCCATCTGTCATACTAGTGAAGAGTTAACCAGCCTCCCTGATGGCAGAATCATTAGCATGCTCCGCACTCACTTGCGCAGGCGCCTGTGTTACGCAATCTGCTAATTACCGCAGGTAAACGCCACATTGACCTTGGCCTCGCATCAGTCGCATCCTTAGAGCCTGGACTGGTTTTCGGGTCAATGGTATTATAAGTTTCTGACGTACTAACTGCTTTATAGGCCACAAGTAACTCGTAATAGAATTACCAAAATGCTTCGTGGTTCATACGATGTTTGTCTATAAATTGTACAGCACACTTGAATGTTTATAGATCATGGTTTCCCAACCAGTGGGGCGCCGGGCCCTTGGGGGGCATACAGTGATCCAAGGGTGGCCGCAGCGAGCGCCTCCAGATTTAAACAGTATTAGGCCTGTACCGCGGTGCGGACGGTGCCCGGTGTTTACTCCCCATTTCAGCCCCTAGGGGGCGTAGTATTTTAACATAATCGTTGAGTGAGGCGCATAAGGTTGGGAACTCTTGGTTTATATAGCAATCACATTACAAATTCTAGCGCTCCCTGGTGAGGTTTTCTCGAAAGAGTACAGAATGGGGTTCTTCAAAATAGGATTGTACAAGTTTTTTAAGGATCTGCATTTACAGAACAACCTTTGAGTTGCAATTTCCATAGGTTTCGATGAGCGCTTACCATTAGCCAGGCTGTATGCATGATTGCCAGTGACGCGATATGTAAATATAAAAGTAGCATGTACTAACCATGTCATCGACCATGATGAACACGACATGTGGAGGTTGGGACTGCGCAGTCGTAGGCGCAAGAAGCATGAGGACCCACCATAGCTTTCTGAAAAACAAACATCAACTGAAAAGGTCCCCCCTGGCGCTAAGGTACCTAAATAGCGCGCCATTTCAATTTTTCCTATGTCGCTAGTGTCGATACCTTATATTTAACAATTCAGTTGACCTGTGAATTTTTTTCATTCCGAAGCCCTGTAGGTATAGATAGATTTTTTTTAAAGATTTAACATCCGCTACTATACATACTTCTATAAGTAGCCTTCTTATTTAGTAGCGGGACCTATAATGTACAGTCACCGGCAATGTATGTTCCTACACGAAGGCCACAAAAATATGTGACTCGCTTTTGTAGGGCTTTAAGAGCGTGTCACATAATTTTGCGGCCTTCGTGTAGGAACATACTATTGCCGGTGACTGTACCGGACAGGGCAGCAAATTAAGTCTCTAAGAAGACGGCAAATTAAGTAAAAGTAGTGTAGTAAACGGAATTTTGTTTTACTTTTGTTTTTTAGTGACGTTCGACTACGTACTCCTAGACCTGCCTAAGAGTCGTAGCTACAAATTTTTGTCACATTGAATGTATCCATCTATTCAGGCGTGATTGTATACATACTAAAATATTAAAGCTGCCAATTAACTACTAGACAGCCAACAAAAAAACAATTAATATTCTGATAAGTCACAGTTTCTTAGGTAGGTACCTGAATATTCACGTGGAAACTTGTTTTAGGTGTGCAAACATTACTAAGAAATAGTAGTAACACAATCAATATACGACAAAACTCGAAATCCGCCGGACAGTTTTGAAATTTGGTGTGTATGTGGAATAGAGGTCCCGTTTTATAGTTCACACCATTGACATTTGAGGACCTCGAGGAACCGCCAGCACCTTGGAAAATGTCCTCCATCCAGAAGAAATTCGCTTTTCCTTCCGAATCTACGCACTCTATGAAAATATGATCTAGGACAATATTAAAGCTCATTAAATTCTACATAGAAACATGCATACTCTTTTGCTGAAAAATGCACCTCCTTAGAGATATCACTTGAGGAAGTGAAGTGTATCGTCAATGCCTTTCCAGGGGATATTCTCATGATATGAAAGTTGTGAGAATACAAGGTTAACGTTTATTTATAGTGTTGTATGTCAGCTACACCAATATCAACATTTTAACCGACTGCGACAAAAACAGTAAGTAAGGTAATGGTTTCAAAACTGAAAACTAAATACACCCTGTAGCCTAGGATGCTAAGCGGATTTCTACAAGTGACATATCCCTTAATTCCACTTGATCTGAACAATTAATCCACACTTACATATCTATAAAAAAAACAATATGGCGGCCGCAAGAGGTCACCAAATATGAAATCATGTTTATTCCTTGTGCCTAAACTATTGCGCGGATTTCAATGAAAGATACACCAGGAGGTCTGTAATCAACACACCTATAATATTAGGTACTGACAGTGTCTGGTGGCCTTAAACGTTACACCTGTCTTTTGCTTTAGTACTAAAGTAAAATCTGGAGATATTTTATTTCTTCCGCATCGTCGATTTTTTATTACTTCTAAACCTGGTATTTAAACATACGGAATCTGAAAACAATTGTATCGTTATTTGTGCTCAGTTTTCTGCGATTATTTATCAAGATTTAGAAGGTAAAGTAAAAAATGGCTCGCAGTGTAATGTTAAGTATTTGCCAGTGTGATATTTAAGATAATAATATGCTCGAAATGATGCCTTCAGTTTAAAGCTCCCTAAATAAAGTGAGCAAAAAAGAAGGGTTTATCATCATTTGGTAAACAATATTTCGTAAACATTGACAAACTATTCATTTCACAAACCTGTCATTCTTAAAAATGCTCATTCTGTAAATAATTAATTGACAAACAGACATTTAGTAACAATAAAACTTTGTAAACATATTGGAAAATAAATTATATTGTTTTCACAAATAATTCGTTTTTAAAGCCAGTGATTTTGCAAAACGTCAATTGATAGACTTGAATTTCATGAAACAATTGAAAATATCTATATATATAAAAGAAGAAACTGACTGACTGACTGACTGACTGACTGGCTGACTGACTGACTGACTGACTGACTGACTGACATATCAACGCACAGCCCAGCCGCTGGTCCTAGAGATTTCAAATTTGGCACGTAGGTTCCTTATAAAAATTTCTTTCTAAGGGGGGGAAATGGGGGTCCAAAGCTTGTATGGGAAACAAGATTAGTTCGACTATTTTATTCGAAACTTTACAGGAGTATTCCTAACGATAAATGAGTAAACGAGTGTTTCAGCTTTTTTGAGAATTCAACCCATAGAAGGGGGAAATGTGGTGACAAAGTTTAAATATCAACAACGAAAGGAAAACAATGGGTATTGTTTCTATGGTTTATCGGGTCGCTGATTACGAAATCAACACTTAAGGGGGTGAAATGGTATGGGAAATTTATAAACGTTGAACAAATTTAGATGAAACTTGGTATAGAGATAGTTTGAGTCCCGGGAAACCACATAGGACAGTTTTTATCCCGAAAATCAATCCATAAGGGGGTGAAATGGGGGTTGGAGGATTGTATAGAGAAATTTTACCGCGAACCATTTTAAATAAAATTTGTTGTGGATATAGTTTGAGTCCCGGGAAACAATATAGAATATTTTTATCCCGAAAATCAATCTTAGAGGGGTAGAAAAGATGTTGGTAGTTTTTATGGCAAATTATTAACCGCTGAACAGACGATTGAAATGAAACTTGATACATATTATATAGATTGAGTCGCGGGAAACAATATAGGATCGAAATCAACCCTTTAGGGGGTGAAACGGGGGTTGAAAGTTTGTATGGGAAATTAATAACCGCTGAACCTATTTAGATGATTTGGTATGGATATAGTTTGAGTTCTGGGGAATATAATATAATAGTTGTTATTCCAGAAGTCATTCCTTAAGCGGGTAAAGAGGAGGGTGGATTACTAATTCCACGCAAATGAAGTTGCGGGGTAAAGCTTCAAGAGTAGAGATCTGTGTTAATAATAATCTCTCAGTAGTATAGTAAGTCGTTGCTGGCGTAACAATTAAACAAATATTGCAATCGTTTCTTTAAAAAAAATAAGGGAACCGCCTTCACCAAAACGTGGTATACCGAAACCGCCAGAATGTAACAAATATTTTCCGAAAACCGTATCTAAATCAGTTCAGCGAAACGCGAGATGCGTACATACATACGTTCCTACATACTTACATACAAACATACGAGTCTAACTGAGAACCTCGTTTTTAGTAGTTGTAGTACGCGGGCGAAGCCGCGGGAAAAAGCTAGTTGTTTCATAAAAATAACATTACGTGTAACGAAACGCAGGGCGGTATGAAGTTTATCCGTAATTTTGTGGATTGTCACGAATAATAAATGAATAATTTGCCTCTTAATGTTTTGTACTATGATGTTTTATTAAGTAACTATTTTGCTTTGTGAACTATGTGTATATAACTATGTGTATATCTTTTATAAGACGTCCTATTTGTGAATAGTTAATTTGCCAAACGTTGTTTGTACAATGATTATTTATGAAATGTTATTTATCAAATGATTAGATACCAAAAAGAAGTCATCAGATAAAATAATGAGAGTTTTATGTGTGCGAAAGAGCCATACAACTAATCTAAAACGGTGACTTCTTTGAACTTCAAATCACACCAACTGGTAATATTGGATCCTAATTAGTATGGCAGGATTCCTTTTTTTTTCCCGACTTCAAAGAAAGAAAAAAATATATATTTTTGGTATCTTCGTTTACTTTTCTCCTTCTAGTGCGACAGATCGTGTCCTGCGAAGAAGAATATGTAAATAAAACCTAAGGGTCACGGGGCTGGAAAACACGACAATCTGAATTAAAAAGATGTGGTGTACATACATACACGAAAGTCTAAAGTTACGTTAAGTACAACTACTTTGAATGTTCTTCTACTCGTATGATTCAATACAGACTTTTTTGAGATTAGAAAAAAGTTGAAAGAACAATGTACAGGGTTCTTTATCAGGCACGCTACATTTCACACCATATTTCCTTTCATTTCATATTGGTATTTATAGTAAAGCCGTGCCTACGTATGTGTAAATTTTATATTGAGTATTATTTATCAATATTTTGATAGTAGTTATTTGCACGAAATATTTCATTTTTACCATTGTTAATGTCCCTGTGAATGTTGCAAAAAAGCCTAAAGGAGAAGAGTTTGAAACGGATGGTTCGATTTTTAAATATTTTCTCGCGTCATCTGTCATTCGTATCTCTCAGCTATATCCAGGTATAGTTTTTAGGGTTCCGTACCTCGAAAGGAAAAAACGGAACCCTTATAGGATCACTTTGTTGTCCGTCCGACCGTCCGTCTGTCAAGACCCTTTTTCTCAGGAACGCGTGGAGGTATCAAGCTGAAAATTATATCAAATACTCAGGTCTACTGTCCCTTGGAGCTGTAAAAAAAATCAAACTTCTAAGCCAACGCAATCAAAAGATACAGCCGTTTATGCCGCAAATTTCCGCAAATTTTCGAAACTCGCAAGAGAATCAAAACCTACAGGGTACTTCCCGTGAACTCAGAATCTTGAAATTTGGTACGAAGTAACGTCTTATAGCACAGATAAAGGAAAAATTGCGAAAAACGTAAAATCGTTTTTTTTAATGTTTAAAGCTTATTGTGATTCTTAATTAAGTGTAAGTAAAAAAAAGTAAGGTATTTGCTAAGGTAAGGTATTTGCTTGCTCTATTATTGTGCGTTTGGTTGGAGGGTTATGGCGCAATCAGAGGCAGGCCCGAGTGGCATATAACAAGAAAAGCCACCTCGTAGTCCGCCAAATCTTTTACCATCGCCTAAGGCAGTTGTTTTATTATTTAGTATAATATAATAAAACTGTTAAATAACGTTTAGAAGGACTTTTATTTACGAAAATTTATCAATAAGTGCATATAATGATTGTCAATTAAATAATTTTCGTGAATACTGATAAAAACGCATAGACACTTATGTATGTCACGCTGGAAGTGTTCATTAAATTCTGTACCATCGCCAACACGGTTCACTGACCATTAGTAATCTCTATTGCAACGGCATAAAGTCTGCCGATGGTCAGTTAAGGGTGTGGATGTTTGTAACACTACCCGAACACATAACGGAACCAGGCTGAAAATCAGCGCTGGATAACACCACCAATCCAGCATAGTCTGAGACTGGTACCCATTGCCTACACTACAAATGTGAATTGTGATTGTCTGTTTTGTTTGTTTTTTGTATTTTCTTTTTATTATTAAGTGAGAATAGAAACAGTGTACTAGTGAATAAGGTGTCGTGGCAATAAACATTTTTTTCTTTGTTCTTTCAAAAAACTAGACGTTAAGTTTCAGTTTTAGAACGTACGTGCGTGTGTGTTTATGGCTGTCAGTTTTTTAGTTTTCACGTGTCACATTACAATCAAAACGAAATTGTGTTTCTATTGTTGTATTGGATTATTTAATGTGCAAATTGTTATTATTTATTCACAAATGTCAACTTCTTAATCATGTTAACTAATCATATGTTGGTGTGCTTGCAGTGTGTTTAAATTTAACATTCAACCAGAACACGTTAAAACAGGTTGGCAACTGTTGTTTCTATGTTTACACAATTTCTAATTACAAATAAAAAAACCGGCCAAGAGCGTGTCGGGCCACGCTCAGTGTAGGGTTCCGTAGTTTTCTGTCCGTCACAGTAAGTGTCTCCACTTAAGAGTTTTTGAAAGCACGTTATTTCATTGTGATTTTGTAGAAATTACAGGTACAATGAACACCTGCTTATACGATTAAAACAAACTTAGTTCAGAAATTATTTTGTATTTTTTTTTCAAAAACTATTCAACCTATCAAGTTCAAAATAATTTTCCTAGAAAGTTTTTATAAAGTTCTACTTTTGAGATTTTTTTCATATTTTTGAAACTTATGGTTCAAAAGTTAGAGGGGGGGGACACATTTTTTTTTACTTCTGGAGCGATTATTTCCGAAAATATTGACATTATCAAAAAATGATTTCAGTAAACCCCTATTCATTTTTAAATACCTATCCAACAGTATATCACACGTTAGGGTTGAAATGAAAAAAAAATCACTCCCCACTTTACGTATAGGTGAGGTACCCTAATAAAACATTTTTTTTCACTTTTTATTTTACCACTTTGTCGGCGTGATTGATATACATATTAGTACCAAATTTCAGCTTTCTAGTGCTAACAGTCACTGAGATTATCCGCGGACGGACGGACGGGCAGACATGGCGAAACTATAAGGGTTCCTAGTTGACTACGGAACCCTAATTAACTATAAGTGCCGCGCCTAATAAAGTGACTTATTATAGCAATTTTTTAAGTAACAAAATATTGCTATGTAAATGAAATAATATCTATGTTTACCTACCGCGTAGAACATAAAGATAAGACAACACAGTTTTTATGCGGCTACACACAGTCGTAAATTACTTTATTATTTAGGTACTTAGTCAATACGCGCAGTAAATTAATGTGTAGGGGAAGATTGGCACAGTACCATTCATATGCGCTGAACATTCGTACATGGTTATATCACGAGTTAAAAGAAAAACGCTGATATTTTTTAATGCAAGACTCCGTCTCATAGGCATAGGATATTCACGAAAAATGGTGGCAATAAGGGTGTTGATTTCTTTGAAAAGGGAGTTTTTGTATTTTTGATAACTCAAGTAACTATATCCCACCAAAAACATAAATGTAAAAAAGGAGAGCCAAGTTCAATACAAAAATTATGCTTGGCTGTGGGCTTCGCCGCAAAAAGAATGGAAATCTAAATGAGTGCCAAGTTCTATACAAAATCCAAATATGTATTTATAGGAACAAAATAACATTAAGAAAAAGTATTAAACTCTATTTTTTTGCTTTATTGGATACCTATAACAATTGCTGTTATTTAAAAATGTGAGATCTTAAAGTAGGTTAGATTTGACTCGGCCAGTTTTCATTACATCAGTCATTTTATAAAATTATTCAACATATATATATTTTTTTAATTCTGATAAAAACTGACCAAGTCAAATCTAACCTACTTAAAGATCTCACATTTTTAAATAACAGCAATTGTTATAGGTATCCAATAAAGCAAAGAAATAGAGTTTAATACTTTTTCTTAATGTTATTTTGTTCCTAAAAACAACTGGTGTCGTGCTGATCATTGGTGACCTTAATTTGAACCCTATACGCACCTCTGTTAGTATCTTAAGTTACTATTGTTATTTTACTGCTGTTTGTGAACTGATAGAGATGAATGATGTAAAGAATGCGTATGGTGGAGTGTTGGATGTGGTGCTGGTGCGGAGGCGTGAACGTGGGGTTACTGTAACAGAAATCAAAGAGTGCGGACTAGTTCAGTGTCCCGACGCTTATCATCCTCCGCTTGAGATCTCAGTTCCTCTTCTAGACACAAAAAATCCTATTAAGATCCAACCTAGTAATGTTGACTCGAGTCTCGACTGGAATTTCCCCAAAGGTAACTATTTACTCCTTTATCAGCTTATGTCGGAGGTATCTTGGGAAGATGTCCTTAATATCCACGATGTTAACATTGCTATCGAACGTTTTTATGGCATAATATACAGTCTTTTCGACAACTGCATACCTAGGAAATTGAGACATAGTAAGGCTTGTAGGCGCTATCCAATCTGGTTTACCGCAGACTTAATCAAGGATATTAAACGGAAAGCACACTTTCACCGTGAATGGAAACGTACAGGTAATAGTGAGATATATGGTGAATTTTCTAGGCTGAGGGCAGACATAAAGCTGAGGTCTGCGCTAGCCTACGAGAATTATATCTGCAGAGTTCAAAGGAAAATAACATATGATCCTCGGTCGTTTTGGCAGCACGTCAGCAGTCTTAAAGCCAAAGGTGGATTTGAAAACCAGGTTAGCTTTAATGGGAAAATGCATGAAGGAGCCGAGGCGGCACAGGCTTTCGCGGACTTCTTTTCAAGTGTCTTTCTTCCGTCGAAACCTCTACTTGATTATAGTAAGATCGTTAGGGACGACACAACATGTAGTGCTAATTATATAAACATTAGTACCATATCTCCTGAAGATCTACTAATAGCTATAAAACATTTAAAGCCCCATAGCTCTCCGGGTCCTGATAATTTGCCTCCATATGTTATTAAGGGTTGTAAGGAATGGCTAATCGGGCCGCTAGTACACATTTTCAACCTGGCCCTTAATACCGGAGTTTATCCAAGTAAATGGAAGGTTACACGTGTGCGCCCCATTCCTAAATCGAATGAAACATCTAGTGTCGAGAATTACCGTCCTATTGCTATACTCTCATCAACTGCCAAATTATTTGAGTCAGTCGTGAATAGGCTTATTGCCCCTCAAGTTAAACCACATCTGTGTGACTCTCAACACGGTTTTAGGCCAAAGCGATCAGTTGAAACGAACCTGTTAACTATGGTCGACTCCATCTCGGAGCACTTAGATAACGGAATACAGGTTGATGTGCTGTACCTGGACTTTAAAAAAGCGTTTGATCGCGTGGATAACGACATACTGTTGAGTAAGCTATGTAGTGTTGGCTTCTCGCCCAAGTTACTCCGGTTGTTTGCTAGTTATCTACGCGACAGACAGCAATATGTGCAGCATGGTTGCTTTGTTTCCCAGCCCTATCACACGTGTTCCGGAGTTAGTCAGGGTTCGATTTTAAGTCCTTTTCTTTTCGAAGTTATGATAAACGATTTAGCCTCAGTCCCTAAGTTTGCTAGGTGTCTGTTGTACGCTGACGACCTTAAGCTAATCTACGGCGTACAAGAACCCTCTGACTGTGCATCTTTGCAGGAGGACATTGACCGTGTTCATCAGTGGAGCACTAATAATAAGCTCCTCTTTAATACCGACAAGTGTTCGGTAATGACTTTTAGCCGTACCCATAGTCCTTTGCAAGCTACTTACCTCCTGGGGCCTGCAGCCATAACCCGTGTTCAATCTGTACGCGACTTGGGTGTCATCTTTGATATGCAACTAAACTTTCATGAGCACATGAAAGTCTTGGCTGCTGATTGCTATCGGAGATTGGGATTTGTTATCCGGAATGCGCGAGATTTTTATGACCCCAGAGCTATAAAGTTGGTGTATACTGCATTAGTCCGAAGCAAACTGGAAGCAGCGGCTATCGTGTGGAACCCGCACGAGGTCACGTATATCTTGCTTTTGGAAAAAATTCAGAAGGCCTTTCTGCGATTCTTCTATAAAAAAATATATCACTATTACCCATATGTATACCCTACAAAATTCTTGCTTGGCTCTTTGGGTTTTAACTCTTTAGAAGTTAGGCGTAACTATGGGCTGTTGATTACTGCCTGTAGCACTTGGCGTGGAAATTCGGACTGTCCTGAGTTAGTTGCACAGCTCGTACGGCTGTTCGTTCCTTCTATAGCTCGAGCCAGATTCAATTTTCGACCTAGAGATCTGAATTTAATCGCTATGCCTGACACACGCACTGTTTCCCATAGCCAATCCCCACTGGTTCGCGCTCTACAATACCTTAGCGCGCTCCTCGCATCAGCACCGGAATGTGATATTTTTGCGAGTAGTTGGATGTTTTTGCGTGAAGCGTGTATGAGGTTCTGTGAGGCGATGGATAAACGTGAATCTTCTGTATTCTAGGTTTGTTATTATTGATATTTTTTATCTTGTTATTGTTGTTGTACTAGTCAGTACACCTTTAATAGTTTAATGTTGTATAAGCATATTGTAAGGTATATAGTTATATACATTTGTCTTAAATTTCACAGTGCATTAGTACTAACTGTCATGCTGTGTAAATGATTTTTTTTTTTTACAATAAATAAATAATATACGGATTTTAGTGATGATGGGATCTCCTTTTGCATAGTGAGACTTTAGGACCCATAGGCCATTTTAGGAAGCAGAGCCACCTAAATTTATGGTGCGGCGGGGGTAAAAAGGGGGGTTAAAATTTTCGCGACACATAGATTGAAAACTATAAGTCTTAGTAACATACTTCAAAGGCAAGAATTATAGAGAATTTCATGTAGAATATTTCCTTAATTAAAAGTTTTGTGGTAACTTCAACCATTTTTGTAAAAAAAATATGAATGTTCCTACTTTTGTGGGAAGTGGGGAAAATAATTGTTATATTTGTAACACATTAGAGTGCATAGTTTAGATTTGGCTTGAAAGTCTCGTATCCAGGCCATAAATAAAATAAGTAAAATAATAATTTTCTGTTTGACTAGATACTATTAAAATATTATTATTGGTATGGTATTTATGGTATACCATGTAAATTTGAGTTAGGTAAACACCCCGTTTCTAATAGTAGTTAAATTAGTATGTTATACGTCGTATATTAAACGGTTTAATTGAAAATAATGATGCAGGTAATGTACTCAAGGCTAAAATTATCGACAGGTCCTAGGTACCATTCATCACACCACTAGCGTAGCGTACCTAACCTAAGTTCATATATAATATAATGATATTAGGCGTTGTCCGTTGGTAAAAGATTCAAGCGCCCCACAATTTTAGTTTTTTGTCTTTTCAATGCTCTAGCTACATTCATGAGAAGAGTTGTGTGATGACTGGTACCTGGAACCTACCGAATTATTTTTATAGCTTTTTGTACATTATCTATGGCATTGTTTATGTTCTATAAAAGCTTTTGAATTTACCTAAACAATACTTATTTTCTTTTCAAGTTTTTATGTTACTAAAACTGTCTAAACTCCGCTTACTTTATGATCCGCAATGCACTGTGTTCTACTAGTAAATCCCTTTCATTTTATACTTGATTGAGGGGGTTGTTAAGAAATATGTAATACGCGGCATTCTGTAGCGGCAGCCATCTTGGATTTACAATGATACTGAATTTATTAAAATGTAATTGTCATCAGATCTTAAGGTGTGCATCAGATATCGGATCAATTTGTCAACAGGACGAGGGTACAATTTCAACCACAAAATTATGGAGATGTGGGATGAAGCATGTAGATATGCAGACTTGCATTTAGTTATGTAAATATTAGTTATAATAAATTAACAAATTCTCAAATAAATTTGTGTAATGTCTACTTAGAAATGCGTGCGCTCTAAAATTAAAATAACAATTTTGTGTTATACCTACCTAGGTATAACACAAAATTGTTATTTTTATTTTAGAGTGCACTATTCGCCAACAGACTGTCCTCAGTTGAAGATGTATACCTTAAGTTTTCTCTCTAAAAAAAATTAACAGGCCCTTATTGATGATCCCCAATGATGTACCTTTCACTTGAAAACGTCACTAGATAACAGGGACCGGAGAACTCCTCTATTTGATGTATAAGAATATGGTTACCCTATATTCAATGTTATACCCCTGTCTAATGTCTTAGCAATAGAGATGAAATTAGCTTACTAGGTAAACGTCATTTTGGATTTTCATTTCATTATCATTATTAGCAGCAGCAGTAGCAGCCAGTATCAGTCCACTGCTGGACATAGGCCTCTCCCATGGCATGCCACTGTGCTCGATCTACTGCTCTACTCCTCCAATCCGTACCCGACATGCGCTTACCTTTGGGTAACACAATGATGTGCTTACTAAATTGATAGTTTTTAAAAACAAGCCTACCAAATACTCACTCGATCTAATACCCCTTTATTGGTAACCGGTTCCGGTATCTTCTAAACGATCTCTTTATTTCACTTACGGATTATAACAAGCATACTAAGGCAAGGTAAATAATAGCGTTTAAAATGGTTGACGTCCATTTAGTTGTGAAAGATATAATTAGGCAAGCATTAGAGCTCAAACCACATCGTTTTTCCTACATAATTAGATTGTGGTTGATAACAGGCCTATTAATTTTTTTTTTCGTTAAAGATAATATAACCAATATAGGATTTACATACTTTTTATAAAGAGGGATAACAGGGCTTTATCATGAAAATATATTTTTCATGTTACGACCATAAATAAATAAAATATAGGCATTTCTTAAAAAAAAAAATCAAACATTGATTTCATATTTTTTATGTTTTCTCAGTTTTCTTATATGGAAAGGTATAAATAAAATACCAAAAATGAATTCGGCATCCTTGCTTTACACGAAAATGATATCAAACTTGATTATAATAGCTCTATTTTATACCCCCCACTTCGTCAAAAATTTGCATCAGAAATTTGAGTGGCTCCCCTTCTTAAATTAATCTTAGGGCCTTAAGGATTAGCTCTGCAAATGGAAAAACCATCATCATCATTTTCCGTACAAATAAGTGTACACCGACTCTATAGTAACAGTTTATACCCCGGAGCAAGATATATGGTAGTTTTTATTCTGATTATTAAAAACATAATTTTTATAAAAAAATTGTTCTCAAAAGTGGTTACGGATGGCGCTGTTTAAGTACCCTGTATACTGTATACAAAATTATTTAAGGCCGTCTTTAGATTAAATTAAGCGATTCGGTCTGTTGCGTTCCGCGGAGGTTTAAACCATGGATTTTTAAATGCTTTCCCCATTTAAGGATTGCGGGTTAAATATTTTTAAAACGTGTTACTTCGTTTTGGAAATTGTAAGTATCCGGACATATATTGTGATCCATTAATACCTGGAGGTACTTTATTCTCAACGTAAAAATAATCTATTTATCAATACATGAAACCTACTACTTAAAAAGAAATAAACCGATAGCAAAAAATGTACTGTTTGTGAGAGTAACATGTTTTATCTCGCTTTAACAGCTGATTGCAATAAAAAGGGTAGTCATAAATCTAGCAATTACTAGCTGCTAGCTGTCATGCCCTATGGCTTTCGCGATATTGCCGCTCACCGCGTCATGGCTTCGGCGTTCGGATTCACCAAAAAACTTGACCATCGAGTTTTGCGGGGACCCTTTCATGCTCCTGCTGAAACAATCCTTGCTGCCTTTGGCCTTATTAGATTTTGGCCTGCTGATGCTGCAAAAGCAGTTTTCGCTGGGATGTTGCGCTCACACGCTACCTCACGCCAGTATCTTCAGCGTTTGACCCTCTGTTCGAAGTATGTTCTCCTGCAGGAACTCGGACATTAGCATTCGCAGGTCTCGACGCACGCCTTTTAGTCAGTTATCTTTATAACGGATGAATCAATAGTTTTAGATAGATATTTATATGTAGAACGCGTAAATTCTACACTAATGGCCTGGATAGTAAATGAAAATGACAAAACCTCCCACACACGCGGGCGAAACCGCGGGTATAGCTAGTACTAAATAAGCGTACTATTTAAAGTGTTTCAGCCTTGGATGAATAAATTAAAAGGATGGAGCAAGCCTGTACAACAAACTGTGACGCAAGATGGCGGCTGGTTTGAATGTGTGTTCCAGACGAGTGTTGCCATGTAAATCAAATTTTCCCGATCAAGAATACGGTTTTTTGAATTAAAAAAATATAGATTATTAATATATATGGTTAAATAGAGTTAATAAGCACCTGTTTTATTAAATTTGATGAAATATATTTCTGAAGAGGCGACTAAAAGATAAAATTTAAAAAAAACGTACACGACTAATGTTGAGTGTGGTGGCCTCTCTTGTCGTCCCAATACTATTATTTTAAGCATACTTTATACCTTTTTAATCTGGAGCCACGGCAATGCCCCTAAGACGAACAAAACTAAATAGTTATTACGTATTCATTTATTACGTAATTTAGAGGGGGGGGGGGGGGTATTTTTCTTACGTAGGGGCGGAAGGGGGTCTCTGGCAAAAAATGTCTTACGTAAATAATGAACGACGCCTTATTTTATACTAAACCTTGTTTAGAATGTAAAAAAAACTTTTTGAAAACTGCATCATTCATACATTCATTCATACATACAAACATACGGGTCAAACTGAGAACCTCCTTTTTTTTGAAGTTGGTTAAAAATGCTCCTCGAATCGAATTCAATTGATCCGATGATTGAATCCGATTGAGGAGCTGACCTCTCATTCAAACTATAGTTCCATCTCGTTCTAATCGCTTGACCGGTCGATTACTAAAGCGACTAGTCTGTCAGCCGCTCAGAGTGAGAGGGAACGATAGTTAGAATGAGACGAAAGTTTTACAGATCAGTAGTGGTGACATAACTTCGCGCGTTCAATCTACGATTAGATATGGGCTTTTTGTTTTACGTTTTGGAATAATATAAGAAAAACATAATTTTGTTTATTTACAAATTTTATTTAATAAATAATAAATAAATATAATTTGCTCACAAAAGCATAATAGTACATTACTTACCTAGGGCTGTAAAAAAAAGAAAGCCCGAAATCGCAGGTATTTGGGACCCGAGCCGCAGGCGAGGGTTGTAAATATGCGATAGAGGGCTTTCTTTTTTACTGCCCGTGGTGAGTACACAATTTTACGTCCCCACCTGGCCATAATGCGAGTTTTACCGTAAGCGTAGCGAGCGGTAAAACTCACATTATGGCCAGGTGTGACGTAAAAGTTATTAACTATTAGGTAACGTGTTAATATTCGTTGTAAACGTGCATGAACTAAAACGTCTAGTTGGGAGTCGACTCGAGTCGTCTAGATATCGTATTGACAACATATTGCGGACAATTATAGACCCCCTTACGTTCGGGAAGTTTCCCTACTCAACCACCTGGCAACACCGCTACCGTGAAGTTAATAGTTTACGAATTTACTGATTTTTAATATCATTACGCAATGAATTGTTTACTTAACGGTGAAAAGTTACCTCATCCGTTTTTTTCTTTCGACCTGTGGCATTTCTGCAGCATTTGACAACGCACGACGGCATATTTTAATTATTTTAGAACAGCACTTGACTGCATAACGTTTGGACACGACTGTCGAGGGAGCGGCTCATTATTGCTGTGCGTATGTGTGTGTAGTGCGTAACAACGAGGGCACTGGCTCATTGTGGAATCACAAACTGTTGTTAGCAGGACTCCATCTGAAGAATTTATAAATCTGTGGTTTCAGCTATTATGATTTGACTATAAGGATAGAAATATTGCATGTATACTCGTAAACTGCAAGCTTTAAATTATTGAAAAACGTTGGTAATTTTAACAGCTGTGTAAAATAGTTTCCTTTAATTATTTTAAAAAGGTATGTTAAATAATTACTTAAGTACTTTAATACTTAATAATTGATATATTTTTGATTGTACCTTTTTTACATGACTTCAAAAATAATACGTGTATAAATTTATTTTTCGTTATGATTATAATCGTTATCTATGAGTTGTTTTTATTAGATAAATGTCATTTATTAAATAAATGAATCACGGTTTTGTAATATCTTGGGTCAATTTTCAAATTGTATGTCTATTGAATAATATACTTAATGACGATTGTTTCTTATTAAATCAATGATCGATCTGACCAAACTACCTACCAAAAAAATCTACTGTATTGTATGCCAATTTTTTTGCCAATATTGTTGCTCCAGAAAGCCTCGCGTGGGAAAAACACTGGTAAAACTATAACAAATTCTAAAGCCAATTTAACGGTTAAAAATATTTTTTGTCACTTACCGGCTTAATTCATTCAAATTTGATATCATATTTGAAGATTACAAAACTTGTTATCACACTCACAACACGTATTTATTAAAACATTTTAAAATTAAGTTAATGAATGATATTATTTTAATAATTATTTAAATATTAGTCTCTAATTTTTTGCGTAATCTTTATTTTTTTAGGGTTTTTTTAGGTGGTACACAAGTTCGCAGTCAACCGCGTTCGCTTGCAACCGAGTGTTGCGCGTGACGCGAGTGTCTGAAGTGACTTGGTGCGGATGAGGTAAAGTTTGCTGCCATTTTTACCGTGAACTTAACAAATTATCTGATTAATTGAAAACTGTTTGTTTATTATTATTAACATAGCGATTAGCATATTTTAGAGTGCAATTTATAAATATTTGATGTCATTAAAAATTAATTAGACATAGGTTATGCTGTTATTTTAATCGGCATTTTTACATTAGTGAGCATTGTGAGTATTAGATAACAATTACTACTAATTATTGTTAACTTTTAAATGAAATTATGAATAATGTTTGTTATTTGTATGCAGTTATGCATTTAAATTTAAGTAAATAATATATATCTCAAGGTCGCGTTTCCTAACAAAGCAGAAAAAACGAAAACAAAAGCAGATCTGGGTGCGTAGCCAACGTGCCAATTGTTAACGCTCCGTAGCGAACGAAACGCAACTGTCACTGTCGCACTAATATGGAAGAGTGATAGAGAGAGGTGACTACAATACGCTACGGAACGTTAACTATTGGCACGTTGGCTACGCACCCTGTGCACTCGAAACGTCGGATGTGGTTTTCAATCTTATTTGTACTCAATTAACACTTTGACAAACTGTAGGTACACCTAGCGTGTTCCAAGCAACGAAAGTGTTAAGTGCCGTTTTAGTAAATGATGATGTGTAGGTATGACAACGGCCTCCTAGCCCAGTCGGCGGTGATCCTGCCTACGGAGCAGGAAGTCCCGGGTTCTAATCCTGGAAAGGGCATTTATTTGTGTGGTTATCACGAATATTCGTTTCTGAGTTATGGGTGTTTTCTATGTATCTAAGTATATATTTATCTATTTAAGTATGTATAACGGCGCCTAGTACCCATAGTAACTTTGCTTAGTTTAAGATTATCCCCAAATATTTATTATTTAATTATATCGTAATGGTTTAAAAAATCAAGAAAGTTGTAAAAAGTAATCAAGTACTTTCCACCCCAAGTGTAAAATTGTGCCAATTGTCAAACTCTCCATCGGCACATCAGTTATCCAAATCTACTGCCCTCCGTGAAGAACAGGAACTCACAACAAGGGTTAGGTTGATGGTAGTAAGTACCTACTTATTTTTCATCATCTGCCGGTGCATAGGAAACGTTTTCCCACAATATCCAAGGTCTCGTGCTGTGTCATTAAAACGGTGACCAGATCATTATAGTTACCTATCGCTGATAACGATATCTTCATTTGCAATTTATGCTGATGTTTATATCATTATTTTCATTATTAATACAGCAATGCATTTTAAATTATTACTGTTGGTTGGGATATCTTACTAATTAGCCCGTAGCAAATGTCACTTTACATGGGTATATTTTTTTTGTATTTTATAACAATAATGGCGGACGGAATTTTGTATTGTTAATAACATATATTTGTAAATATATTTACATATAATACAGCTATGTTTATGAGTTTCATTCTAATATAAAAAACCGGCCAAGTGCGAGTCAGACTCGCGCACCGAGGGTTCCGTACAAACCCTAACTTTAAAATTATTAAAAATATTTTTATTATATGATGTAACTAAAAATTTACGCTTTTCGCAATTTTTCCTTTATCTGAGCTATAAGACGTTACTTGGTACCAAATTTCAAGATTCTTAGTTCACGGGAAGTACCCTGATGTAGGTTTTGATTCCCTTGCGAGTTTCGAAAGTTTGCGGAAATTTGCGGCATAAACGGCTGTATCTTTTGATTGCGATGGCTTAAAAGTTCGATTTTTTTTTACAGCTCCAAGGGACAGTAGAATTTTCAAACTAGAATGTTCTTAGTCCATTGAATAGTAATACAAATCGAAAATCTATTAAATACAAAAGGATTAAAACCATTTACTTACCAAAATTCCGATCTACTGATGTGCGGCTAATTCCGAAAAATCAAAATCGCGGGAAATAGCACTCGCTCACAAAAATGGCGCGCAACTTACGTGATTCCATCGATGGCGTTCCGAGCTGACGGATGCGGGGGGCAGTTAAATAAGCGTCAAGAGGACTGTTGCTAGCGCGCATTAAAATGCCGCGTTTAGTAGAAATTTGTAGTTTTCGGAATTTCCCGAATTACGAAATTATCCGAATGCACCTTATCTCATATAGGATACTTATCGAACTAGGTTCAGTGTCGTGGGCTCTAGTTCTAGTCCTAGTAAGCGCCGGCCGCTAATTAGTACCTTTTGATTAAGACTATCACAAATTATAATTTGTTAACAAAATGATCTTTTGTCATATTTATTTATCGTGTAACAGACCGACATCTGAAAACATCCAGCTACGCTGTAAGCAGTAAATTGTTTTGAACTATACCTTGTCTTTGACTTCTTAATAAAATCAATTTGCTACAGTACGAAAATGAAATGAAGGGTAGCTTACAAAATTATGTTCCTTGATAGGTGACCTTTTTAATTTAGTCGTTGCCAGAGTCGTTCAGTTTCTCTATGGACAGATCTGAGCCTATTTTTTAAACAAAATGAATGATTTACTTTTTTTATTAAAACGTAAAATAATAAAATTAACATAATTTTAGTTTTTTTTAATGTTTTTTGTTTTAAGTTTGTTTTAGATTTGTCTTTAATCTATGGTTCACGATGGATTATAGAATAGCTCGGTAAAATACGCGGGAAAATGGGAACCAATCAGAATCAAGCTGAGTTAGTTGGACCAATCAAAATAAGAGTTGTTGAATGGATTGAGGAACGTTTGAATTAGCGGGGGTCGGTTTTGGGGGTTTTCATCTCAAGACATGAAAGTCTATAAAAGGTTGTGGAAGGAAATATCTGAGCTTTTTCTTCAGCAGAGCGTCGTGTCTAACGGAGATCAGTGAGTTTAGGCTGTAAGTTACAAATAGTGTTTGAGTTTATTCACAGATCTGTTATCAAGAGATGGAAGCATTCGACAGACAACAGAAATCAACGGCCCGCGCGCTTCTATAGTAACGAAGATAAGGAACCTTGTTGGAGCGCTCGAGACCATTGCATGAAGAATCTCGTGTTCCACGTGGCTCGCAAACATCAGCCACTACTAGTGTACACGTGTCTCGGTAAGAAATTTAGATTTATTCGGGTTTTAATAGCAAGTGCGTATGACGGACCGTCGCGTTAATATTTACAGAATAGTGGGTAGTTGCGGGTTGATACGTGTTGAGATTTTAAATTCGTTATTCAGCAGATAATCTGATAGTCTTATCGAGGCGTGTTTATTTTACCAAAATTAAAAGTAAAATCATTGGTTTATATGTAGATTGCGGTTGGTGAGAATTTCAGTTCCTTATTAAGTACGTCTATCTATTTTGTTGTGCTTCGCCATTTAATTGAGTGAGTTAGTGGTTAGCCAAATGTACAACAAAAGGATGGTGATTAAGCGCATGGATTTGATAGAAACTAGGAAAAGACTAAATAACCTATTGGTATCTTATAAAGGGCGTGCGAAGTGGGTATTTGTCATTTAACCAACTAAATAGGATGCATAATAGGAAGGTTAATAATTCTAAGTTTATTGTGCGTCTGTGTGTATACGTAAATATTTTATGTGCAATTTTAAATTCATAGTAATGAGGTAATTAAAGTATTGATTCACAGGTTTTATTTATTCGGTTAGTGTTACTATTGAATTGCGTCGGTGTGTATTTATGTTAATATTTCGTATATGGTAAATAAAGGGGAAGGTATACGTTATCTAAATTATTGTTAGTTGAAACATTTAGATGAGTAAATACAATTGTAGGTCTTAATCATTAGCGAGTTCAGTTGAACTTGAAGGATTCACCGCGTCGAGCAGAATTCGAACTTGCGACCTTTCGGAACACCGGTCCGATCGCTCTGACCGGCTGAGCCATCGACGCTTGCTCAGCCTCGGTAAATCTTTCTATCAAATTCCTTCATTGCTTACGTCAGAGGGTTACGTATTTATCTAGTGTTCTTTAGAGTACGTTTTCTGAGTAGATCATTTATCAGGTTTCTCTAATTTAATATGATTTTCTATTATATTTAATCCATTTATTTATTCTATATAATTAACCGTCATTCATTCTCGAATTATGTGCTTGGAGTAAATTAGTAGTTACCTTTGCATTAGTTTATTTTATAACGTTAACAATATTTATTCTTCGTTGTAGTTAAAGTTTTAGTTTCATTCTTGATTAATAAGTAATTCTACATATTCCACAATAGGGCGTAAAATTAGTAAGCCAACTATGGGAAAATACGTTTTGTTAATCCTTGTTTATTTCTCAAATTCCCGGTTACATCGACTGTGAGAGGGCGCCTTCACTGTACGCTTCTGAAGGATCGTTGCCGCAGCGTGAGCGCTTCGGTAGCAGGATGCAACTTCGGGCGTACAGATCTTCAGCCTGTCCAGTTGGACCCATCTTGAAGCCTTAACGAGCACTTCAGGGAGCTGTCGGCAGAGCTGTTCCGGACCAAGGCGATCTATTGCGAGACTTCGGCGCCATTGCGAAGAGTCAATCCATCAAGCGGAAGTCACTCCTCTCGGTGGGTTGTTTTTGATTTATTCCTGTATGCTCATTTTCATTTGTGCCGTGTTACCTTATTATCTTTCAGTGAAATTAATGTATTCACCAGCATATTGGAACATTAGTGTGCGTTATGCTGCCGTAATAAAATTCTACTAAGGATCGATAAATTGAATATGATGGTATATGCATTGATTTCGTTTAATCACTATAATAGGTAATTACATTTTCTATCTAGTCATGGTGATGGCTTGCAGGTGCACATTGAAGCTAGTACCATATTAGTCATGTAAAAAATTGGTTAATCAATATTTTCTATGCCTTACTTGCAAATACCCTTGTACATTTTCAAGTAATAATTACGTTAAAGGTTTCTACCGCTTATTCAAATAAATAAACATTATTGAGCAGTTTTGTTGCTTAGTATACGGTTAAATAACGTAAGTGGTTAAATTCACGTAATTATAAACAGTAAATTATAAAGATATTTACTTTACCTTTTTTTGACGGTGTTTGTTAAACACTGATTGAGAATCTTTATTACTTATAGAGTCAAATAGTGAAAATTATTGCCTAATAAATAAATGTAGGTACTTTGAAAGGTTCAATATTTAGTACAATTGGCTACCTACCTAAAATATATATATGTATATATATACCATAGTACGGTGAAACACCTTTACTATTACAGTTATAAACTTGTACATGTATGTGTTTTCCGGTTCACGATCATCGGACGTACGACTGCTGCACGTGGCACGCTGCACTCTGCCATCGTGAGTTGATCACTGCAAGAACAGCGGGCGGTTATCCTGAGCAAACTCCAGAGGCCAGAAGTAGCAGCCGTCTGCCATCGTGAGCTGATCACAGCCAGAACAGCGGGCGGCTATCCTGAGCAAACTCCAGAGGCCAGAAGCAGCAGCCCGTGATGATACTTCTCCACGTTGCCACTTATGGTGATATACGAAATGCGTTCTTGTGAGTTAGTTCCATACTTATCTTTATTACACCGACGGGTGACAAAATAGGTTTAACGTTAAGCGTCAGCGAGGTTCCATGCTAGTACGGTTTTTATGTACTTAGTACAGTTACAAAATATCCGACTTTGGAGTTTACTTAAATAAGAGATTGATTTTTATAAATTCATACGTTCCATACCAATAAATAAAGCTTTGTTATGTTTGATTCAACCATATTTGAACATACCTAGTAATTTATATCTGATTATTGTGATTTCATAATGTGGGGATACACGAGTATGAAGGACTTATAAGATATACATACTTCATGTTGATGTTTACTCTTCTCATTTAGATTTAACAATACATTTTATCTAAATATTAACGCTACTGTTAACGAAGTTGACATCTTCAATAAACTATTCATAGTATTTATAAGTCCTAAGTTACTCGTACTTCCTTTCCACTGATCTAGTTCAGCTGTTGGTTATTTGTAAATCACACGTTTTTTCCACTGAAGGAATAGATAATACTTTATGTTGCACTAGTTAAATTATGCTTGAAGTCGAAATGGTTTTAAGCCTCGTAGTTGCCTTGATTTTGGTATGTAGCTCGGATTGCGTGAATCGCAAATGATTTGTGATAACTGATATCTCATGGATATCATTTACAAAATGCTTTTGTTGACATACATACAGATTGGTCATACAAGTAAATTTAATATTTATATAATGATTCTATATCATTAAGTATATAGACCGATAGTAATCTAGTCAACAGCACCTTTCAATTTATATACTAAAATGTGTATATATATAAATCACACACTATATTTATTTATAATATTGTAGTCGTTGAGAACCAGTCACAATGGTTATTATTTAAATAGTGTTGGTCCAACGATGAGGTAGTTATAACTGGAAATGTCGACAAGTTGTAAAGACTCCTTCCAGTTATGACAAAAGGTACTTGGTAACAAAGGTAACGGTATTACCCAAAATTATTTATTAATAATTATGCTAAGCAATGGTTTTGATCCAGGTTGATGGAATACGCAACTGTGTTTTATTATAGGGCCAGACCGTTCTTCCAACAGTGGTATTCTGTCTTTAGTGGATTTCACTTGGAGATCTTTGAAAAGGGTGATCCATGTGAACATATATATTCCAAAATAGACTGCTTGGATGAATTTTATATGATTCATACAAGACGTATATTTTACTCAGAGGTTCTGACTGTGAATTCATTCTAGAGAAATATACTATTTCGATGAGTGTAAATTAGATTCATACAGGAAGTATATTTTAAGGTATGGATTGAATTGATTCTTGACGAGTTTACTCGCTGACCTGGCACCACGAGAGTCTGTATCATTTGTTTGCCGATAGTAAACCGTTAAAGACTCCAATATATATAAATATATCATATGTTTAACTATTTCATCATATGGATGAGACGGTTTGCATTGGAGTCAATGATGATATAGGTAATATGTACAGAACTCTACTGTGAGAGGATTATACATTACTGAGATTTACGAACGTAAAGCTCAGTTATGCGGTCAATTTAGTCTATAAGTACAACTACATTTTAAGTATGATTCAACTTGGAAATAAAGCCTTATTGTAAACGCTAAGCATATTTAATACATTATTGGGTAAAAGGTAACGAACCCTAATCCAACTGGCTTATAAAATGAAATAATAGTTGTGTTCATACTTATTTCGAATAACAAATACAATAGAATGGCTGGATTCATAATATTAGAGGCTGCCCTCATATTATTGACGTGTTTATGGCCGTGCTGGTTGCTATTGTCTATTAACTAACTAGAATAAGCTTCGGTGTCTGAACATACTCGTAATTCTTATCCACACGTGAGATGTTCCAATATGCAAGTCGGGCTGGTTGGTTGCGCATGTTTGCTTGATAGGGCCGGGTTAACCTAAGATAATGTAGACGAATGCAAGTCCAAATTATAAAGGGCTAACCCATTAGGGTATGCATGTCCAATGATAGGGCCTACCTGAGGGATTTGCTAATCAGCATTCCCATTAGGGTCTGCATGTTCGTCACCTGAGGGTTAAGCATTCGTATACAAGTCTAAAAGACGTTTATCTTATGGTTCTGCATGGAATAACTCACGTTGGGACCTTTTGCGTAGACATAGCTTAGCCTATAGTATCGGCGTATGCTCGGTAATTTTATGAGGTATAAAAAGTAGCCTTATAGTTGACTGCAATCATCTATTCTATTTTAATGATAATCTTGATTAATATTAAGATTTTAATGAGCCAGAGTTCCATTACCCTATTCCCATATATCTATATTTAGGTATTCATTGCCTTCGCTTAACCCACATATGAGATTACACCCTCGTAACTCAGCCCTAAAAGTAGCTCGAGTGAATTCCTCGACTAGTAGCGCCATCTGTCGCGCCACTCAGGTACTAATGTCGCCCGGTGCTAGCGCCAGGCTGATTTCTCCTCAAAAGGCTTTTGTAACTCAGCCGAGCAACACGTGCTCAATCAAGTTTAAAAAATATCGAAAAGTAAATTGCAAACACAAATTGTGTAATGATTGCACAGTTTCTTTGGAATTTATTATGTGCAAATTGCATAAAGATGTAAATAATAAATAAAAGCAAATTCTATAATGATTGTTGCTACTTCAGACATTGTGACATTCCGCTCGGTGCCCGTGGCCCAGCGACGAGACGCAGTGACCTCTAATAGGCACCGTCAAAACACAATGCATTGTCCCATGAGACGACATTATTGCTACTTCAGATATTGTGACATTCCGCTCGGTGCCCGTAGCCCAGCGACGAGACGCAGTGACCTCCAATAGGCACCGTCAAAACACAATGCGTTGTCCCACGAGACGACATGCGTCGTCCCGTGACACGACAGGCGTCGTCCCGTGAGACGACAGGCGTCGTCTCGTGAGACGACAGGCGTCGTCCCGTGAGACGACAGGCATCGTCTCGTGAGACGACACGCGTCGTCCCGTGAGACGACATGTGTAGTCCCGTGAGACGACGGGCGTCGTCCCGTGAGACGACGGGCGTCGTCCCGTGAGACGACGGGCGTCGTCCCGTGAGACGACGGGCGTCGTCCCGTGAGACGACGGGCGTCGTCCCGTGAGACGACAGGCGTTGTCCCGTGAGCCGACGTGCGTGGTTCTGGGAGACGACATAGTGTCGTCCTGTGAGAAAACGTGCGTCATGCGTCATCCCGTCTTGTTTGCGTTGTCCAGTGGGACGACATTGCGTCGTCCCTTGCGACGACATTGTGCCAGCCTGTAAGACTACTGGATTTCATCCCTGGACATGACTTGCATCGTCCCGTGATGCGATATGCATCGTCCTGTAAGACAACATTGTGTCGTCCTGGATATGATACAATGTCGCCAATGTCGGAGTACTCATGTCTATCATTCTGGGAGATGAAATTGTATCGTCTCAGATGGCTTGCATCGACCTGTATCATGATATGGCGTCGTCCCTTGAGACGTCATGTAATGCCCATGCATCGTTTTGTAACTGTCGCTCCACAGGCTATGTACATCTATATGGATACAGTTTAAAAAACCGCCATCTTATTGGCTGATCTACTCCTTTAACAGACGACGCCAACGTTTGCACAGTCAAAATTATTTTGACATCGGTCACGATATTGAACGATATAATATATATTATTTAGATTAAGACCTCTGTAGAAGTCAAAACCGACAAGGTTTTGTAAGCACGCAACCAGATCCTTTACTTTAAAAGAAAGGGGGAGGCAAGGAAAAACAACCTTAGACGTAGGAAGTCTAGAAGTCTAGAACTCTCTTCTCCGCTAACCGCAGTAGGTATTATTTAGAAAAGGAATAGCACAACCGTTTTGTCTCTGTCGTACAACATCAAAAACGATAAATTTCTAGGAATTCCCTAGAATTGTTAGCTGAGCTGAATAACCGGCATTACCTCATATCAATCTAAACAGCAAACGCCTGCTCCTTGGAGGCACATATGAGTCAAATTCTGATTGTGTCAGGCATACTGAAACACCTCACAAACATTGATTATTAGTTACCAAATAAACGTTTGACACAAAGAAGGATTGTTGTTTGTCAAGCAACAAATTATTTAACGAGTAAATTAACACCGAAATAAATAAAAATATCCAAGAAATCTAAAAAGCTACAATTTTAATTAAATAAAACTAAGACATCCTCATTAATAAGTATGTAGCTGTGTAAACAAAATGATTTACATAATGCCACTAACTAAGCAAGCCGTGCTGACAAAAAAAATCCATTCATATCACTTCATTCGCATCACAAAACGTGTGAGTTTTCAGTGCGACTTCTAGAAGAACAAGTTCTAGTTTGAAAGATTTCAAAGTACGATAGACACATGCCACGAAACTATAATAGCAGCGGTTCAATAGACTTGTAATTAGTATAACAACAGAGGCATTAGAAATATAGTTGATCAGGTTAGGTATAAAGATAAGTTTACAAGATTCCATTTCGATAGAATTAACTCCTACTTAGGAATGACAACAAACTTAAAATATTTAGTAACAGTGGAAACTTACCAAACTTTAAATATATTATATATAGTCCTCCTCATCGATTTCGATGCCAGCGAGCTTAAAAGCTAACCTAATGGAAGTTGGTTATTCTGACCCCTAAAATGACTGGCTAGGCTTAACTCGGTTTTAAATACTCCTTACTTATAGCAGCAGAGCTTGCTAGTCGCGTTGCAGGTTTACACGTAGGAGGGCTTAGGTCTCTCTATAGAGGATCGGAAGTCTCCTTTGAGGCGTAAGAGTAAACAAATAAGGAAGTGATAAATGAATGAAAAATGGGATCTCGAGGGATTTTAACCATACTCCAGATCCAAGTCAAATGTAACGATCCCGATTCAAAATCCTCAAAGAATTTTGTACTGCGGGGCAAATCAGGTGAATAGCGACGACGTAAACCTAGGTGGCCTTTTTATAAACAAGAATTGCAAATGCCTGTTTGTGAAAGAAGATAGGTTGTCTATTTGAGTGCTTGTCAGATGAGGGCGCCCCAAGGATTTCAGTAACTAAGTGCTTACGGAAAAATTCACAACTTATTAGCATGGTGATTTAGGCAAAATTGGATGAAATTGTTAACATACTTCAAGGGGCTACCCGTTTGGGGACCCATATAAAGATTCTTCAACACTAACATGCCGTCAGATAGTAAAGTAGGTAGCGGTGGCGAAGCGCCCGTAAAACTCGATTCCCGACGGCTTGCCTAATTTCATTTCGCGACTTTTCTGTGGGCTATGAAGAAAATGATAACCAAATTTGCCACGGCTTGTCTACGAATATTTTGGACGTGTCGTCACTGGTAGGTAAACCTAACGCACTGTTAGGGTAATAATACTCATCTAAATACATTAACCCTGTCGAGGTTTTAAATAATAATAATAAGAGACGTTTATTTAATAAGATTGCATAAGTATATAATAAGAGTACAGTCAATCATGCTTAAACTTATTAAAAAGGAAAGTGACTTATTTTATGTCTGTGCGAGAAGACTTAAAGGCACTAGGGCACTACCACCTTCAAGCAACGGACGCTGTTAAATATGATATGATATAAAAAGCACATCAAAGACCAGTCAGTGTCTTTGATACCAAGTTCAGCAACCTTTCGTAGTGACATAAGACTACAATATGGTCGCCAGTTTTATACAACCGAAAACAGACATTCGATAGTGAGATCACTTTGACACATTCTAGTACATATGTCAAACGAGTACATAATGATCTCGCAAGGATATCCACGTGTCACAGTTTGTCATTGCTTGTCGAATAAGGGTCCAGAATGAATTCAACATGTTCTTAAAATCGACGACAGTTATGTGTCGCCAGCGTAAAGCTTATTGGCCAAACTGAATGTCAGCATATTATCGTATCGATGACTTCATGATTGCCTAGGTGAATCATTGACCCAGCATCGTTCGAAAACAAGTTCTACCTACTAGGTAGCTACCTACAAATTTGTTAATGTATATAATTTAACATGTAATAATTATAATAAGTTATGGTATACTTACTTATTGTATGTAATTTTAATGACGTGTAAAATGTATTTTTACTATTTTTACGAATAAACTCTGTATTTCTGTAGAAATGCGAGCAAGATGCAGCAGACTTAGTTTAGCATACTAAGGTATACTGTAAACAATATTAGCAGCGTAACCAATAAAGAGCAATGAGAGCATGCCAAAAATGATTGTATATTGTATCGTGTCGTGGTTATTATACATATGGACGATTGAAATGCAGCTGCTTTTAAAGTTAAGCAAGAAGGCATTAGAAAATACAATCATATCCTCAGTTCAAGTAATATATTTGTAGACTTAAGAATGAAAAGGTATAAAAGAATACTCAGAAGAGAATACACTTGTATAATACTCAGTACGAGTAGGTGTGACCCGTCAATACGTGACTTTTGGTTGCACTAAAACTAAATGCGAATATGTCGCCTCATCGGCTCATTAGAGTCTAGAATCATTAAGGGTTTTACAATCTCTGGGAGTAACCAGAGGTCCTTTTAATGTTAACCTTAATATTATAATACTAGCCACTGCCAATGGTTTTACCCGCGAAAAATTTCAAAATTGTTGAATCTCTTCTTCACGCCGTTAGATGTTGAATTTGAAAAAGTTATCTCTTAATGGACCTCCAAAACATCCAAAGATTAAAAGTTTTAAACTTCAAGGTCCTACCCTAAACAGTTTAGACTTCTCGTTGTGTATCATCATATTCATTATCTATACTATGCAACTTAGATAATATTTTACCGACGTAACACAAAGAATATTCGATAATAAAACATAAAAAACAAGCAAGGCATAAAACATCTTGCTTTAGCTTTGTGAATCAGATCGCCGCCACAGAGAGTGTACAAGCTCAAATACCAGACCCGGACAATCCTTGTGAACCCAATGATCTTCATTTCGGCTACAGAAAATAACTACATAATCAAGAGAGATAGAGATGTATTTATTTGGTAGACGTAAGGTCAACGAGTAAGGACAACGTGAAATACATACAAATAACATTATAGTCATAGTAATATACCTACAGCCCTTGAAGACGATAGCATCATTTTTAATTAATATTCTTATCGGTATGGTTGTTTCACCTTCGTCCTTCTCTCAAACCTATAAACATTATATTGAAAATCATATAAACTAATTCGGAGCTTGCTTAGCTTACCTAGTATATCCGGTCAGTTTCCGGTGGAGTATTGTCAATTTAGCAATACCATTTTAGTTCTTAAATTCATAGTTGCTGTCGTCAACATTTAGCATTCTTATAATACTCACTCAAAACTCCAATTGACATCTATAAGGTCTGGATGTAATTAAAGACATTGTCTTTCCTAAGGATCTCGCAAAATTACCTGAATTTCCCATTCGGTTTTACTAACAAATGATCGCTACCTAATAGATCTGATCAATACCGCAATTCCGGTCGTAGCAAGCGGTCTTTGAAGACATCACAGGGAGTTTATAATATGTGTGTAGTAAAGCAGCGTATGTCACAGTACATAATAAGACTTTAAAATGACCGTTAAGGCCCGAATAATACTAAAAATTTCAGATGCGAAACAGGTTTTCTCAATCAAGAACGATTTTTAAAACAGATTTTTGGAAGAACTTTCAATCTGATAAATAATAAAAAGTACATCATACAAATCAGTGATCAAATAGCAGAATCAAATAACTCTTTACCTCATTCATAACTTAATGACCCGTTTGACGGAAATCTTACCTGAGGTTATCAACGCAATATCTCCAGATAGGAATATCGAAGCTCGCTTAACTAAAATCACAAAAATACGAATACGGGATCGATTGTTTTAGGGTTACTAGAAATATGTAGTTAATGGAAAAATGGAAATGTTAACCTAACTCTATCATTAACATAAATAGCTAAACTGCCAATTACAGCAGATAAGGATATTTTCACATTAGATATTTAAAAAAAAAAAAAAAAGATAATGCTAGTTAAGTTATTGCGCGAAGTAATAACGTATAGCAACAAGTATCTCTTGTGTACACATTTTGTTCCGAAATTTGTGTTGGTTAATGTCTAATCATCACAGTACGCCCGGGCCAGCGCCGGCAGAGGTTTAAACACGTCTCATAAGCATCAGGGTTAAGCGAAGGCAATGAATACCTAAATAGAACCGTTTTTCCCCCGAAGGGTAAAAAACGGATTTTTAGGTTTCTGCCGTAGCTTAACCCACACCTTAAGGGCCTTGCCGGCTTACTTATCGTACTAAGGAGAAATCAGCCTGGCGCTAGCACCGGGCGACATTAGTACCTGAGTGGCGCGACAGATGGCGCTACTAGTCGAGGAATTCACTCGATTAGGGCTGAGTTACGAGGGTGTAATCTCATATGTGGGTTAAGCTACGGCAGAAACCTAAATATCCGTTTTTTAAAAACGGATACGGGGGGGGGGATAACGGGGGAAAAACGGTTCTATTATGACATATCATATTATGATCACATTATTAATATTACAATCTTTTAATATAATTACATCAATCATTATAACATAATATAATTACCTTTTATGTTTAACTTATTACAATTACAGGTTTTACTGCATAAAGGAAAATCCTTCTGTTTTATCGTGTATACAGTAGTATACAGTGTATACAGTAATTTCAATATTTTGCTTGATTAAAATGTTATGTAAGATTTTTACATAGTCAACAATAGCATTATGTAGGGAGTAGGTATGTTTCACAATAGTAGTTAGATATAATTGTGATGTTAAATATTGATAATACTTGCTTTAAAAGTTTGTAGGTTAATGTAGGATATTTGAAACCAAATTTTATTTGTTTTATGTAAAATTATATTTATTACTTTTAATTTCTGGTTTTCTGTGTTTGTTTTGAGCATTGTTCAGATTAAATTTTTTTGTTTAGCGTTTCTCACACCTCAGGAGACTTTGGTTATTACTTATCATAATGTAGTCCAATATGTACCACTAGACAATCATGCCATTATTTTATATTTTTTTATAAATAGTGTGTCTTTATTCTTTACAAAATTTATTATGTATGTGTGCAGGTTAAACTTGGGCGTCAGTTTTTTTTCACCGCTATAGTTTTTCTCTGGCATATTTTGGCCCTTGAACTGTAGCGGTATATCTAATGTGACCTAATGGTTACATTAGATATAATAGTTTATAGAGTCATTTAATTTTCCATTAACAGTAATTTCTTATTACTTGAACAAATTTTCTTATTACCTTGTATGTTGTTTAAATCATTATTTCCCTTAGTGATAAAATCCTCGCTTTCAAAGAAAAGTTTCAGATAATTTCAAGCTTTAGATAGGTTCAGCTTTAAAATATTACTGGTTAGTATAGGTTAGTACTAGTTAGTACAGAAGATAGTTGAAGGAAAAATGGAAGGAAGGCGAGGAAGGGGAAGACCTAGAATTAATTATATAGACCAAATTAAAAATAATGTTAAGGTCAGGTCGTACCAAGAGATCAAAGAGGAGGCCTGGGACCGAAGCAAATGGAGAGCCCACTTTGAGTTGCACCGACAAGAGCATGGCTCTTAAGTGTTTGATGATGAGTATAGGTGAGTTTTTACAATCGTATGGCTACATGTCACTGGCTATAGCTAGGCATTTCTTCCCTGGGGTAGTAGTAGTGGGAAGCATCTGCTGCATCTGCATCTGATAATGAAAATCCAGTGAGTGCTGCGAGGTCCAGATGGGACAGTGCAGCTGCCAAGTTTGTTACTCTTTTAGCACCACCCAGGGATCACGTGTAGGGTTGTCTAAGGTATTTCCTACGGACGCAGAGTAACATTGATTGGTCTTTTGTCATTAAATTGAAATTCGGACAATAAACCTTTTAACCGCCTTACGTCAAAATTTTTACTTTCAATTTTGAACTCATAATTTATGAAGGCGTCATTCACGTTGTAACTTACTTACTAACAAGTTTGTCGTGTCGCAGCCGTCGCAGGTAAAGCGATCGCATTCTGATATTTATTTGACATAAACTGTTCAGTAGCTGCTCAGTATCAAATTAAAATTAAAACAATAACAAAGTTATAGGTTTTCTGGGTTTAAGTACGTATCGCACGCAATGTTGATCTAACTAAGGTTTTTTTTTAATCCTACTCAGGCTTTATGATCCTGAACCAGTAAAGCGGGCGGGCTGTTTAGAGGGATGGTATCCGGGAAAATCCAGGACCCTACCTCGAAAAGAGGGCCGATTTTTGACAATCGAGCGCTCGAATTCAAAGAATTTAACCTCGAATATAATTGCAAACAAAAGTTTGTCGCCATTATTTACGCATGAAATGAATAGTAGGTAAGTATAAATAATCATGATTTTCTATCGCTGTTATTTTTAAAACATCATTTCTTCGTTTTATTCAGAGTTTATATGTCATATTCCTTCGCTCGAATCTCAGAAATCGCCCCCTAGGCATGATAATTTTATTGCTCTGGAATGCTCCACCGTCCCTACCAAACTTGCGCTTCCAGCTAAATTTGCTAAAAAATACTTACCACTAAAGTCGGTGGTTTTTGGTTATAATGGTTAATAATCTATACATATAATAAAGCTGAAGAGGGTCGAAAGTCTGTACATGGAAGATAATCGAAAAAAAGTTGGCTGGGGATACTTAGAATCGATAACAGAACACGTTACAACAATTTTTAGAATTTTTGTCTGTTTGTCTGTTTGTCTGTTTATCTGTTTATCTGTTTATCTGTTTGTCTGTTTATTTGACCGCGCATCACGTGAAAACGGCTGAACGGATTTTGATGAAATTTTGCATAGAGATAGTTTGAGTCCCGGGAAAGGATAATATATAGTTTTAATCCCGAAAACCAACCCTGGTGGGGGTGAAAATGGGGTTGAAAGTTTGTATGGAGAATTTTTAACCGCTGAAACGATTTAGATAGAAATGAGTATGGAGATAATTTGAGTCTCGAGAAACGTCATAGGATAGTTTTGAAACCCTTGTGGGGGTGAAAAGGGGGTTGGAAGTTGGTATGACGAATTTTTTACCGCTGAACTGATTTAGATGGAAATGTGTATGGAGATAGTATGGGTCTCGAGAAAGGACAAACGATAGTTTTTACCCCAAAATCAACCCTAAAGGGGTGAAAAGGGAGTTGGAAATTTGTATAGGGAATTATTAACCGCAGAATCGATTTAGATAAAATTTGGTATGGAGATAATTTGAGCTCTGGAAAAGGAAATAAAATAGTTTTATCTCGGAAATTATCCCTTAAGCGGATGCAAAAGGGGTGGAAGTTTACATGGGGAAGAAACAACCAATAACCGCTGTTCGTATTTAGATGAAATTTGGTATTGAAATAATTTGTAATTTTTTGGTCAAGGTGTTCATATTTATAACATACCCGTCGATGCTTTAAATTTACCTTTACCCGCTCTTAAGAAATATTTGAAAATGTCATGAATGTCAAAGGGTTATTCCAGGTTCGAGGACTATATATGACGGACAAAGATGCATGGCCCAAACCAAAAAAACTACTACAAAATCATCTAACATTTATAGGACACCGTTTAGGTAGGAAAACATATCAAACGTTTTGTGAAGCAGTCAGATTAGGATTTATTTTTCTTTATAATTAAACAATGGGTACATTATCTGTCTCTCAAGCTGTTTTGATATGTCTTCTTGAAGAACTACGCATTATTTTGTATCTTTAAGATCTAATAATGTATTACTTACTGTTTTGAAAAAAATAAGTCCCGTCGAGTTTCTTTTCGGTCATAAATGTCATAATACATCTTGGGCCAGAGGTGTAGGGTTAGAACCGGTGGTAGTTTTGGAACGAAGTTCCGTATCGGACGGTTCGCGGATGGGAGGCTAGGCGAAAAAAAATCACGTGACCGTCACGAAAAAGCGTCACGTCACGAAAACGCGGCACCCATACGATTGAGAAACATGTAAAATGGAATTAAATAAAAAATATATAAAATAGAATAAAGTGAAGTGAATGAAGTGTAGTGAAAAGTTAAAGTGAGAAGTGACAAAGTGATAAAAGTGAAAAAACTGAAAAAAGTCGAGAACCTAAAAGTAAAAAATGGCAAATATTTCAAAAATTTCAACTAAATTTTTTAAATTTCAACAATTTCAAAAAAATACAAAAAAAAATTCCCAAAAAAAATTCAAAAATGAAATAACATAACTTCGTTCCTAGCAGCTAAAGCAGTGTATGCTTCTGTACATAATTAGGCCTTATTACGTAACAGTTACATAAACTACTATTTATCTCTTTTTAGGGTTCCGTAGTCAACTAGGAACCCTTATAGTTTCGCCATGTCCGTGTCCGTCTGTCCGCGGTCTAGCTCAGTTACCGTTCGCACTAGAAAGCTGAAATTTGGTGAGGCCTGATAAGAACTTTCAATAAAAACTATATTGCATAAAATCGGTTCAGCCGTTTTTGAATAATCAGTCAAAAACGCATAGTGAAAGGAAGTGCCGAATAGTAAAATGACGTAAGCGTCGCCAAATAATAAAGTGTTTATCTATCTATCTATCTATCAAATATCCCTTAATAAACGACCTTTTGAACGGATGCTTTGTAACAGGGTGGCCTCTACGAAACTACACTGAGCATCGCCCGACATGCTCTTGGCCGATTCTCATCTCATCATGCTCAAATTCAACGTCTAAAAGGGGGGGGGGTAGCCAATACACTCGAGTTAAACTTGCATGGGTCATGGACCCCCTCCCCCCTCCAAGTGCACCTCAAATAGAAAAAAATCATTTCTGCATTTGTGACCCCCCCCGCCCCAAATTTCAACAGCGCCTGTTCTTACCTTTCATGCTTAGACTGATTTGACGGGAGGATCGATTTGGATGATATTTGCCGTGGACATGAACGTATAAATACAAAAGTGGTCCTGTATCGTCCGATATACACCTAGTACTCTATGTCGTTTAAATCATGCCTAAAAAAAGGTATTCATTTTTGTTTGAGTGTAGTTAGTTTCACTAAGTGGTAATTGTAAAATATTTTATTAGGACTACTGTCCTCTAGCGTCATCTGTCAACTTTACTTCAAGTTCCGCCTCCAGGGTAGCGGGAGAGGAATTAGGGGTGAATTAGCCGCTTACTGACACAGACCTAATTCCACGCGGGCGGAGCCGCGGGCACAGCTAGTTATATATATATACGGTATTGATCGCGGTGAACTGAACGAGCCCGCGCAGCTTGCTACGGGATTCCGGAAGCTAGCCGGATGCAGGGAACATCCGGACGCTTTGATGTTAACAGGAAAGACAAACAAAACAACAAGCTTTTACAAATTTTGCTTATTATTATTTCACTCTTTCAAAGGCAGAGATGTGAAAAAAATTCGTAAGCATTAGGAACCTAAACTCATTAATAACGTGGCCTTTACTGTTGCGCAGCCGATACGATTATTCAAAGAAGATCTGCTCGTATATATTATCGTCATAAAAAGCAATATTTTTGTTCTAATGTTAAAATATAGGCCCCGTCCTTTATAACTGAGACAAGTTCGGCAGTTTATACCTATAGTGGTATTACTATTTTAGAATTCAAAAATGTTGCTACTCTATCACCCTGACCACCCATTAAAAGCTGCCAAATGCCTGGATCTAGCAATAAGGATAGTATAGAAATCTAACCAGACGGGTTTCGTTGCTCTCATTATTGTGTCATGACGTGGCAAGCTCGTAGTCCAAAAGAGGCAAATTTTCTGTCTTTGATACATTCGCTATTATGTGTATATGGGATGCCAAAGAGTAAAACACAGTTACTTAAAATTCTCTCCTCTGGACAAACTATTTAAGTTTACGTATCCAGTATATACATTTATTTGAGTATATAGGAGTGCAGCATATAAATAAGCTTAATTCTTTTAACATTAGAATGTCTACAAGAAAAACATGAACGCCGAAGAAAAACATTAGCAAGGTTACTTAATGGCCATCGATAAATATGATACCAGCCCAAGTCGACCAGGCATAGTAATAATAGCTCGGATGATACCTAGGATCACGGAACAAGGGTATAATCCTGGGTATAGTTCTATTCTTCTCGGTTTCCAATTTTTCAAGAAGTTGATGCACTATGTCTGGGTGCTCTTTTGAGATGTCCTTCGTCTCGCAGGGATCTTCTTTAATATTGTAGAGACAGAAGATTCCTAGAGAAAATACAGAGCTTTACTATTTAGTTTTAGTCATACCAAATATAATTAAAAACATTATATCACCTACCATTTTCGTGATAACATAGTATTTTATCCCGTTCATCGTCTCTTTTTAAGCAATTAACCTGATGTTTCTTTCTCTTTTCTTCATCATCCCCAATATTTATTAGTAGACCAGAATTCTGAAGAACCGAATACACAGTGCTTTTCTTCAAAGCAGCGACATACGAGGGTGGACTTCCAATAATTCCTCTAAGGCCATGTCCTTGATAATTGCTATATTGTTTAATCCACTCCCTGTTATGAATTTGTACTCTCCCGATATAATCATGTAGAAACCATGATAGTCGTTGACTTCAATTATTTCGTTTCGTTTCGACGGCGCATTTGTAATTATGTTGTCCCACTGATTAAATCCGTCTATATTTGGCGGAGGGTCCGCACCCGCGGCGTGAAGCAAGGTCGGGAGCCAGTCGGAAATATGCATATACCCATTCCACGCCCGGCTCACGGGATTTAAGTTTGCCTTCCACAAAAGTCCGGGTACCCGCACACCACCCTCGAAGGGAGACATTTTAATCCCTCTCAAAGGCCAATTAGATCCATAATTCAGGGAAACTCCCGACGTCATGCCGCCGTTGTCCGATGTGAACACTATGATAGTGTTGTTCAATATCCCTTTATCGGAAAGGGATTTTACGATATCGCCCACGTCAACATTGATTGGTCTTTTGTCATTAAATTGAAATTCTGACAATAAACCTTTTAACCGCCTCACGTCAAAATTTTTACTTTCAATTTTGAACTCATAATTTATGAAGCTGTCATTCACGTTGTAACTTATAGTCTAAGCTCCCATTGCATAAAACCTTACCTCACACGGTGGCAAATCAGACATATACTACAGCAATAGATAATACTTAGGGACACTCGATTATAGCAGGTTGCCATGGCATAGCCTGGAAGAACATAGTTTTTTTTTCATTCTTATACCATCATAAGGTGGCAGATCGAAACGTTTACCCATCGAAAGAGATACTTTTGGTGATCCGATCCCGCATAGGTTGCCAGCCAATAACCTGGCAGATTTCAAGGTCAGCCATGTTTTATGAGGCCAAAAAATGGGGTAATTTACCTCATCAGGTGGCAAGATGAAATCGATGCAGATCGATAGCCCTAGGCGTGCCATTCACGAATATATAGGGTTGCCTGACATCAGCCTGGCAGTTTTTCTGGTCAGCCTCCTCAAAGTAATGATGTTAATAACTTGGAACGACGAGAAATTTATGTACAGATGATAATATTCAAGGAACACTTTAATGCAAACCATTATATTTAATTAAAAACTACACATTGACAGTCTTGCACTTCATACGTGTTGAAATAATAGGGTAAATGAACCAGTTGCGGTCATTTCTCATTGGTATTTTCGAATATGGGAAAAGTTATGTTGCTGTTTAGGTTCAAGGTTCTGAAGGTTCACTTAATGTTAAACACGACATATACTTAAGATCTACGTACGGTCATACTGGATATAATAATTATCTAGAAATAATATGACATCATTCATCACTGAGTATCTTTCTTTATCTTCTTCTTCCTGCCTCTTTTCCATTTCAATTGGAATTAGGCCGCTTTGTATGTGGGTGCCAAGACTTTTGGCCCTGGGTTGTCGATGGTGCGATGTTCAGGGCTTTTAGATCCTTCTCGATTCTTGTCCACCAAATAGAGGAAGATCCTTTAATACGAGGTTTTGTGGATATATTGAGTACTGCCTTTACAGAATAATTGTCGTCTCTTCTACTTTTGTGACCGAACCATCGGAGTCGGTTTTCCTTAAGATTTTCTACCACTGGAGCCACTTTAAATAATCCCCTGGCGTACTCATTGCGAACCTTGTCCAGCCTTGTTACGCCACCTCCCAGCGAACGCAACATATTCATCTCTGCTGTATGAAGTTATTGTTCTCGCGCGACACTTGTACTCTGACGCGTATGTCGTTGCGGGTCTGACAATGGTTTAATAGATTTTTCCTCTTCGCCACTATAATTACAACTGCTGGTCAACCACTGCGAAAGAGAGGGCCTCGCATTAGGGCCGAATCTAATGCACATCACCTTCCATGGGAGATAAAGGCAACAACAGAGGTAAGTAAGACACTGAGGAATACCTTGAGACTTAAGAGTTCTTAACCTAGGTGCGGAACCAACATTCGAAAACAGAAGGTGCAGTACGATTATTGTCTGTCTTCGGAGAATGTAAGTGAACTAGTTGTGGGCTGGCACATCTCCCGAGAGGCCTTATGTTCAGATCACAGATGGTTTCGCAATCCTAGGAAGACAGACCGATACATCTTCAGGAAGACCCCGGGTAAGAGTCTAGAAAAACTCGCTCCAAAATCCGACATTCGGGGGCCAGAACAGATAGAAAAACAGGTAAACATCCTAACATACATCCTAGTAGACAGCTGTCACACGGTTTGCCAGCTGAATCCACACGGCAATAGCAGGTCATCAGTGGTGGGGTCCTGAACTGGAGAGACTCCGGAAGAAAGCCAGGAAACTCTTTAACAGGGCTATAAACACCACGGCTGAGGCAGACTGGGCCAAATATTATGATGCCAAAGCCAACTGCAAAAAACGACTGCGGTATTGGAGGTCTCTTTCATAGAAGAACTTCTGCAGCAGCATCGAAACACTAGATCATGCAAATCGGGTAAGGAAAGCCAAAAGATCCATCACTCAGCTGGGATCGCTGCGGAAACTCGAATATTTACAATACTTTAGACAACAACAAACAAATGGCGAAAAGAATCATCAACGCTAAAAAGATCAGGTGGGCCATCGACAGTTTCCATCCCTTCCAGGCAGCCGGTCCGGATGGTATCTTCCCCGCTGTATTACAGTGGGGTTTAGAACTCATCCTGGGAACCCTGATCGAGTTCATGAAAGCCTGCCTAACCTGGGGCTACGTGCATAAGCTATGGAGGGATAAAAACGATTTATTTATTAATTTTTATTTATTTATATTCGTACCTCAACCAGGTAAGAGTGACTACACAGGTGCTAAATCCTATACTTAGGCCGATTAGTCTCACATCATTCCTGCTGAACACACTGGAAAACTGTGTGACAGGGACCTTAAGGCATCGTTAGATTGTAGCGTTAGCTAAGGAATATACCGATGCACGACAACCAACACGCATACTGCATACATCTTAAGTAAATCTATAGAATCGGCTCTTCACATGGTCGTCAGCCGTATCGGGAAGGCTATTGGTGATAAGGAAATGTACCCCAGCACGTTCATTAACATCAAAGGCGCTTTCAATAAGACCAAATTAGCCAGTAAATCTAAAACAGACGTGGGGTCAGTTTGCGGAACATTCTCAGAAGACCTAAACGTATCTCTAATCACTCCGCTGGGCGCTCACAACTCAGTATTCCATGGGCATCATCAATGCGGCGGCCGCAATCACTGCAAGGAAAGTAACAGGAGCCTTTATTCGTATACTCTCCGACAGTAGGGCTGTACTTATTAGTAGCTATTGCTCTAGGTAGTCATAACATTACATCAACGTTGTTAATGTATATGTTGCAACCTGTTTCTTCCTACTTGGTACTCCTACGCGGACTTGGAACGGATCACTTAGTCACTTACATCCCAGCGGGCTCTTGATCTGTGTAGATAGATAGATATAAATTTATTCAATAACAATACAAGCACTATCGCATATGTCTTAAATCAAGGTGATGTATGCCGTATGAGTACGTCAGGAGTTGATTTAAAGTGGCTCCAGTGGCTGATAATCTTAAGGAAAACCGACTCCGATGGTTCGGTCACAAAAGTAAAAGAGACTACATTTATTCTGTAAAGGCAGTACTCAATATTCCCACAAAACCTCGTATTAAAGGAAAATCCTCATCTATTTGGTGGACAAGAATCAAGAAGGATCTAAAAGCCCTGAATATCGCACCATCGACAACCCAGGGCCGAAAGTCCTGGCGCCTCCATACAAAGCGGCTCGATTACAATTTAAATGGAAAAGAGGCCGGAAGAAGAAGAAAAAGGAAGATACTAAGTGATGAATGATGTCATATTATTTCTACATAATTATAATATCCAGTATGACCGTACGTAGATCTTAAGTATATGCCGTATTTGGCATTAAGTGAACCTTGAACCTAAACGGCAACATTACTTTTCCCATATTCGAAAATACCAATAAGAAATGACCGCAACTGGTTCATTTACCCTATTATTTCAATACGTATGAAGTGCATGACTATCAATGTGTAGATTTTAATTAAATATAACGGTTTGCATTGAAGTATTCCTTGAATGTTAGCATCTGCACATGACTTTCTCGTCGTTCCAAGTTATTAACATCGATACTTTGAGGAGGCTAACCAGAAAAACTGCCAGGCTGATGGCAGGCAACACTATATATTCGTGAATGGCACGCCTAGAGCTATCGATCTGCATCAATTTCACCTTGCCACCTGATGAGGTAAATTACCCCATTTTTTGGCCTCATGAAACATGGCTGACCTTGAAATCTGCCAGGTTTTTGGCTAGCAATCTATGCGGGATCGGATCACCAAAGGTATCTCTTTCGATGGGTAAACGTTTCGATCTGCCACCTTATGATGTAATTTTTGGTAAAAATTGTGGTATAAGAATGAAAAAAAAACTATGTTCTTCCAGGCTATGCCATGGCAACCTACCATAATCAAGTGTCCTTAAGTATTATCTATTGCTGTAGTATATGTCTGATTTGCCACCGTGTGAGGTAAGGTTTTATGCAACGGGAGCTTAGACCAGGGATCGGGAACGGTTCCCAAAATACCGTTCATTATCGTTCGGAACCCGATCTTTATTTCGTTCATACTATATATCGGTTTATTACGGGAACGTTCTCTAAAAGAACAAAATCATTTCGGTTACCGGTACTCAAGAAGAACAGATTTAAAAACGTTCCGAAAGAACAAAATCATTTCGGTTACCGATATTGAAGAACAAAATTTGAAACGTTCCCAAAGAACAAAATCTTTTATGAACGGAATTTGAAACGTTCCCAAAGAACAAAATCTTTTAAAGAACGGAATTTTAAACGTTCCCAAAGAACAAAATCATTCAGGAACGGAATGTAAAACGTTCTCAAGAACTTTATTAAACGTTCTTAGCCGCGCACCCGTCTCGATCGCAGGTCGGCCTTGCCAAGGCCACCGTATTCTTTTGTAGGCGCCAACGCATGGATATCGACACCGCCTCGCACTGTCTCTTTTTCACACGAAGATGGTTTATATTTCCAATTCGTTGCACTTTTTTGTAAAAATCGTTACGGTAGTCATTTTCAACTAATTCGGGTGTGTTGATTTCGAAAATAATATCTGTTTTAAAACCAAGATGGCGGCCATGCACTTTTTAAAGTTTTTACATCAAAATCGTTATGGTAGTCAATTTCGATTAATCCGGGTATGTAGTTTTCGTAAATAAAGTCTGTTTTAAAATACATGATGGCGGAAATGGAGAACTTTTGTCAAAATCGTCATGGTAGTACTTTTAGACTAATTCGGGTATGTGGTTTTCGAAAATAATGTCTGTTATGAAATCCAAGATGGCGTTCATACACTTTTTTCGTCAATATCGTTATAGTAGCAGTTTTTGATTAATTCGGGGATGTAGATTTCGAGAATAAAGTCCTAAAAATCCAAGATGGCGGATATGGAATTTTTTTGTCAAAATCGTCTTGGTAGTCATTTTCAACTAACTCGGGTGTGTAAATTCCGAAAACAATGTCTGTTTAGAAATTCAAGATGGCGGTAATACACATTTTTCATAAAAAACGCCATGGTAGTGGTTTTCAATTAATTCGGGGTGTAGATTTCGAAAAAATGTCTGTTACAAAAACCCAGAGCTAAAATCCTATAAGTCGCTTTAAACAAAAAAAAATTAGCCTATGTATGTAGAACTAACTATACTAGGGCATACTTTGCCCAGCGCATCGGTATTGCCGTCCAACGCGGCAATGCCGCCAGCCTTCTGGGCATCCTACCGATCGGATCCGACTTGGAGCCCATTTTTTATTTGGAAGTATGTTTTAGATTTTAGTATTAGTCTAGTTTATATGTAGTTTTATTTTTAATGGTAAGTCTATAAAGTAAATCCGAGTTACCTAAGGAAACTAACAATAAGTCTATTTGTAATTTGGAGGTCATTTCGACATGTTTTTAATTTATTTATTTTTGTTAAATTTTTTACTGGCTTACAGTCCATATAGATATGGTACCAGGCACACGATCTTGTGCCTTCAATATGTATATCACTCTTGCGCTTTGCGCCCCGTTAGCGCCAGTGTCAATTTGAGATTTGTGGAGTTAACATTATCATAAAATGGGTTTGCAACATCATTTTGTGCCATAAATTGGTGCAATAATTAAGAAAATACGGAATGGTAACATATACGAGCGTATTATACCAAAAATAACAAACTAGAATAATATTAAGAATTATTCGCCAATGCAGTACAAAGAGGGCAATAGTGATGTAACATATTGATTGGCGGCATGTCGATATGAGATGTACTTTTCAGAGGCGAATTCTATGAAACTCGTGTCATGTTTCTAGGTCCTATTTTCGATTTAAGCTGAGGGTGATCTGTCAGTTTTTAAGTAACAGAATAATTTTATATAAATGGATGAAGTAGGTATATCATGAATTCATGACAATAGTTCCAAAAATACTCATTAATTATACAAACCTTTGTTACAGTTAGTTCCTACGTAATGCTAATTGATTATAATGATTATTCAGATTCTCTAATCAAAGTATCTATGAAAGTATCGACCTGCACCCCAACGCTATTAGCACAGATATCTGACAGGTAAGACATTTATTTGTCAAATATACTGACACGAGTGGTTTTCATATATAATGACGTTTATTTCCAGTCTATAAGGACCAGAGACAAGCTAAAACCACTTTAGTCTTTGGTTATATCATTTCTATGGATACGGGAACATAAAAAAGACAAGGTCCTAAATACAACACGTGCAACAGACGTCACACCCACACAAGCGCTAACACACACCTTGCTGATATTCATAAGCTGTAAGCATTTTCAAAATATAAGAACCCTTTTGGCGGTTGTTTATTAAATATTTCTAACAATTCGAACGATTAAACGTTGTAATATTTCATATCTTTACACAGTCATAGCGAGGTAATATAATATGGTATGATAAGATAACGATATATATTATTTTTACATATTTTAAATTATTATCTGACTCTGTAAATATCGATATGAGTTACTCATATCCCATCACTTTTATTAGCCATTTCTGTCACTTTAGACAACAACATGTCAAATGTACTGACACGGTCGATTCCTATAGAAACCATAGACAAGGACGCCTCTATCCTAAGATCGACTAACGCACTAAAGAGGCTGGTTCTCTGTGTTACATACTATTATTGCCTTTATACTTTGCCGTGGACGTTCAAGATATAATGATGCGTTCATATTCATAATCATAATAAATGAGACAGGTGCATGCAGTACTGAAGATCGAGTAGATGGTAACCACGGCGAATTATAAAACGACATATTGGTCTCTGCTCTAGTACTCCCACACAAGCGCTGATACTGATACACACCTTGCTGATATTCATAAGCCCTTTAAGCATTTTAAAAATATAACAAGACCCTTTGGCGGTTGTTTATTTAATATTTTGAACAATTCTATAAACGTTGTAATATTTCAGATGTCTGTAAAATACATAGCGGGATGATACGATAAGATAATGATGTAAATTATCTGCCCATATTTTTAATTATTATATTTTAAAAATATGGATATGAGTTACTCATATTCCACCACTATTAATATGGATGGTATAGGAAGGATGGAACTCTCTTCTAGGAAAACGGTCGAAAAGTGTCCAGCGGGAAGCACTAAACAATAGTTACAAATATCTTCGGGTGGCGCTAGGTATAGTTCAGCATTTGAAATGAATTACCGATATTTAATACTTATATGACTTCGTAAATAAAATTAATATTCAGTGTTTTTCATCTCCGCAAATAATTATTTTGGATTTAATTTTTTTTAATTTTAAATTAATTTAATCAAATTTAATAACATTGTGGCGCTATCAGTTTATCGCCTTTTGACGGACACTTTTGTAACATAGAGATTTATATCCTTCTTGTCCTTCTGATTTATATCCTATATACTATTAATAGCCATTTCTGTCACTTTAGACAATAACATGAAAAACATACTGATACGGTCGATTTCTATAGAAACCATAGACAGGGGTGCCTCTATACTAAGCGCGACTAACGCACTAAAGAGGTTGGTGCTCTGCGGCACACATAAATAATTTTGTACATAAGTTAGGCCTGATAACGGTTTCAAGCAATAGGAGAACACAATTAATAAGACATGCATTTATTGAGCAACATATTATTTGCTGACGCTGCAATGCAAAGGACACTTGGATTTACGTGTTTCACGCGTGGGTACTGCCTATTTAACTGTCTCTTCTGTGTCTGTTACTCAATAACAAAAATGATTTTGAGAAATTTTATTAAAAAAATAATGGTTACGTATTTAAAACAGTAATTAGGAATGGTAAGTGGTACCGTCCCGCTTTGATTTTAAGTTTTGAACTATTAGAGCACTGAGAAACTGCAGAAACTGGCATGATTTTAATTTTAACAATCGAGCTCTCAGTTAAACAGGTTATATTTTGGACGTAATATCACGTGCAGGCGCTGAGGGCACGACTTTCCGTGCGCGTGATTTGACGTCTTTGGCGGTCAAAGGGTTAAGGTATTTTCGTTGATATTCTCGAAAGATCTTGTCAGTATTAACGCTTCGGCGGCCATCAAACGACTGATTCAATATAGGTCCTGGAACCTATATTGAAATTATACAAGCATCTTAGGTCAAACACCATATCTAGTCCTACCGCTCGCACATGGGCATTGCTGATCTGTGACGTAAACCAAACTCCTCCTAAAGCTATAGGAAGGCAAATATTCACTATCGATAACGCGCCAAATAGTTTGTCACTTCACTATTGGTCTTGCAATTCTTATGCTATTTTTTTACACTTATTTCTCTACAACGGCCAAAGAGCTACTGTCAGTCCTCTTGCGCTTTGTGCCCGGTCAACACAACCAAATTAGCTGTTACGCCGACTCCCCTAGACGAGTTTCGCCGTTCTTATTTCAACCTCTTTGATGTGTGCATATAATTGCTATGTTAATGGCATTTTTAGGGTTTCGTAGCCAAAATGGCAAAAACGGAACCCTTATTATCGTCATGTCCGTCCGTCCGTATGTCACAGCCATTGTACTCGGAAACGACGGAAATAGGAAATGCTCCTGGTTCTGATTTTGTATGGCGAGAACCGGGAATTCCCGGTTCCGGTACTGGATTTGTATAGAAAACGAGTACCGGGAGCAAACCCTAGACGGAAACCATAAGACGTATTTTGCATGCCGATATCTAGTTTTGTAGTAAAAATAACGTTGAAGATTGTCAGAAGATTTTTTGATTTAGCCAATATTTTCAGACATAATCTTATGGACACTTGTGTATCTTTTGAACTGGATATGCAAAAAATAAAAGAGAAAATACATCTTTCAATTAAAATTGTTTTTAATATTATCGGTTGAGGCGTTTTCGAGCTATTTCTAAAAAAACTTCTTTCGTAGGAAGATACGACTTTTTGATAATTATCTTTCCTTATATCGTTTAAGGAACGGAACCCTCCATTATACGTGGTCCGACACGCACTAAGCCGGTTCTTTTAAATGTATAGTTCTAATTTAGAGATGGTCAAAAATTATTCGAATACAAAAAACGAATAAGAATAAATCTAGACACGCGGCAGCGTGTCAAGCCAAGTTCGAGCAAATGTCTCTCATACAATTGTATATCATAATGATCACTCTTCATAATTTTTATTATAATAAAATATTGAAACTCCTAATCATTCGGCTTCATAATGTTAATGTTCATACATTTGTTTATACTAATTTTTGTTTTCATATATTTCTTTATCATAAGTGTTATTTATCCTGTACATTGAAGTTCATACTGTCAATAATCATACATCTCTTTTATAATATTTTTTTTTTCATACAATTAAACTATCATACGATTAATTATAGATAGAAACAGATTTTTAAGTCGTCGAAAATAGGTAAGGTTTTATATAAATGAAACTATACAAATTATTTTTGATTTATTGTAATACAAATTATTTTTGATTTTTTGTAATAGGTAATTGAAAAAATACCTTTCATTGACTTAATATCGTGCACGATAAACATTTAAATTAACTTGATATTGCTTTTAAATAATCACTTTTATCACCGTATTCGGCCTTTTTCTTGAGTACGTTTTCTGTTCGATCAGATTTCTTCGTATATTTTCTTTTTTTGGGGGCAGGTGGGGCCATTCATATGCTTTTCGATTTCGGCTGTTTGATGTTTTATTTCAAGCACAATTTTTTTTGATAAGAAGTAGAAACCCGCATGGTGCTGTCCAACCAGATTTTGAAAGCGATTATGCCAAGATTCTGCACTATTTTGAGTGCGTGGTATGTTTTGTTCATTGAGTTCAGACGTACTCCATAACTTTGGATCATATTTCGGTGGTGAAGTGGCAGTGCCCCATATATAGTTTTCATTAAACCACTCTGCGATTATTTTAGCGTTAGAAGAGATATTTGGCATCCATGCATCAAAATAAATAGGTATCTCATCAGGCGACAGGTAGGCAAGTGCTAAAATACATTTAATTTCAGACGAAAAACATTCATCTGTTCCATATAATTTCTGAAACCCTTTATCCTGCACTTGTCTGTATATAATTTGTCCGAGGTGAAAATAGCAACCTTTAATGATAGTATTTTCAAAAACAGTTTTTGCGCTTAATTGCGAGGCCTTTTCAAAATCCATCAATATGTACTTAGGTGATAAACTCAAATTTAATGATTCGCAATGTTCAATTAAAGTTGAAAATAATGTATGGTATGTCGTTTTGTCTTTATTTGTACATAATGTGATTACCATAGGAAATGTTTTTGAATTCACACAACCGTGTATAGCATATATTTGTTGAAATATTGCTGGGGCAACCTTAAATGTACCATCCATTATTAAATAAGCGGATGAACACAACAATGTGAGCAATTTCTTGGATGTATACATTATTATTCTCTTACCATGGAACATTTTATCAATTAATATGTGGTCATCCTCGTCTATTTGGAATAAATTGCGATTTATTTCAAAATCAATTGAGTCAGGCTCTTTTACTTTATTTTGCTTCTTTCTTTGACGGTAGATTATTTGCCTTAAGTTCAAGTTTGTTGGCAAACTAGACAGTACGCTGGACGATGTGCTGGCTACACAGTTTTCTATTACATGTATTGGTTTTTTTTGCAAGTTATTTAAAGCGTCCTCCTTCATTGTGTTTATACTGTTGTGTACCTGCAATTGCAAAATACAAATACATTATCTTTTACGTATGTTGGATAGAACTACTCATAGAACTAAAATGCTGCCAGAAAGGTGGGTTAGGTTAGGTTAGAACTGCGACCCTCACAGAACCGAAATGCTGCCAGAAAGGTGGGTTAGGTTAGGTTAGAACTGCGACCTTCACTGAACCAAAATGCTGCCAGAAAGGTGGGTTAGGTTAGGTTAGAACTGCGACCCTCACAGAACCGAAATGCTGCCAGAAAGGTGGGTTAGGTTAGGTTAGAACTGCGACCCTCACAGAACCGAAATGCTGCCAGAAAGGTGGGTTAGGTTAGGTTAGAACTGTGACCCCCACAGAACCTAAATGCTGCCAGAAAGTTTGGGTTTAGTTAGAAATATAATTCTTACATAACCTTAGTTATAAATAAATAAACCTTTATACCTTCTTAATTGAATAAATAAACCGGGTGCGCTTTTACTCACATAACTTTTTAACTCCTAATATCGGAAGTCCGAAAATGTCTCTCATACAATTGTATATCATAATGATGATGATGATGAAATAGGAATACAAATTTTATGAGAGCCGATATGGACCCAAATAAACCATTAAAAAAACCCCCAACGCTAAAAAAGCAAACATCTAAAAAGTCAGAAATAAAATCTATCGTTGAGCCATCAAAGATCGAGTAACTGCTAGATATATGTCGCGTCGGGGTACCACTTAAGTGAATCGAACCCGAACTTCCTTCAAATTTTAAACTTAGCGGTACCCCGATGCGACATATATCTAGGAGTTACTCGATCTTCACACTCCCGACAGTCCCGACTAATTCACCTTTCAAACAAAAAAACCAAAATCAAAATAGGTTCAGCCGTTCGGGAGCTACGATGCCACAGACAGACACACACACACACACACACACATACACACATACACAAACACAGACACGTCAAAATTATAACACCCCGTCGTTTTTGCGTCGGGGGTTACAGATATATATACTGCTCATAACCACTTATTTAGACCTAGAAACAAATGTAAACAAACCTTTTCCTTTAATGAATCCGGATCATGGTTGTGTTCACAGGTTGATTTATTGATTAATTTATACATTTTCTTTTCCTCATCATACACAGTTGTTATTCTTGAGTTGCATTTATATTTTTCACTGCTTCGTAATTCACAGACCCAGTATTGTTTTTCTATAGTCACACTGTTTTTCTCATATATGAAACCATCCCAATTTAACTTCACTCCTCCACGACTTGTCTTAAAACAATTTATATATGTATCGTCCATTGCTACCAAAATAAAGCCACATAAATAATGATACTCGTTGAATGACACGAATTACGTACGACCACAAAACGCCTACTACCTAATACTGTTCCAAGCGTACCCGCATTTTTATCACTACAAATAATTTCAACATTTACAAACATACCTACATTTTAAACAAAAATGCAACACTTAAATCTTATTTGAGATAACATTATATACACAAATAATATGAAAATAGTCTCTTATGAAGAAAAGTATTATGAATTAAAAAAGGATGACTCAAACACGTTCTTAATTGATACATTATGAAATAAAAAATTATGACGACTATGTGTTATGAGTTCCGATCATAGGAATTAAAATGTATGAACATAAAATGTATGAAGAAAAAAATTATGAAGAGTGATTATTATGAACTCCAATCCGTAGTAAAATCGTAAATAGGAATACAAATTTTATGAGAGCCGATATGGACCCGAACTGGCTAGCCAGCGCCAAGTGTATATTACACGAACCACTTGGTGCCACTTTTGGCCCTTCTATAAATCAAAACCTCTTTAACGTAAACACATAAAACTACGTGTGTTTAATTATATCCATAAGGACATCTAGATGCCCAAATTTCATGAAGCTAGCTCAAACGGTTATAAAGATATGAAGGTCAAAAAGTCGTAAATTGTAGCACTGACTGACTGACTGACTGACATATAGTACCTTAATCTAACCTACTTCCAGATGACCTAGAAGGATGAAATTTGGAATCCAACTCGGTAATTGTATGTAAGCGTAGGAAAATATCTAAAAATAAAAAAAAGTTAAAAATAGGGGGGTCCCCATACAATTTTTTTTTATTTTATTGTATCGTTGGAACTGTTACAAGCAGATATTTGAAACTATCTCAATATATGTGTCATTATATTTGCTATATAACAGAAATATAAAAATAAAGTTAAGTCAAAAAATAAGTGGTGTCCCCATATAAAAAACTTGTGATACACGCTAAACGACCGGCCAACGGTGTGTCGTCGGCGGCGCGTGGCACCACATAATTATACACAGAACAGAAGTAAAGAGAATGTAGACAATAGCATAAAAAAGAAAACCATGCAGCGGAAACGCAAGAAAAAACATTAAATCTCAATACCTGCCTAGTTTTCTTTACAAAAAGTAATGATATCCCACCAAAAACATAAATGTAAAAAAGGAAAGCCAAGTTCAATACAAAAATTATGCTTGGCTGTGGGCTTCGCCGCAAAAAGAATGGAGATCTAAATGAGTGCCAAGTTCTATGCAAAATCTAAATATGTATTTATAGGAACAAAATAACATTATGAACAAGTATTAAGCTCTATTTCTTTGCTTTATTTGATACCTATAACAATTGCTGTTATTTAAAAATGTGAGATCTTAAAGTAGGTTAGATTTGACTTGGCCAGTTTTCATTACATCAGTCATTTTATAAAGTTATTCAACATATATATATATATTTTTTTTTTTTATTCTGATAAAAACTGGCCAAGTCAAATCTAACCTACTTTAAGATCTCACATTTTTAAATAACAGCAATTGTTATAGGTATCCAATAAAGCAAAGAAATAGAGTTTAATACTTGTTCATAATGTTATTTTGTTCCTATAAATACATATTTGGATTTTGCATAGAACTTGGCACTCAATTAGATCTCCATTCTTTTTGCGGCGAAGCCCACAGCCAAGCATAATTTTTGTATTGAACTTGGCTCTCCTTTTTTACATTTATGTTTTTGGTGGGATTATTTTATTCGCGAATGACGAATAAAAATTTCGAATAATCATTCGACAGTATTTATTCGTCGAATAAATTATTCCATGAATAATTCATTCGAATATTTTTTTAATTCGAATAATTCATCTGAATGAATTTTTCGTATTCGAATAATTTAAAAATAAACTATCGGCGGCGGCGAATAAAGTATTCATGTGGTAGGGCAGTTAAAATAACTATTTGGCGGTTTTCTATCCCAAATATTATTTTCCAACTAGATAATGTTTTATCTTAGTAGTTACTAACCATAGGCGACCTGACCTCTATTTCACCACGCTGACATACGTGACATATGTCATGTTTTACTGACTTCATAGGCGTCCACAGGCTATTGAAACCACTTACCATTGGGCGGGCGGCATGCTTCTTTGCCACCAGCACGATATTTAAAGAATAGCTTCATTTATTATCACTAAAACTACTACTTTAGTACTAAGTGCTTTTGACATGTCTCGAAGATCACGACAATTGTCCCGAAACTACAACACAAGCCTAATCTTTTGTCGAAAAATATCGACAATTCTTGGATTATCGCTTTTTTTGACAATTGTCATGAGCTCTTCACTAAACTAGTACCTATGTATTGAGTGTATAATAAAAATACGTTATATTTTCTTTAAAAAAATATCATGTTAGTGGCTAACAAGCATACAGCCCGCCCGATGGTAAGCGGTTAGTGTAGCCTGTGGGGTCACACCTGTGATGAGCCAAGTGCCACGCTGAGATAGTCCTTTTATTTTGGCAGTTTTAGGTAACCAACCAACAACATAGGTCACTACAACACTTTTTTCGTTTAAATTATAGAAATATTTTTTAAGAAATTGTCACTTAGTATAATTATAGTTAATTATAATTTCATGTTATTTTCTAGTACTGCATTACTTTTTTCACTCAAGTCCGTATATATCGTATAGTATCTACTGCACTGAAAATTATCGTCATAATCATTAACAAAATTCGTTTTCATAAAAGTAATAGAGATAAGAAAGTTTAGTTATGTGGTTTACTCGCTCTTTCATATATCCGTCACTTTCAGGCTGGCTACCTGCGATACATTTCCTTGACCCAAAAATAAGTTAGAGTTGTAGTTTAATATCAAATCTAAAAGTGTAATAAAATATTATTCGTGTTATTTATTCGAATAAAATAACGAATAAATCATTTATTATTCGAAAGGGCAGACGAATGATTTATTCGTGAATAAATTATTCGCGAATAATTTCACGACGAATAATTTGTTTATTCGAATGATTATTTAAATAAAAAAATTTCGAATAATGCCCATCTCTGCTTCTAAACTAGAGCATGTTGCACGACAATGTGTGCTTTGTAATATTAGCGGAATACCCTTTATATGTATATATACCAGGGACCGGCCCGCTATCCCTTATAAAGGGTTTTGTATGGGTTTTGCATAAGGCTTAACTAACCATACCCTTTCCCCGACGATACCCTTTCATATTGCTTTTAAAGCCCTTATATAAAGGCTAGCAGCGCTATCCCAATACCCTTACGAAACCCTTATCATCCGCTCACCAAACCTTACATACCGCTTATAAGTGTTAGCCTTATATAAAGGCTTCCCTTATAGCATACTGCGTGCTAATTTAAATCGTCTACCTTGTTCATAAAGCACACATTCCTCCGAATCCACGCGCTCGATATTCGCGGGCTTCGAAATGATCGAAGCCGCTGTAGATGAAATACGGTTCAATTTTCAATGGCAAAATGCTGTGATGGCTGTTTGTTACTTTGCGTGGGTCGAGCGACTCGAGCGCATCGTCACGGCGCTTTTTTTTAAAGTCTTAGACACGTGCCAATGTTATCATTATATATTATTAGATGTCAAAGTGGAGTGAAAATAAACATCATGATAAGTGAATTATTATTTTTATAACACTTTAGACCTACTTGCTGTATGTATAGTGTATAACTCCGTATGTCAAGCGTGCTTTAATGTCGTTTGCCCAATATTACAGGGTTGCATGTTTTACTATAATCGAATTGAAATTTGAACCTCTATTGAAAGTCTAAATTTAACTATCCTCAAAATCTAACATAGAACCCTGTAATATTAGGCCAGCAATATACGACCTATACATATATGAAGCGATACAGCAAGGTAAACGAGATGGTGTGGGCCATAGAATAATAAGAAAGCATGGAATGCCATTTCAAAAAACCTATTAGTAGTAAGTAGAGATGTGCCGACTAGTCGCCGACTAGTCGGGAAAACCGACTATCTGGCCACATTTATAGTCGGCGTAGACGTGTGCGCCGCCATAAAAATCCGCGGCGGCGGCGCGCCGGGAATTTTTGGCGGCGTGGCTGCGCCACGCCGGCGTCAAGGTCACTTTTAGCTACGCTCGCAAGGCTCACGTTTCGCATTAAAAAATTGTTAAATATCAAAAACTTTTTAGGAACAAGGAACATAAAACGATTTCTAATGCCGTTTGCTTGAGTCCTGCCTATTTTTCGGAAATCGCGTTTATGTTGATGTTTTTCATAATTGTGATACGAGTACATTAAGATCCTTTTAAAGCCAACTCCATCTAAAGCGTGTACCAAGGCCAGCTACCAAGAAATGTGGCAACCTAGACGGTCTGTCTTGCGGGAGCTCGCCAGAAGGTTGCCTCCCAAGATAAAGGATGTTATAAGGGATGCTTTTGAAGATACAGATACAACATGGAATGGCTTCAAGGCGGTTGTGTCCGAAACAGTGAAAGAAGTCATCCTCACTCCTGGGAGCCAAGCAAGACGGAAACCCTGGATTTCTGATACTACCTGGGAACTTATTGAGCGACAGAGGACTCTCAAAGAACAAGGCCTTAACTCAGATATAACAAGAAAGGAGTATTCCAGGCTACACACTTGCGTGAAAAGGGCATGCAGACGCGATAAGCATAATTCAATCCATGCTTTTTGTGACGAAATTGAAAACCATGCTGCAACTGCCCATTCTAAAGACTTGTTCCAGAATGTCAAACTTCTCACCCGCGACTACAAACCTAGGTGCTGGCAGATAGCGGATTATGAGACCTGGGCAAAGTGTTGGCTAAATGGAGAGACTATTCGGAACAACTCCATCGAGAAGTTCCGGAACATCTTTTAGTGCGGAGTGACGCTATACATCCACTCCAGCCGGACATACTTATTTCCGAAGTGGAAGACGCTATCAGACGTCTGAAAGTTAATGCCGTCGGTACTGATGGTATATGCGCTAGTCTCCTAAAGAATCTAGGTGGCGAAGCGTGGAGAGCTGGCCAGTGGCCGAGAGACTGGACTGAATCCATGGTTATACCTCTCCATAACAAAGGCTCGGCGCTAAAATGTGACAACGATAGAACTTTGTCTATTATATCGCATGCCAGTAAAGTATTTCTTTACATCATGAATTCGCGAATGACAAAGTCCCTGGAGCGGCAAATACCTGCAGAGCAGGCTGGCTCTGTGTCTGGGCGAGGGATACGGGAGCAGATTTTCATCGTGGGCCAGATCATCGAGAGATGTCGTGAATGGAACATCATTTAGCTCACCTTATTGAGAACTTGTACGCCGAAAGTACTGTTAGAGAGAACACCTTGTCAGTCCAGTTCAAGCCGGAAAGAGGAGTAAGACAGGGCTGTATATTGGCTCTTTATTATATACGGCGAATACATCTTACGTAAGGTCACCGAGAACTGGGACGGTAGCATATCAATTGGCGGCAAAACGATCTGCAACCTACGCTATGTTGACGACACAACGCTGTTGGCTTCCAATGAGGAGGAGATGTGTCTTTTGTTCCGGCGTATAGAAGCGGAGAGCATCGAATTAGGACTTCACGTCAACCATGCGAAAACCAAGTTAATGTTCGTACACCGGAAACAGTCTCCGACACGAAGCCTATAACTGAAAGACCTAGAATGCGTCAGCGCCTTCACCTACCTCGGCTCACTTATATCTAGCGATGGTAGCTGTGAACGTGAAATCATCCGGAGGATTCAAATAGCGAAGGGTGCTATAACTCGGTTAGATAGGATCTGGAGAGATCGCGGCATACAGAGGCAGACTGTTAGACTTATGCGTTCTCTGGTGTTTCCAATTTTCCTATACGGCTCTGATACTTGGACTATCAAGGCAGATCTGAAAAGCCGTATCGACGCGTTTAAGATGTGGTGTTGGCGACGGCTTTTACGGATACCTTGGACTGCGATGCGCACTAATCAGTCCATACTAGAGGAGCTACGCATAAAACGCCGGTTGTCTACGACGTGCCAGGACCACATACTCACATACTTCGGACACCTGTCTCGACGCTCCTCGGATAGCCTGGACAGGATCATCATGACGGGAAAAGTTGGAGGCACAAGACTAAGTGGCCCTCCCCCGGCAAGATCGTGTGCCATGCGCAAGGAGCCATGCGCTTAGCGAGGGATAGAAGCCTATGGAGGAACCTAGTCTTCAACAGAAGGGCATGATCCTCAGCTCTGAGGGAACGACTAGTGATGATGAAGATCCTTTTTTGACTCGCAGTAGGTCCTAACATACCGTTCAGTATTAATGATCAATCCTGCCACCGAAAACACTTCTGTTCTCAGGATAATTTCGTTGGTGGTACAATTTTGATGGCAGAGAGGTGGTATTATTTCGTTACCAATCTTATTAATTAGGCCATCTACTTCATATTTGTTAGGTGAGCGGTTAATCATACTCATTTATTAATCTACCGAAAGAGAAAGAATTGACCAAACCCTAAATATTTCAATGTGTAGATGTTTTCATGGTTTAATTCGTCAATATACGTTGTAAAATTTTCAACTGACTTTCCTTCATCGGTAATTGTTATTGGCAATTTTTTGCCGAATTCTGACATTTTGGCCAACGGCGTGGATTTTGAAATCCGCGGCGGCGGCGGCGGCGTGGGTCCCACGGCGCGGCTACGCCACGCCGGCGCGGCGCACACGTCTAAGTCGGCGACTAGTCGGCAAAATGAGCCGAATAGTCGGCTGCCTAGATCTTCCAAAAAAATAAGGATATAAAAAAAACTACCATCATTTAATCAAATTTCTTTATTTTAAACATAATGTTCATAAAGATCACTACTTGTTTATTTAATTATTTACAATTACGATTTGTTTCCTATTTTTTACCGGAGCAACAAGTAAATCTCGGAAAGGTAAACAAAACTAGTCAAAACCTGAACGCCACCACGTGCTGCAGCGTATTAGGCGACCCGAACGTTCCCGATTACTCCCGAACTTAGGCGAAGACCATAGTCGGCTAGCCGACTTAGTCGGCCACCCGGTAAAGGGTTAAACTTATTTTAATTCACATTCTACATTTTCAGTGTGAATTTTTCATTTTAAGCAAATACTTATTTTTATTTTATTTTTATTCTATTTTTATTCTATTTTTATTCTATTTTTATATTATTTTTATATTATTTTTATTCTTATTTTATTCTTATTTTATTTTTATTTTATTCTTATTTTATTTTCATTTTTATTTTATTTTATTTCATTTTTATTTCATTATTTCATTTTTATTTCATTTTTATTTCATTTTTATTTCATTTTTATTTCATTTTTATTTCATTTTATTTCATTTTTATTTCATTTTTATTTCATTTTTATTTCATTTTTATTTCATTTTTATTTCATTTTTATTTCATTTTTATTTCATTTTTATTTCATTTTTATTTCATTTTTATTTCATTTTGATTTCATTTTTATTTCATTTTTATTTCATTTTTATTTCATTTTTATTTCATTTTTATAATAATAATAATAATAATAAAATGCTTTATTGTGCACCAAAAGTAAACACACATACAATATAAAAAAAGAAACAGGATTTAAGTAATTAGGTAACAATAGGCGGTCTTATCGCTAAAAAGCGATCTCTACCAGACAACCTTCAGATAGCGAAACAGCGAACAGAAACAATTTATTGGGCAGTGCAAAATAGCAATAAATAAGTTACATACCGTGTAACATATACTACATACACTACATATAATAGGTAATATAATATACACTACATAAAATACATATATAAGTACAAGTATGCACAGGAGAAGACAACGACAAGGTAACGCAAAGGAAACAGAGTAATTTGCATGCATTTTATTTCATTTTTATTTCATTTTTATTTCATTTTTATTCAATTTTTATTGTAAAAAAATTGATTATGATGATTATTAACAGAATTCACATTGCTTTACCTTAAGTTCTAAACATGCGTGATATGTATCCCTATTATATGATTAGTATTTTTATTTCATTCGAGTAACATACAGAGAAGATCGAACCGCGACAGACGCTTGGACTATAACGCCCGTACTTATAACTCGCAGCGGTGAATCGCGAAATATACCTGCGGTGAAGCGGGGCCCCGGTGCGCAAACGCCGGATGCTCAAGGTTACCGAGGTAGGCACGCGTCTTAATGTGATACAATTCAACCCTAACTTTTGTAGGTGGAAACAACCCTGTTGTGATTCCGGCAAAAGCCACTAGCCGCTTTGCACGCACACATATTCGTACTTACCTACTCACTCACTTCTCGGATTATGGATATCGGGTTTGAGTTAATCAACGCTCAGCCACTGATTATAATAATATACTTAATAGTTCTTAACTTCTTACTAACAGATACTTATAGCTTACTATGGAATAGCAAGTACCCACCGCCATAAATACCTACACAAAAATATAATTGAACTTGGAGCGACCAGGGACGTATAAAGTGTCTTCGCACGCACATAAACCTACTCACTTCTCGGATATTTTATGAAAGTATAAAATTTATTTTGATATAAATACCTACTTACTTCACATGGACCAGGTTTCTCGACGCAGTGCAGCAGCACAAAAAGTTCTTACCCAGTTTGTATTTCACAACCAATATAAAAGCAATCAGCCAATAAAATTATCTCAACCAAACCAACCTCCACGCTAGTTCACGTCTAAGTTCGAACTAATAATGGACGTCGCTGCCTAGTAAAACGAAAATACTCGTAGGTACTTAACTTGAGGCATACACTGAAATAACTAACGCTCATTGGTTTTTTTTTTTTTTTTTATTTATTTTCAATATTTTTTGATACATGCGTATTGTTACAAGTTCGCCAAACTAACGTTTAACAGCGATGTTATGCACTCTTTTATCACTTAAATTATTAAGCATGCACCTATAATTACATTAATTACAAATGAAAACAGTTTACTTAACTTTATAACTAACCTAATACTTACTCAATTAATTAATCAATTAATTACTTAATTAATTAATCAATTAATTAAGACTGCCTTAGCGTATCTAATAGGAACTTTTTAACTTTCTTTTTAAATACTACCTTACTACTACTGCTATTGCAATCATCCTCAAGGAAAACATCGTTAAACATTCTAGGAGTTAAATAACTGCGCATTCTCTTCCCATAATAGTTGTTAGCCTTGGGCTCGACATACTTCCGTACGGTCGTAACTCTTAAGTTGCGATTGTATGATTTAGGCTTTTTAAATTCTGTTTTGTTAAATTGGTCAATTGCTATTAGGTACTTTACTTTTTCATGCACTGGCAAGATGCTCAGTTTTTTATATATATGTGTGTAGTTGCGATTGCATTTTTCTATTGTTTTTTTATCTGAAATGATTTTTAATATTCTGATTCTTCTGTTTTAATATTTGGTTGGCGATGACGACTTATTTCATTTGTGTTGAATTCAAAAAAACGGGTTAATATTGTTCCTCGGGAACGATACAGCGAATGTTTGTTCCAAAGTCGAACGCTATCGAAAGAACGGTTCTTTTTACGTTCCTTGAGAACGATACGAGCTTACAAATGTTCGTTCCCAAAACCATTGTAAATACCGGTAACCAGAACAAAGAGCGCTATTGAAAGAACGTTTTATATCGTTCTTTTGGGAACTGTTCGTTCGGGAAATGTTCGTTCCTAAAAACATTGTTCTAACCGTTACCGGAAACGAACGTTCGGTTACCCGAGAACGAGAACGCTTCAGAGAACGGTCTAGGTTATTGAACCGAGAACGTTTTGAAAATAGAACCGGTTTCCGATCCCTGGTTGAGACATTAGTCTAGTATCAAAAAATATTCAACAGAAATAATTTGACTCGCTTAAATATTCACTAATACTAGTGTTCAGAATCGTTTAAAAACCTAAGTTTTTAAGCCTTATTCTTAAGGCGCTAGGCGCTGATTGTGGCCGAAAACTGTTACTTTCTAAGGGATATATCTCAATAACGGGTCATTCAAAAATTTTGAAAAAAATATATGTTATTGACCATTTCATTTACAACATTGTCAACGTTTGAATAACTCGTGTAACGTATAGTTTCTCCGTTATGTAAATGTAACGAAATGTCGTTTTACGGTTAATTTTGCTTATATCTACTGAACGGCTCATTCGATTTAAAATATTGTTGAACTAAAATATATGTACTACAGAACACTACAAACTCAACGTAGGATATTTAAATTGATTAAATTTTCTTTAACAACTTGATCATAATTCCACATTTCGTGCGTTGGTAGCTCGAAAACGGCGTTCCTGGCAGTCGTGAGCTAGCTTTGAGACGAGGAGGCTGTGTCGCTCGTCACTCCGTGCTTCCCTTGTACTACATATACTTGTGCTTGGCCCGTGAGCAATAATATCGGACTTACTGTGCCTAAAGACTAAATAACTGCAGAGGGTTCATGCGGTGCGGATATAACGTGTCTTCCCGGAATCAATAATGTATAGACGTTTTATCTTTTAAGATAATGTACTCGTATGCATGTTTATGTACGTTCGTATAAAAAGTGTATTTTATTTAGATTATAATACAAGTAAAAATACAAAGGAAATAAAAATGGAGAAAAAACAAAAATCATGAATCTCACATTGCTCTGAAAACAAATTTGGTCATGTAAGTAAACTAAAATTATTATGTTTTAGTAGACGCATGCATCACGCAAAATAGACATTAGTCGTCGAGTTGCGGAAATCTGCTAGTACTGCAATACAATAGACTAATAATTAATTTAATAAAAAACTCCAAAGAACCGAATTTATTTGAACATATTTATTTAAGAATACCGTGTTCTAAACGAATGTAACATGCGTTTTATTTTAAGATTAAACACAATCTTTAATGTTATACTTTATACTAATTTCTCAAATCTAGAAATTGCGAAGTAAACTGCAAAGGATTGCAGATAAACCGACCAAGAGAATATCGGGCTATGCTCAGTGTAGGGATCCGTAGTTGCTGGCCTGTAACAATACATCCATCCAAAAGGTAGTCTATAAAGAAATATTTTGTGGCACTTACGTTATTTTACTATAGGCATAGGCATAACTCAAAAACGGCTCAACCGATTTTATTCCATATAGTTTTTATTGAAAATACGTGATAAGTATTTCAATGGCCTCACTTCCAGGAATTTTCCCAATTTTTTTGGACCCACGGTTCAAAAATCAAAGAGCATTTTAACTTTCGAAGCTATTATTTACGAAAGTATTCGTTTTATCCAAAAGTTGTTTAAGGCATATTCTTCTTGAAAGACCTATCCAACAATGGGTTTCAGATACTTCTTGTTTTACCACTTTGTATGCGTAATTAAAACACATAATTACTCATACCAAATTTCAGTCTACTAACTATCACTGAGCAAAGCCTGATTAAGAATCTAATAAAAAATTGCTGATATTTAAGAGTTCAATGTATGTAAGAATAAAGGAAAAAAAGCTTTTTTTTAATACCACGACGCTGGCAAACAAGCATACGACCCGCCTGATTGAAAGCAGTTATAAAGCCTATGGACGCCTGCAACCCCAGAAGATTCACATGCGCGTTGACTACCCTAAAAAAAACTTTACTATGTCGGTGAAATGCAAATAAATACAAATTTTATGTTAATTATCAACACAAGTGAATAAATAAATTACTACTAAGGGTTAATACTACCTATCAAATATATTTAAAAGACCGGCCAAGTTTTAATCGGACCATGTATAATGTAGGGTTCCGTAGAAAGTAGTTTCTTGGAGATAACTCAAAAACGGATGAACCGATAATATGTGAAATAAGTTTCATAGAAAATTAAGTACTAAGCCTTCATGGTATTTTTTCATATTTTTTAGACTTACGGATTAAAAGTTAGATGGGGCTATTATATTTAGACTTTCGTAGCAATTATTTCTGAAAATATTGACTTAGTAAAAAGTTTTAAAAATACTCTATATATATATATATATATATATATATATATCTATATATATATATATAAGATATTTTTAAAGCCGTATCGTACAACATGTTCATATTTACAAAAAAAAATTGACATTTAGTTTGGCGTGCCTCACCTAAAAGATTTTTTTAGCAATTTAGACAGAAAACTAAGTAGCGGCACATGAAACACACCTCTAGATAAAATTTCAGTAATATATGTTTTATAATAAAAATGGCTGTGACTTACGGACGGACAGACGGATATGTTTCAAAAAACTTTTAAGGGTTCAGTTTTTACCATTTTGGCTATGGAACCCTAAGAAGTGTTTGCGCTGTGTTATATTTTAAAGATCTAAATTTAATGGGCTTACAGCTCTCATTTGTATGACGATTTCGTGCACAAATACCGCTCCTTACATGTGCATTTTTACTGTTCACAACTCGCAACAGGCTTAGTTTTGTTAATTTATCGTAATTAAGTGAATTTTTACGGTTAATATTTAAAATCGCAACATTAAAATAACCATGTATTAAGCTCACTTGCACAGCAAAAAAAAATCCAAATTCACATGAAAACACCGCTTTGATGTGCATTCAGTTTTTTTTTGCTGTACTAGTCAGTATTTTTTTATTTTTTTCTGATATGCGGAATATTTTTAACCATATTTCGTAAATTCATAAATATTTTGCCGCTCACTGTACTTCAAATTCAAAATCTAGGTTTTCATTTTCTTACATAAAAATCTACTAATCGAGATCTTTATTACATATCTTATTTAGTAGCATTCCTAAAAAATGTCACCGTAGTACTTAATCACAGTATTCAAATCACAAAACATCCACAAAATGATTAGGTATGATTATTATAAATCTGCCCGCGCGCCTCTGAGTAAAGTCATATTCTTTGAACATTATTGCGGTGCATCGCGGCGGATTTACGCACGATCGCAATGAGAAGGGTACGCGGGTGGCGCGGGTAGAGAGCGCCCAAACGCTCAAGGACACTCCGGCGACAATCGTCTTAAGAACAAACTGGATTCAAAATTAAATTCAGATTATTAATTTATAAAAGGAAAAAGCATGGGACCGAGAGTTATTTGTCGAGAGGCCTTTGCCCAGCAGTGGGACACTATTTTAGGCCACTATTCTAATGTAATTAATTTGTATATAATCATTTCTAATTATTGATCAACATGTATATTTTTTAAATATTCAATGTCACGCACCATTTATTTTTATTTTATTTTATTTATTTATTTTATTATATCCATTACATTGATAGACTTACAGTAGGATACCAAATCGCCTACAATGCTAGAAACTTAGTAACTATAGTAGATTGTACACCAAGGGGATAAAGCACTGTTTTATGTCACGGGCGCAATATTGAATCCTGAACGTAACGAAGGACTCCAGATTTTACTCCCGAGCGCAGCGAGGGGGTTATGAGTTAATTCCCGAGCGAAGCGAGGGAATTAAGACTGAGTCCTGAGTGCAGTGAGGGGTTCAAGCGCGCCCGTGACAAAAACAGCTTTATCCCCGAGGAGTATACTCTACTTTTCTCACCTCTTGCGAGACAATAAAATAGCTAAGGCTACTAGAAACGGATTTTTATTAAAGTAAATCAATTCAAAAGTAAAAACCGGCCAAGTGCGTGTCGGACCACACATAGGAGGGTTCCGTACCTTCAATGGAATAAGAACCAAACTAATACCAAAAGGTCGTATCTGGTGCCTATGTCTTTTTGGAGATAACTCAAAAATGGCTAAACCGATAATGTTCAAAATAATTTGCGTAGAAAGTATATGATAAGACGATTTTTCATATTGTTTAGAGTTACGGTTCAAAAGTTACAGGGGGTGGGCACAATTTTTCTGACTTTCGAAGCGATTATTTCAGAAAATATTCACTAATCACAAAATGGTCAAAGAAACCTCAATGTTATTTTTAAAGACCTATCATTGATGTGTCACATGTTGATATTTAGTAAAAAAAAAATAGTTAAGTACATGTATGGAAGGCCCCCCCCCCCTCCTAATTTTTTTTTTTTAATCTACATAGCTAAGTAGCGGCATACAAAATACACCTTATGTGTAAATTTTATTCAGATGCGTCCTATAGTTTCCGAGTAAAATGGCTGTGACATACGGATGGATAGACATACAGACAGACATGACGAATCCATAAGGGTTCCGTTTTTTGTCATTTGGCTACGGAACCCTAAAAATTGATTCTTGATACATTAGTCCATTTTATTCGAAATCTTCAATTTTTATAGAACCTGCAGTTTTACTCCGTCCGTATACTGCAGCGTCTTATGACACTCGCGACATTTGTTTTAGGTATTTAAAAAAGGTGGCCAGCACGATTTTCCGAATAAATTCGATTTTCAAATCAGTTCGACGCGGGGGCGCGGGCCCCGGGTGGCGTCGCGGGGCTGTGCACCATGCGGACTTTACCAAATTAGACTTTAAGCACATAACAATAAGAACTATGGGAAGTGAAATCACATTATTAACCAGCGGGTTATAATGAGATTTAGTACAACATTATAACCCGGCTAAAGCCAAGGGCTATAATGATTTGCTTTCGGTGAGGTTTGCATGATATATAATTTGGCATTGTCGAGCAGGTGGTGTGAAAAACTACTAACTAACTGACCAAATACGTAAACATAACAGATATGTGCTGCTAAGTGAATTCATTACACATCGATTTTATTTTTGTAAGCAATGTGTGCCAGCTATCAGCGAACACGTCGGCATCCAGATTCAACACGAGTTGGTTAAGCAGCACCGGTCCCCAAGCACCGGGCGCGTTGTCGGCGCGGCGCGTGCGTGGCCCCACCGTCGGTGCAACAAAAAGTGGGCGGCGGCGGCGCCCCGCACGACAGTATTGCTCGGGGACAAGCAGACGAAGACCTTCCAACGCCACGGGGTTGTCTATTTGTCCTCTTAGCAGTAAGCTATAGTGGACTGCGAGATGCAGCTTACGTCTATAATGGAGGGTCTCGAGTCCGACCATACCTGCCACAAAAAGTGACGGATATAAAAAAGGGTAAAATCCGTACTGCCTTTTGTAGAGATACCGTGCAAATTTCCTTTGTACTCTTTCAAGTAAGAGCTTATAAACCTTTTCAAATGGATCCCATACTATAGAATTATACTCCAGTTTACTACGTACGTATGCATTATACAATACTATTGGTACAGCTGTGCTAGTAAACTGGGGCGCAGTACGCATTACAAATCCAAGCGTTTTATTTGTACTCTTTACCACTGTATTTATATGGCTGTGAAAATCTAAGCTAGTATCTAGCTCAAGGCCTAGGTCACGGATAGTTTGGACGCGCTCAATAACCTCCCCACCAAGTTGGTAGTTATGAGCTATTGGGCTTTTGCTCCTGCTAAACGTGATTATTTTGAACTTTTTGCCATTAAAGAGCAAATTATTTGCTTGGCTCCATTGCGCAACCGCGTTAATATCGCGCTGTAATGTCTCACAATCAGGGACCGAACTAACAGCGTGGAACAATTTGAGGTCATCGGCAAACAGCAAGCACCTGACACAGCTAACAGCCGAAGGCAGGTCATTGATCATCACCAGGAATAAAGTAGGCCCCAGCGTGCTGCCTTGACTAACTCCAGACCTGGTGAAATACTCCTTAGACTGGTAGCCCGACAACTGTACGTACTGTCTGCGATCCCCCAAATAGCCAGCGATTAAAGTTAACAATTGCGGTGAGAAACCAAATGTGGAAAGCTTGCTTAGGAGTATATCATTATCGACCAGGTCGAACGCCTTCTGGAAGTCGAAGTAGGCAGCGTCAACCTGTCGAGATTGGTCCATATGGAGAAGAGCGTAATCAACGAAATTTGCGTTGTTAGTTGCTGTTGACCTTCCCTTACGAAAGCCATGCTGGGCATCTGCCAAACGAGTCGATAGAAAAGGTGCGATACGCGCGTTAATTACGCCCTCAAAAATTTTGCCAAAAACCGACAATATGGCTATAGGTCGGAAGGTGGCTATGTCAGTAGCAGCAGCTTCCTTTGGTATCGGTGTTACCCTCGATACCTTCCATAGAGTCGGATAAACTCCCTTTCGAATGGCAAGATTAAAAATAAAAAGTAAAGGCAGCTTTAGAACTGAAATACAGTCCTTGACCAGAAAGGCGGGGATGCCGTCCGGACCAGGTGCGGAAGCAGCCTTTAATTTCTTAGCAACACGAGTTACTTCGGAAGGAGAAATACTGTGTAAGCTTATACAGGAAGAGTCTTTCTCTGAGTCCGCTCTTCGAATAGCTGCATCCACGTCTAGCATAGGAGTGTCTGCGTGAAATATGGAACTAAAGTGCGTAGCAAACACTTGTACGGCATCTTGTGCCGTTAAGGCAACACCACCAACCGTATAGCAGTTCGGTCGCCGATGACTGCGTCGATCTTTGATATGCCTCCAAAAGGCAGCAGGATCGTGACTTATTGCTTGCTCAGTTCTAAGTAGGTACTGCTTATGCGCCGAAGCCATTAACTCTTTAACTAAGGTTCGATAATATCCAAACAGCTCCTTGTTAAATTCTAATCCCTTGCTTTTAAACTTAACGAGGTGAAAGTGTTTCAGTTTGATGTCCTTAATAATTTCGGCTGTAAACCAGACTGGATACTTGTAGCGCCATTGTGAGCCACCTCCAAATGGTTAATGGACTGGAACATTTTGATTAAGCACAGTATGCAGATTACGGTATAACATATCAACAGCAGAATTAACATCTTCCAGCTCGTATAGGGATGACCAGTCGATATTAGCGACATCCTTGTACACTGGTGAAAGATCTGCTTTTTTAAAGTTCCAACGAGGATGTTGCAGATCATTCAGATGCGGCGCACAGGTTGCCGAACTCGAGTAACCGTCTAAGGTGCACTCGTCATTATTAAAAAATAGGCTAATACTAAGTGGGGGATGGAAGGCATCTGCGGAAACCAACTGATCATCGGAGCACTGAACTTTAGTGTTGTCAGCGCTCAAATTAGTCAAAACAAGATCTAGGATGCCTCCGTGTTCATTAATTACATTATTATATTATTACAGCTTGCAAAAGCGAGTGAAACAGTCAAATTCATTCTTAACATGTAAATTAAACGAGTTGAGGTTAAAATCACCTATCAGGACATTTTTCGAAGAACCAAACATACATATAGCGTTTTCAATACATGCTAAGACGTTAATATATTGTTCAGTATTATAATTCGGTGGCAAATAAACAATACATAAATTGAACTTTACATCTCATTTCGAAATATTAACAAATAAAATTTCCTTGTCATCCGTTAATCCATCAATATTTTCAATATTTTTTACTTTGTAAACATCCTTTATGGCTATCAAGACGCCTCCCCATCCTGCGTCACCAGTTCGGTCCTTTCGAATAACAACGTAACCCGGAGGAAATAACTCCCCGCTATTAACAGAACTGTTCAGAAATGTTTCAGTAAGCGCTACTACGTCCGGTCGATGTATCTCCACGTTCTTCCGAAATATCGCCGTTTTTGATCGCAGCCCTCTGACGTTCTGGTAGTACAGCTTGAGTGGTAGTTTACGTTTGCTTTTTTAAACAAAAACGGTTTCGTTTCCAAACGGAAACGAAATGATTGCCGCCAGGGCTTAATGCGGATACCCTTCGCCCAGTTGCTAGGGTCCATTATTCGCTCGACCAGATTTGGTGGGGCGCTAATTTTAAATGATGCGTAGTCGCCTCGGGCTTTTAAGGCCTCCACCGTACAGACATCCTCGCCCAATATTGTCCTTAAGTGGGAAGTTATTTGATCTACTGTAGTCCCTAATTTAAGGTAGTATACATGCACAAGCTGCCGGCGCTCAGCAGCCTCAAGTTGCGTTGCGCCTGGGGCCGCAGTCCACGCGTTACCCCAGATAACGATCGCCGGTCTTGATCTGCGGCTTGATTCTTCCTCATTGATGCTGTCTGCGGGATAGAAGAATCCCGCTGGCCGTTTGCAGATATTTCCGATTGCACGGGCACTAACGGTGAAGCTGAGGCTGATGTTGGCGCTGACGCTGGGGCTGACAATGGGGCTGACGTTAAGGCTGGCGTTGGTACTGATCCCGGTGCTGACCCTGGCGTAGGCTCTGACATTGGGGCTGGCACTAACACTGGGGCTGACACTGACGCCGGCGGAGCATGCACCATGTTTACATTAGTGGGTGATACCTGGATAATGGTGGTTTCGGCTATTGGTTGCTTGAGTGCAACAGAAGCTGACGGGGTCAGTGTTTTTGTGGTCGACGGATCTTCGATTAGTAATATTTTATTTTCCAATTCAGTAACTCGGGCACTTAGATTAGTAACTGTTGCTAATAAGGATCCGAGTTGCTCACTGATGGCCTTGCCAATCATAGATCCAAGACGTTGTGTAATAACCTGATTCAACTCAGACCTAATTACTTCATGTATATTGTCTAAAGTAACGGTGTCGTCCATTATTTCATTCCTAACTTTCGGCTGGCGTCGCGTCACTCGGTCAACGCTGTCTGCAATCGATTGATTTGTCGTTTGGTTTAGGGACGTAGAGTTAATAGATTCATCGCAGGACATAAGGGAAGTGTCCGTGTTGTCACCCTTCTTTACTTCCGAGTTCGAAGCCATCTTCATCAAAGATAAATGTAACCAAATATAACTATCCTCACAGAGGTAAAAAATTGCTCACAGCTCAAATGCCGCGTCTGGAGTTCGCTAATCTGCACACACTGCGCTGTTATCTCGCAGCGCTAATGAGCTTCGGGAAGCGCGCACTGAATTGAGTCTTGCGCTGTACGCGTAACCGTGAGAGTTGCGTGCAGTGCCCGTTGCAATAATAATGGCGGTCTTGCGGGTCGGTGAGAAATCACAACACTTTTTGGTTAAATACAGCTATTTATCACAGGGATCGGGAACGGTTCCCAAAATACCGTTCATTATCGTTCGGAACCCGATCTTTATTTCGTTCATACTATATATCGGTTTATTACGGGAACGTTCTCTAAAAGAACAAAATCATTTCGGTTACCGGTACTCAAGAAGAACAGATTTAAAAACGTTCCGAAAGAACAAAATCATTTCGGTTACCGATATTGAAGAACAAAATTTGAAACGTTCCCAAAGAACAAAATCTTTTATGAACGGAATTTGAAACGTTCCCAAAGAACAAAATCTTTTAAAGAACGGAATTTTAAACGTTCCCAAAGAACAAAATCATTCAGGAACGGAATGTAAAACGTTCTCAAGAACTTTATTAAACGTTCTTAGCCGCGCACCCGTCTCGATCGCAGGTCGGCCTTGCCAAGGCCACCGTATTCTTTTGTAGGCGCCAACGCATGGATATCGACACCGCCTCGCACTGTCTCTTTTTCACACGAAGATGGTTTATATTTCCAATTCGTTGCACTTTTTTGTAAAAATCGTTACGGTAGTCATTTTCAACTAATTCGGGTGTGTTGATTTCGAAAATAATATCTGTTTTAAAACCAAGATGGCGGCCATGCACTTTTTAAAGTTTTTACATCAAAATCGTTATGGTAGTCAATTTCGATTAATCCGGGTATGTAGTTTTCGTAAATAAAGTCTGTTTTAAAATACATGATGGCGGAAATGGAGAACTTTTGTCAAAATCGTCATGGTAGTACTTTTAGACTAATTCGGGTATGTGGTTTTCGAAAATAATGTCTGTTATGAAATCCAAGATGGCGTTCATACACTTTTTTCGTCAATATCGTTATAGTAGCAGTTTTTGATTAATTCGGGGATGTAGATTTCGAGAATAAAGTCCTAAAAATCCAAGATGGCGGATATGGAAATTTTTTGTCAAAATCGTCTTGGTAGTCATTTTCAACTAACTCGGGTGTGTAAATTCCGAAAACAATGTCTGTTTAGAAATTCAAGATGGCGGTAATACACATTTTTCATAAAAAACGCCATGGTAGTGGTTTTCAATTAATTCGGGGTGTAGATTTCGAAAAAATGTCTGTTACAAAAACCCAGAGCTAAAATCCTATAAGTCGCTTTGAACAAAAAAAAAATTAGCCTATGTATGTATAACTAACTATGCTGGGGCATACTTTGCCCAGCGCATCGGTATTGCCGTCCAACGCGGCAATACCGCCAGCCTTCTGGGCACCCTACCGATCGGATCCGACTTGGAGCCCATTTTTTATTTGGAAGTATGTTTTAGATTTTAGTATTAGTCTAGTTTATATGTAGTTTTATTTTTAATGGTAAGTCTATAAAGTAAATCCGAGTTACCTAAGGAAACTAACAATAAGTCTATTTGTAATTTGGAGGTCATTTCGACATGTTTTTAATTTATTTATTTTTGTTAAATTTTTTACTGGCTTACAGTCCATATAGATATGGTACCAGGCACACGATCTTGTGCCTTCAATATAGGTTCCAGGACCAATATTGAATCAGTCGTTTGATGGCCGCCGAAGCGTTAATACTGACAAGATCTTTCGAGAATATCAACGAAAATACCTTAACCCTTTGACCGCCAAAGACGTCAAATCACGCGCACGGAAAGTCGTGCCCTCAGCGCCTGCACGTGATATTACGTCCAAAATATAACCTGTTTAACTGAGAGCTCGATTCATAATTATTTTACATGTTTTAAAGTGGGTATTCCACTCATACATTAGTATGTTATTCAATCAAATACAAACATTGAAAACATTGAAAAATAATCAACCCAGTTGGACTTGAACCAACATCGATACGCCTTACCGGGGCTCGATATCGCTTTACCAATTAAGCTATGGGTTCAGTTACCGAGCTGATGAAATTCTCAATGCCTTCAATCATCTTTTTGCATTTATTTTTACATCGACTTTATAGCATACCACTTTAAAACATGTAAAATAATTATGAGTTGATAGCAGGCGCCATCTGTTATTTCCATTGTGACACTTGTAAAAGGGTCGGCGGGAAGGGTATCTAACTCTAGTGGTTGGCACCTAGATGTCGCTTACGGCTGCTATAAAGTCGATGTAAAAATAAATGCAAAAAGATGATTGAAGGCATTGAGAATTTCGTCAGCTCGGTAACTGAATCCATAGCTTAATTGGTAAAGCGATATCGAGCCCCGGTAAGGCGTATCGATGTTGGTTCAAGTCCAACTGGGTTGATTATTTTTTCAATGTTTTCAATGGTTGTATTTGATTGAATGAGAGCTTGATTGTTAAAATCATGCCAGTTTCTGCAGTTTCTCAGTGCTCTAATAGTTCAAAACTTAAAATCAAAGCGGGACGGTACCACTTTCCATTCCTAATTATTGTTTTAAATACGTAACCATTATTTTTTTTACAAAATTTCTCAAAAACATTTTTGTTATTGAGTAACAGACACAGAAGAGACAGTTAAATAGGCAGTACCAACGCGTGAAACACGTAAATCCAAGTGTCCTTTGCATTGCAGCGTCAGCAAATAATATGTTGCTCAAAAAATGCATGTCTTATTAATTGTGTTCTCCTATTGCTTGAAATCGTTATCAGGCCTAACTTATGTACAAAATTATTTATGTGTGCCGCAGAGCACCAACCTCTTTAGTGCGTTAGTCGCGCTTAGTATAGAGGCACCCCTGTCTATGGTTTCTATAGAAATCGACCGTATCAGTATGTTTTTCATGTTATTGTCTAAAGTGACAGAAATGGCTATTAATAGTATATAGGATATAAATCAGAAGGACAAGAAGGATATAAATCTCTGTTACAAAAGTGTCCGTCAAAAGGCGATAAACTGATAGCGCCACAATGTTATTAAATTTGATTAAATTAATTTTAAATTAAAAAAAAAATAATCCAAAATAATTATTTGCGGAGATGAAAAACACTGAATATTAATTTTATTTACGAAGTCATATAAGTATTAAATATCGGTAATTCATTTCAAATGCTCAACTATACCTAGCGCCACCCGAAGATATTTGGAACTATTGTTTAGTGCTTACCGCTGGACACTTTTTCGACCGTTTTCCTAGAAGAGAGTTCCATCCTTCCTATACCATCCATATTAATAGTGGTGGCATATGAGTAACTCATATCCATATTTCTAAAATATAATAATTAAAAATATGTGCAGATAATTTACATCATTATCTTATCGTATCATCCCGCTATGTATTTTACAGACATCTGAAATATTACAACGTTTATAGAATTGTTCAAAATATTAAATAAACAACCGCCAAAGGGTCTTGTTATATTTTTAAAATGCTTAAAGGGCTTATGAATATCAGCAAGGTGTGTATCAGTATCAGCGCTTGTGTGGGAGTACTAGAGCAGAGACCAATATGTCGTTTTATAATTCGCCGTGGTTACCATCTACTCGATCTTCAGTACTGCATGCACCTGTCTCATTTATTATGATTATGAATATGAACGCATCATTATATCTTGAACGTCCACGGCAAAGTATAAAGGCAATAATGCACCAGCCTCTTTAGTGCGTTAGTCGATCTTAGGATAGAGGCGTCCTTGTCTATGGTTTCTATAGGAATCGACCGTGTCAGTACGTTTGACATGTTGTTGTCTAAAGTGACAGAAATGGCTAATAAAAGTGATGGGATATGAGTAACTCATATCGATATTTACAGAGTCAGATAATAATTTAAAATATGTAAAAATAATATATATCGTTATCTTATCATATTATATCACCTCGCTATGACTGTGTAAAGATATGAAATATTACAACGTTTAATCGTTCGAATTGTTAGAAATATTTAATAAACAACCGCCAAAAGGGTTCTTATATTTTGAAAATGCTTACAGCTTATGAATATCAGCAAGGTGTGTGTTAGCGCTTGTGTGGGTGTGACGTCTGTTGCACGTGTTGTATTTAGGACCTTGTCTTTTTTATGTTCCCGTATCCATAGAAATGATATAACCAAAGACTAAAGTGGTTTTAGCTTGTCTCTGGTCCTTATAGACTGGAAATAAACGTCATTATATATGAAAACCACTCGTGTCAGTATATTTGACAAATAAATGTCTTACCTGTCAGATATCTGTGCTAATAGCGTTGGGGTGCAGGTCGATACTTTCATAGATATTTTGATTAGAGAATCTGAATAATCATTATGATCAATTAGCATTACGTAGGAACTAACTGTAACAAAGGTTTGTATAATTAATGAGTATTTTTGGAACTATTGTCATGAATTCATGATATATTTATATAAAATATATCAAAAAATCATCCATTTATATAAAATTATTCTGTTACTTAAAAACTGACAGATCACCCTCAGCTTAAATCGAAAATAGGACCTAGAAACATGACACGAGTTTCATAGAATTCACCTCTGATAAAAAGATATTTATTCTTCAATTTAGGCACATTACAATGCACTTATGAACGTCAGAGAGAGAAAAAAAAAACTACCTCCGGTTCTAACCCTACACCTCTGACCCGAGAAGAATTATTTATGACCGGCAAGAAACTCGGCGGGACTTATTTTTTCAAAAAAATTTTTTTGAAAAGTACATCTCATATCGACATGCCGCCAATCAATATGTTACATCACTATTGCCCTCTTTGTACTGCATTGGCGAATAATTCTTAATATTATTCTAGTTTGTTATTTTTGGTATAATACGCTCGTATATGTTACCATTCCGTATTTTCTTAATTATTGCACCAATTTATGGCACAAAATTGTGTTACAAACCCATTTTAAGATAATGTTAACTCCACAAATCTCAAATTGACACTGGCGCTAACGGGGCGCAAAGCGCAAGAGTGATATACAAGCATCTTAGGTCAAACACCATATCTAGTCCTACCGCTCGCACATGGGCATTGCTGATCTGTGACGTAAACCAAACTCCTCCTAAAGCTATAGGAAGGCAAATATTCACTATCGATAACGCGCCAAATAGTTTGTCACTTCACTATTGGTCTTGCAATTCTTATGCTATTTTTTTACACTTATTTCTCTACAACGGCCAAAGAGCTACTGTCAGTCCTCTTGCGCTTTGTGCCCGGTCAACACAACCAAATTAGCTGTTACGCCGACTCCCCTAGACGAGTTTCGCCGTTCTTATTTCAACCTCTTTGATGTGTGCATATAATTGCTATGTTAATGGCATTTTTAGGGTTTCGTAGCCAAAATGGCAAAAACGGAACCCTTATTATCGTCATGTCCGTCCGTCCGTATGTCACAGCCATTGTACTCGGAAACGACGGAAATAGGGAATGCTCCTGGTTCTGATTTTGTATGGCGAGAACCGGGAATTCCCGGTTCCGGTACTGGTTTTGTATAGAAAACGAGTACCGGGAGCAAACCCTAGACGGAAACCATAAGACGTATTTTGCATGCCGATATCTAGTTTTGTAGTAAAAATAACGTTGAAGATTGTCAGAAGATTTTTTGATATAGCCAATATTTTCAGACATAATCTTATGGACACTTGTGTATCTTTTGAACTGGATATGCAAAAAATAAAAGAGAAAATACATCTTTCAATTAAAATTGTTTTTAATATTATCGGTTGAGGCGTTTTCGAGCTATTTCTAAAAAAACTTCTTCCGTAGGAAGATACGACTTCGTGATAATTATTTTTCCTTATATCGTTGAAGGAACGGAACCCTCCATTATACATGGTCCGACACGCACTAAGCCGGTTCTTTTAAATGTATAATTCTAATTTAGAGATGGTCAAAAATTATTCGAATACAAAAAACGAATAAGAATAAATCTAGACACGCGGCAGCGTGTCAAGCCAAGTTCGAGCAAAGGAACTGGCTAGCCAGCGCCGAGTGTATATTACACGAACCACTTGGTGCCACTTTTGGCCCTTCTATAAATCAAAACCTCTTTAACGTAAACACCTAAAACTACGTGTGTTTAATTATATCCATAAGGACATCTAGAAGCCCAAATTTCATGAAGCTAGCTCAAACGGTTATAAAGATATGAAGGTCAAAAAGTCGTAAATTGTAGCACTGACTGACTGACTGACATATAGTACCTAAATCTAACCTACTTCCAGATGACCTAGAAGGATGAAATTTGGAATCCAGCTCGGTAATTGTGTGTAAACGTAGGAAAAAATCTAAAAATAAAAAAAAGTTAAAAATAGGGGGGTCCCCATACAATTTTTTTTTATTTTATTGTATCGTTGGAACCGTTACAAGCAGATATTTGAAACTATCCCAATATATGTGTCATTATATTTGCTATATAACAGAAATATAAAAATAAAGTTAAGTCAAAAAATAAGTGGTGTCCCCATATAAAAAACTTGTGATACACGCTAAACGACCGGCCAACGGTGTGTCGTCGGCGGCGCGTGGCACCACATAATTATACACAGAACAGAAGTAAAGAGAATGTAGACAATAGCATAAAAAAGAAAACCATGCAGCGGAAACGCAAGAAAAAACATTAAATCTCAATACCTGCTTAGTTTTCTTTACAAAAAGTAATGATATCCCACCAAAAACATAAATGTAAAAAAGGAGAGCTAAGTTCAATACAAAAATTATGCTTGGCTGCGGGCTTCGCCGCAAAAAGAATGGGGATCTAAATGAGTGCCAAGTTCTATGCAAAATCCAAATTTGACTTGATTGACTTGGCCAGTTTTTATCAGAATAAAAAAAAATATATATGTATATATATATATATATATATATATATATATATATATATATATATATATGTTGAATAACTTTATAAAATGACTGATGTAATGAAAACTGGCCAAGTCAAATCTAACCTACTTTAAGATCTCACATTTTTAAATAACAGCAATTGTTATAGGTATCCAATAAAGCAAAGAAATAGAGTTTAATACTTGTTCATAATGTTATTTTGTTCCTATAAATACATATTTGGATTTTGCATAGAACTTGGCACTCAATTAGATCTCCATTCTTTTTGCGGCGAAGCCCACAGCCAAGCATAATTTTTGTATTGAACTTGGCTCTCCTTTTTTACATTCATGTTTTTGGTGGGATTATTTTATTCGCGAATGACGAATAAAAATTTCGAATAATCATTCGACAGTATTTATTCGTCGAATAAATTATTCGCGAATAAATTATTCCATGAATAATTCATTCGAATATTTTTTTTATTCGAATAATTCATCTGAATTAATTTTTCGTATTCGAATAATTTAGAAATAAACTATCGGCGGCGGCTAATAAAGTATTCATGTGGTAGGGCAGTTAAAATAACTATTTGGCGATTTTCTATCCCAAATATTATTTTCCAACTAGATAATGTTTTATCTTAGTAGTTACTAACCATAGACGACCTGACCTCTAATTCACCACGCTGACATACGTGACATATGTCATGTTTTACTGACTTCATAGGCGTCCACAGGCTATTGAAACCACTTACCATTGGGCGGGCGGCATGCTTCTTTGCCACCAGCACGATATTTAAAGAATAGCTTCATTTATTATCACTAAAACTACTACTTTAGTACTAAGTGGTTTTGACATATGTCTCGAAGATCACGACAATTGTCCCGAAACTACAACACAAGCCTAATCTTTTGTCGAAAAATATCGACAATTCTTGGATTATCGCTTTTTTTGACAATTGTCATGAGCTCTTCACTAAACTAGTACCTATGTATTGAGTGTATAATAAAAATACGTTATATTTTCTTTAAAAAAATATCATGTTAGTGGCCAACAAGCATACAGCCCGCCCGATGGTAAGCGGTTAGTGTAGCCTGTGGGGTCACACCTGTGATGAGCCAAGTGCCACGCTGAGATAGTCCTTTTATTTTGGCAGTTTTAGGTAACCACCCAACAACATAGGTCGCTACAACACTTTTTTCGTTTAAATTATAGAAATATTTCTTAAGAAATTGTCACTTAGTATAATTATAGTTAATTATAATTTCATGTTATTTTCTAGTACTGCATCACTTTTTATACTCAAGTCCGTATATATCGTATAGTATCTACTGCACTGAAAATTATCGTCATAATCATTAACAAAATTCGTTTTCATAAAAGTAATAGAGATTATTTATGATGCGACTAGTTTAGACCGAACTATGCAAAAGACTAATAACTACGAAATAAATATGAGTAAACTGGTACAAAATTGATAAGAAAGTTTAGTTATGTGGTTTACTCGCTCTTTCATATATCCGTCTCTTTCAGGCTGGCTACCTGCGATACATTTCCTTGACCCAAAAATAAGTTAGAGTTGCAGTTTAATATCAAATCTAAAAGTGTAATAAAATATTATTCGTGTTATTTATTCGAATAAAATAACGAATAAATCATTTATTATTCGAAAGGGCAGACGAATGATTTATTCGTGAATAAATTATTCGCGAATAATTTCACGACGAATAATTTGTTTATTCGAATGATTATTTAAATAAAAAAATATTCGAATAATGCCCATCTCTGCTTCTAACCTAGAGCATGTTGCACGACAATGTGTGCTTTGTAATATTAGCGGAATACCCTTTATATGTATATATACTACTCTTCCTATTTCCCTTTATATGGAAATATACTTAATTAAAGCTCAGGAATATACCTTTGCAATTAAAGCAAATCAACAAAAACACGTTGTATAAGTGAATTTTTACGGTTAATATTTAAACTCGCAACAAATCTTAGTCTACCATGTCTGACCGATTTCACTCAGTTGCTTAAAGGTTAGCTGAAGGAGATCCCTTAAAGGGATAAGTTCGCCTTTGTACGCACTCACTATATTTTTGTTGGTCATGTACTTGTTTTGTGCAATAAAGTGTTGTTACTACTACTACAATAAAAAAAATTATTATACCTACTCACATCACATGCACAGCAAAAAATCTAAATTCACATGAAAACATCGCTTTGATACGCATTCAATTTTTTTATCTGTGCTAGTCAGTATTTTTTTATATTTTTCTGATATGCAGAATATTTTTACCCATATTTCGTAAATTCATAAATATTTTGCCGCTGACTGAACTTCAAATTCACAATCTAGGTTTTATTTTATTACATAAAAATCTACAAATCGAGATCGTTATTTTATTACTTATCTTATTTAATAGGTAAGTAGCATTCCTAAAAATATCACCATTGCAGTATTCAAATCACAAAACATCCGCAAAAGGATTATAATTACTATAAATCTGCCCGATCGTGGCGGATTTACGTACGATTGCAATGAGAGGGGTAAGCGGGTGGCGCGGATACAGAGCGCCCAAACGCTCAAGGACACTGCCGAGTTGCCGACAAGCGTCTTCATGTGGTAGAATTCTAATTTTTATTTGATTTTTATCAAATTTTTATTTTTATTTCATTTTTATTTCATTTTTATTTAATTTTTATTTCATTTTTATTTAATTTTTATTTAATTTTTATTTAATTTTTATTTAATTTTTATTTAATTTTTATTTCATTTTTATTTCATTTTTATTTCATTTTTATTTCATTTTTATTTAATTTTTATTTAATTTTTATTTAATTTTTATTTAATTTTTATTTAATTTTTATTTAATTTTTATTTAATTTTTATTTCATTTTTATTTAATTTTTATTTAATTTTTATTTCATTTTTATTTAATTTTTATTTAATTTTTATTTAATTTTTATTTAATTTTTATTTAATTTTTATTTCATTTTAATTTCATTTTTATTTAATTTCATTTTTATTTCATTTTTATTTCATTTTTATTTCATTTTTATTTCATTTTTATTTCATTTTTATTTCATTTTTATTTCATTTTTATTTCATTTTTATTTCATTTTTATTTCATTTTTATTTCATTTTTATTTCATTTTTATTTCATTTTTATTTCATTTTTATTTCATTTTTATTTCATTTTTATTTCATTTTTATTTCATTTTTATTTCATTTTTATTTCATTTTTAGTTCATTTTTTTTCATCTTTATTTTACCTTTATTTCATCTTTATTTCTTTTTTATTTCATTTTTATTTAATTTTTATTTAATTTTTATTTAATTTTTATTTAATTTTTATTTAATTTTTATTTAATTTTTATTTAATTTTTATTTAATTCTTATTTAATTTTTATTTCATTTTTATTTCATTTTTATTTCATTTTTATTTCATTTTTATTTAATTTTTATTTCATTTTTATTTCATTTTTATTTCATTTTTATTTCATTTTTCTTTAATTTTTATTTAATTTTTATTTAATTTTTATTTAATTTTTATTTAATTTTTATTTAATTTTTATTTAATTTTTATTTAATTTTTATTTAATTTTTATTTAATTTTTATTTAATTTTTATTTAATTGTTATTTAATTTTTATTTAATTTTTATTTAATTTTTATTTAATTTTTATTTAATGTTTATTTAATTTTTATTTAATTTTTATTTAATTTTTATTTAATTTTTAATTAATTTTTATTTAATTTTTATTTAATTTTTATTTAATTTTTATTTAAATTTTATTTAATTTTTATTTAATTTTTATTTAATTTTTATTTAATTTTTATTTAATTTTTATTTAATTTTTATTTAATTTTTATTAAATTTTTATTAAATTTTTATTAAATTTTTATTAAATTTTTATTAAATTTTTATTAAATTTTTATTTTTTATTAAATTTTTATTTCATTTTTATTCAATGTTTATCTAATTTTTATTTCATTTTTATTTCATTTTTATTTCATTTTTATTTCATTTTTATTTCATTTTTATTTCATTTTTATTTCATTTTTATTTCATTTTTATTTCATTTTTATTTCATTTTTATTTCATTTTTATTTCATTTTTATTTCATTTTTATTTCATTTTTATTTCATTTTTATTTCATTTTTATTTCATTTTTATTTCATTTTTATTTCATTTTTATTTCATTTTTATTTCATTTTTATTTCATTTTTATTTCATTTTTATTTCATTTTTATTTCATTTTTATTTCATGTTTATTTCATTTTTATTTCATTTTTATTTCATTTTTATTTCATTTTTATTTCATTTTTATTTCATTTTTATTTCATTTTTATTTCATTTTTATTTCATTTTTATTTCATTTTTATTTCATTTTTATTTCATTTTTATTTCATGTTTATTTCATTTTTATTTCATTTTTATTTCATTTTTATTCAATGTTTATCTAATTTTTATTTCATTTTTATTTCATTTTTATTTCATTTTTATTTCATTTTTATTTCATTTTTATTTCATTTTTATTTCATTTTTATTTCATTTTTATTTCATTTTTATTTCATTTTTATTTCATTTTTATTTCATTTTTATTTCATTTTTATTTCATTTTTATTTCATTTTTATTTCATTTTTATTTCATTTTTATTTCATTTTTATTTCATTTTTATTTCATTTTTATTTCATTTTTATTTCATTTTTATTTCATTTTTATTTAATTTTTATTTAATGTTTATTTAATTTTTATTTAATTTTTATTTAATTTTTAATTAATTTTTATTTAATTTTTATTTAATTTTTATTTAATTTTTATTTAATTTTTATTTAAATTTTATTTAATTTTTATTTAATTTTTATTTAATTTTTATTTAATTTTTATTTAATTTTTATTTAATTTTTATTTAATTTTTATTTAATTTTTATTAAATTTTTATTAAATTTTTATTAAATTTTTATTAAATTTTTATTAAATTTTTATTAAATTTTTATTAAATTTTTATTTTTTATTAAATTTTTATTTCATTTTTATTCAATGTTTATCTAATTTTTATTTCATTTTTATTTCATTTTTATTTCATTTTTATTTCATTTTTATTTCATTTTTATTTCATTTTTATTTCATTTTTATTTCATTTTTATTTCATTTTTATTTCATTTTTATTTCATTTTTATTTCATTTTTATTTCATTTTTATTTCATTTTTATTTCATTTTTATTTCATTTTTATTTCATTTTTATTTCATTTTTATTTCATTTTTATTTCATTTTTATTTCATTTTTATTTCATTTTTATTTCATTTTTATTTCATTTTTATTTCATTTTTATTTCATTTTTATTTCATTTTTATTTCATTTTTATTTCATTTTTATTTCATTTTTATTTCATTTTTATTTCATTTTTATTTCATTTTTATTTCATTTTTATTTCATTTTTATTTCATTTTTATTTCATTTTTATTTCATTTTATTTCATTTTTATTTCATTTTTATTTCATTTTTATTTCATTTTTATTTCATTTTTATTTCATTTTTATTTCATTTTTATTTCATTTTTATTTCATTTTTATTTCATTTTTATTTCATGTTTATTTCATTTTTATTTCATTTTTATTTCATTTTTATTTCATTTTTATTTCATTTTTATTTCATTTTTATTTCATTTTTATTTCATTTTTATTTCATTTTTATTTCATTTTTATTTCATTTTTATTTCATTTTTATTTCATGTTTATTTCATTTTTATTTCATTTTTATTTCATTTTTATTCAATGTTTATCTAATTTTTATTTCATTTTTATTTCATTTTTATTTCATTTTTATTTCATTTTTATTTCATTTTTATTTCATTTTTATTTCATTTTTATTTCATTTTTATTTCATTTTTATTTCATTTTTATTTCATTTTTATTTCATTTTTATTTCATTTTTATTTCATTTTTATTTCATTTTTATTTCATTTTTATTTCATTTTTATTTCATTTTTATTTCATTTTTATTTCATTTTTATTTCATTTTTATTTCATTTTTATTTCATTTTTATTTCATTTTTATTTCATTTTTATTTCATTTTTATTTCATTTTTATTTCATTTTTATTTCATTTTTATTTCATTTTTATTTCATTTTTATTTCATTTTTATTTCATTTTTATTTCATTTTTATTTCATTTTTATTTCATTTTTATTTCATGTTTATTTCATTTTTATTTCATTTTTATTTCATTTTTATTTCATTTTTATTTCATTTTTATTTCATTTTTATTTCATTTTTATTTCATTTTTATTTCATTTTTATTTCATTTTTATTTCATTTTTATTTCATTTTTATTTCATGTTTATTTCATTTTTATTTCATTTTTATTTCATTTTTATTTCATTTTTATTTCATTTTTATTTCATTTTTATTTCATTTTTATTTCATTTTTATTTCATTTTTATTTCATTTTTATTTCATTTTTATTTCATTTTTATTTCATTTTTATTTCATTTTTATTTCATTTTTATTTCATGTTTATTTCATTTTTATTTCATTTTTATTTCATTTTTATTTCATTTTTATTTCATTTTTATTTCATTTTTATTTCATTTTTATTTCATTTTTATTTCATTTTTATTTCATTTTTATTTCATTTTTATTTCATTTTTATTTCATTTTTATTTCATTTTTATTTCATTTTTATTTCATTTTTATTTCATTTTTATTTCATTTTTAATTCATTTTTATTTCATTTTTATTTCATTTTTATTACATTTTTATTTCATTTTTATTTCATTTTTATTTCATTTTTATTTCATTTTTAATTCATTTTTATTTCATTTTTATTTCATTTTTATTACATTTTTATTTCATTTTTATTTCATTTTTATTTCATTTTTATTTCATTTTTGTTTCATTTTTATTTCATTTTTGCTCAAGGTTATCGAGGTAGGCATGCGTCTTAATGTGATACAATTCAACCCTAACTTTTGTAGGTGGAAACAACCCTGTTGTGATTCCGGCAAAAGCCACTAGCCGCTTTGCACGCACACATACTCGTACTTACCTACTCACTCACTTCTCGGATTATGGATATCGGGTTTGAGTTAATCAACGCTCAGCCACTGATTATAATAATATACTTAATAGTTCTTAACTTCTTACTTACAGATACTTATAGCTTACTATGGAATAGCAAGTACCCACCGCCATAAATACCTACACAAAAATATAATTGAACTTGGAGCGACCAGGGACGTATAAAGTGTCTTCGCACGCACATAAACCTACTCACTTCTCGGATATTTTATGAAAGTATAAAATTTATTTTGATATAAATACCTACTTACTTCACATGGACCAGGTTTCTCGACGCAGTGCAGCAGCACAAAAAGTTCTTACGCAGTTTGTATTTCACAACCAATATAAAAGCAATCAGCCAATAAAATTATCTCAACCAAACCAACCTCCACGCTAGTTCACGTCTAAGTTCGAACTAATAATGGACGTCGCTGCCTAGTAAAACGGAAATACTCGTAGGTACTTAACTTGAGGCATACACTGAAATAACTACCTCTCATTGGTTGGCGATGACGACTTATTTCATTTGTGTTGAATTCAAAAGAACGGGTTAATATTGTTCCTCGGGAACGATACAGCGAATGTTTGTTCCAAAGTCGAACGCTATCGAAAGAACGGTTCTTTTTACGTTCCTTGAGAACGATACTAGCTTACAAATGTTCGTTTCCAAAACCATTGTAAATACCGGTAACCAGAACAAAGAACGCTATTGAAAGAACGTTTTATATCGTTCTTTTGGGAACTGTTCGTTCGGGAAATGTTCGTTCCTAAAAACATTGTTCTAACCGGTAACCGAGAACGAGAACGCTTCAGAGAACGGTCTAGGTTATTGAACCGAGAACGTTTTGAAAATAGAACCGGTTTCCGATCCCTGGCTTAGACTATTACTTACTAACAAGTTTTCGTGTCGCAGACGTCGCAGGTAAAGCGATCGCATTCTGATATTTATTTGACATAAACTGTTCAGTAGCTGCTCAGTATCAAATTAAAATTAAAACAATGACAAAGTTATAGGTTTTCTGGGTTTAAGTACGTATCGCACGCAATGTTGATCTAACTAAGGTTTTTTTAAATCCTACTCAGGCTTTATGATCCTGAACCAGTAAAGCGGGCGGGCTGTTTAGTGGGATGGTATCCGGGAAAATCCAGGACCCTACCTCGAAAAGAGGGCCGATTTTTGACAATCGAGCGCTCGAATTCAAAGAATTTAACCTCGAATATAATTGCAAACAAAAGTTTGTCGCCATTATTTACGCATGAAATGAATAGTAAGTATAAATAATCATGATTTTCTATCGCTGTTATTTTTAAAACATCATTTCTTCGTTTTATTCAGAGTTTATATGTCATATTCCTTCGCTCGAATCTCAGAAATCGCCCCCTAGGCATGATAATTTTATTGCTCTGGAATGCTCCACCGTCCCTACCAAACTTGCGCTTCCAACTAAATTTGCTATAAATACTTACCACTAAAGTCGGTCGTTTTTGGTTATAATGGTTAATAATTATATGTATATATATATATATATATATATATATATATATACGGTATTGATATCGGTGAACTGAACGAGCCCGCGCAGCTTGCTACGGGATTCTGGAAGCTAGCCGGATGCAGGGAACATCCGGACGCTTTGATGTTAACAGGAAAGACAAACAAAACCACAAGCTTTTACAAGTTTTGCTTATTATTATTTCACTCTTTCAAAGGCAGAGATGTGAAAAAAATTCGTATTCTAAACTCATTAATAACGTGGCCTTTACTGTTGCGCAGCCGATACGATTATTCAAAGAAGATCTGCTCGTATATATTTTCGTCATAAAAAGCAATAATTTTTGTTCTAATGTTAAAATATAAGCCCTGTCCTTTATAACTGAGACAAGTTCGACAGTTTATACCTATATTGGTATTACTATTTTAGAATTCAAAAATGTTGCTACTCTATCACCCTGACCACTAAAAGCTGCTAGATGCCTGGATCTAGCAATAAGGATAGTATAGAAATCTAACCAGACGGGTTTCGTTGCTCTCATTATTGTGTCATGACGTGGCAAGCTCGTAGTCCAAAAGAGGCAAATTTTCTGTCTTTGATACATTCGCTATTATGTGTATATGGGATGCCAAAGAGTAAAACACAGTGACTTAAAATTCTCTCCTCTGGACAAACTATTTAAGTTTACGTATCCAGTATATACATTTATTTGAGTATATAGGAGTGCAGCATATAAATAAGCTTAATTCTTTTAACATTAGAATGTCTACAAGAAAAACATGAACGCCGAAGAAAAACATTAGCAAGGTTACTTAATGGCCATCGATAAATATGCTACCTCTGATAAGCATGGCGTGATGTTATTTAATATGATCAGCCCAAGTCGACCAGGCATAGTAATAATAGCTCGGATGAGACCTAGGGTCACGGAACAATGGTATAATCCTGGGTATAGTTCTATTCTTCTCGGTTTCCAATTTCTCAAGAAGTTGATGCACTATGTCTGGGTGCTCCTTTGAGATGTCCTTCGTCTCGCAGGGATCTTCTTTAATATTGTAGAGACAGAAGATTCCTAGAGAAAATACAGAGCTTTACTATTTAGTTTTAGTCATACCAGATATAATTGAAAACATTATATCACCTACCATTTTCGGGATAACATAGTATTTTATCCCGTTCATCGTCTCTTTTTAAGCAATTAACCTGATGTTTCTTTCTCTTTTCTTCATCATCCCCAATATTTATTAGTAGACCAGAATTCTGAAGAACCGAATACACAGTGCTTTTCTTCAAAGCAGCGACATACGAGGGTGGACTTCCAATAATTCCTCTAAGGTCATGTCCTTGATAATTGCTATATTGTTTAATGACACTCCCTGTTATGAATTTGTACTCTCCCGATATAATCATATAGAAACCATGATAGTCGTCAACTTCAACTATTTCGTTTCGTTTCGACGGCGCATTTGTAATTATGTTGTCCCACTGATTAAATCCGTCTATATTTGGCGGAGGGTCCGCACTCGCGGCGTGAAGCAAGGTCGGGAGCCAGTCGGAAATATGCATATACCCATTCCACGCCCGGCTCACGGGATTTAAGTTTGCCTTCCACAAAAGTCCGGGTACCCGCACACCACCCTCGAAGGGAGACATTTTAATCCCTCTCAAAGGCCAATTAGATCCATAATTCAGGGAAACTCCCGACGTCATGGCGCCATTGTCCGATGTGAACACTATGATAGTGTTGTTCAATATCCCTTTATCGGAAAGAGATTTTACGATATCGCCCACGCTGTCGTCCAGTTTTTTAACCATAGCTGAAACAAAACATCATCATATTCTGTAGGTACAAGAGTTCACTTAGATCTAAAAATGACCAAATATATTTTAGAAAACACTCTAGATTTACAAACGTCATCGCTTTATATAATAATGCCTAGGTAAATTAACTAGGTTTGTATTTTGAATACCGAGATTAGTCTTCAGCGTCCTTATCTATAAGATAAGTTTTTTACAGGCCACAACGAAGGTCATGGCTAGAATACTGTTGTCACCTGCTAGTATGTGCCGCTGCGGTGACTCGATATATCACATGCGATGCGGCACACCTCGTCCGGTGACGCCTGGAGGACGGAAACGTGGTTGTCGCCGTAAGGCGCGTTGTGCGCCATCATCAGGAAAAAACGCTCCAACTACTACTGTTGTCACCTGCTAGTATGCGCCGCTGCTGTGACTCGATGTGTCGCATGCGGCGCACCTCGCCTGGCGGCGCCTGGAGAACGGCACCGTCGTTACCACCATAAGTCGCATGCGGCGCACCTCGCTTGGCGGCGCCTGGCAGATGGCGCCGGCGTTGCCACCGTGCGGCGCGTTGTGCGCCAACATGAGGATCAATTGCTACAACTACTGTTGTCACCTGCTAGTATGCGCCGCTGCCATGACTCAATGTGTCGCATGCAGCGCACCTCGTCTGGTGGCGCCTGGAGGATGGCGCCGTCGTTGCCACCGTGCGGCGCATTGTGCGCCAACATGAGGAACAATAGCTACATTTATTGTTGTCACCTGCTAGTATGCGCCGCTGCTGTGACTCGATGTGTCGCATGCGGCGCACCTCGTCTGGCGGCGCCTGGAGGATGGCGCCGTCGTTGCCACCGTGCGGCGCGTTGTGCGCCAACATGAGGAACAATAACTACAACTACTGTTGTCACCTGCTAGTATGCGCCGCTGCTGTGACTCGATGTGTCGCATGCGGCGCACCTCGTCTGGCGGCGCCTGGAGGATGGCGCCGTCGTTGCCACCGTGCGGCGCGTTGTGCGCCAACATGAGGAACAACGGTGACGACGAGTCGTGAGCTTTGATAACTGCAGATTACAACCATTAAGAGGGTAAATAAGTGGGAAAGAGTTATCCTTAAATCTGTAATGTTCACCCAATGTCTATTTAATTCAAAGTTACCACTAATAGAAACGATGAATGAAAATATTGATTTATTGGGTCCCTAAAACTAAACGAAAACTTTTACGTTTCTTTCTGTTTCCAGATTTAATTAATTCCAAAAAATGTTTTTAATGAATACTAAAATGAGTAGGTAAATGGAATTCGTTTGATTAATTTAGTTCAATTAATTCGTTTTGCGTTTTTACACACATACGCAGATTAACAAATTTGTAACTTTCTTCAATTCACGGTTATTATAAGGAATAGAATGGATATAAAAACTAAAAAGCAGCACCTGTTGCCGTAGAATTTAAGTGATTCAAAGCAGAAGTTATCTAAGTTAGCGAGTTAAAAAAATCTGGAAAACAACCTTTATGATAAACCGATAATTCTATGAATAAACCTCAGCTATCCAGCTAAGTCAAAAATAAAGATATTGGTTACTGTTTACTTGACATGGCCTCTCGGTTGTAGAGGTCGGTGACATAGCCCTCCGAGTCCCAGGCGGGAGTCGCGTTCCTGTACAAGTCGTAGCCGGACACGGTCCCAGAGCTCCACTGAAACATCAATCAAAAAGACACCTCTTGTAACGATCCTTCTTTATTATATTTGGTATCTTTCGAGCTGCGTAACTTTATTAGATTGCGCGTAGGATGGATAAACTTTGGAATGACAGTAATGTTTACTTTTCATTGCAGCCTTGTATCAAAAACAATTGAGGCTTTTAAAAATAATAAAATATATAAGTAGATAATAGGAACTTTAACTCAGGGTGATTTGTCAACATGTCATGTTTACTAAATATTCAACAATATTAGTCATTATAACTACTATAAGGGGTTCTTGTCCGTCACAAAGAAAAAGACTAATCATATTTTGACATACCTAATTACAACCAATTACAATTAAGCATATAAGTAGTTAATTAGTATTATTTTTTAATTTAATTTATTTTCTTATGTACCTATCTTGTTTTCTGCCACTAAAATTAACGAATAATATTACAACTTGACATTTGTAAACTCAAAAAAACATGAATTCATGAACGGTAAATACAACTTTTCCAAAACGAGCTAGCTTTAAATCGCAAGATTGGTCATACATATAAGCTCATATTAAAAACAAAATAAGTTTTAAGAGTAGACTTAATTGTTAATTAAGTCTTAATTGGTATCAAATAGGAAAATAGGAAATGAAATGGGAAAATGAAACATTTAAGAGTCCTTAATGTCCTTATCTTATATTTTTTTGTAATTTAACCAAAAGCCAAAAAAAATTTTTATTCCTTTCGTCCACGTACATAACCAAGTTTTGTAACTAGCTACATATACGAATGTTATTTTGGGGTTGGCACTAAGAAAAAGTTTAATACAAGGATGAACTTAAGATAAAATCATTCTTTGCTCGTGTCCCAGTTACGAACAACAAATTAAAAAATATTTTTTTGTAAACCAAGAAGGAAAATTCCACATTCGTAGCCAGTTAAAAAACTTGATTACGTACGTGGAAAGATTTTTAGTAGATAATTACCGATTCCTCGATCGTGTACTCATAGTAATCAATATACCCGCCCCGATGACCGAAGTGTGTATCGAAGCCACGCACAGTAGGCAGTGCCTCCGACCGAGCTAAACCTACATGCCACTTTCCCACCAAATGTGTCGAATAACCCAACTCCTTCAAATATTGTGGTAATATCTTCTCATTTAGTGGCAGAAATCTGTCCTCACTCTGCACTAGAGGATAACCTTGCATACCTGTAATTTACAAACGACACAATAAGGAAAATTTTAATTTTGGACATTGTTTAAGGTAAACACAATAAAGCTCTGTTTCATACTTAATACCAAGATAATTGACATTGAAGTGGAAGTATAAAATTTCGTTGCGGAGGCTAAATTGAATTTTTTATATTCTAATTAGAAGCCTCCGTCTTTCAAGAACGGGCCAGATTGCGTGGAGGGAATCAAAAATATTTTAAGAAAATCGTCAAGGAATGAATAACAAGAAAAGATGACGCCAACACACTGGATACAACTGAGTGGTGCCTATTTATAAAATGTCTACCTACCATTTTTTATTTATTAGGGAACCTTTAAATAGAAAAAATTGCACACATTGGTCGCTTTTATACTTTATCGTCACGTGCCACGGCACGGTAAAACTCTGTGGTTTCATTAATAAATCGACCATAGGCTATATACTTTTCACTATTTATGAATGAAGCCATTTTACCGCCGAGTTTTACCGTGCCGTGGCACGTCACGATAAAGTATAAAAGCGACCACTGAGGATTCTTTAATTTCCATTCCAAAATACCTATTACACTACAAAAAAAAACAAAAATTAAGGTTTTCATAACAAAAAGTTTATATGATTGGGAACAACAAACACATCTTAGCCCAGGTAAATACAGGTTTTTTAGGACATAAGGTTATCGACCTAGATGGAGAAGACACATAAAGAAAAATGTAAATGCCAGGCCTAGTTTAAGTACATTATATTGTAGGTACATCATATCATACATTATGTTAATGCAGCTAGAATTTTATAAAGGGGCATTTGTTAATGGAGCTAAAATTAATATAAAGGGGCTATAATTTTTTTCCTTCATAACAATTTTGAAACCAGAATTACTTACAACACTTTTTATAGAAAAAGTAGATTTAAATTACACTAAGAAAGATTTTGTAATATGGTAGACCGTAGACGAAGCAAAAAAACACTCATGATGTAAGTAGAAAATATATATAGTATAGCCATCAGTTTCTAAACTTCTGTACAATTTATGTTTCCAAATGTACATATAATTTTAAAGAAGCCCTTTTCTTCGGTGACCAAAATTACATCAGAAACGACCTAATGGGTATTATTCTGTACCTAAAGTTTTTTATTGTACCAACCCAAGGTATGAGCATGTTTTCCGGTGAGCAGTGCCGAGCGTGAGGGCGTACACAAGCAGTGAGTGTAGAATCGTTCTAACACCACACCGGTTTGCGCCAGCAGGTCGATGTTCGGTGTGCGCACTTGCTCCGACCCGTGGAAACTCACGTCGTCCCAGCCCTGGATAAACGATCGGGTCAAAAACTATGTAGTATGAATCTTTAAGCAAATCAAATAATTTTTGTTGAATATTTTTTGATTTTCAATTTTTAAGTAGTAACACTCCTATATGTATATAAATTATAAACTGAAATAGATGTCATATACTCGTACTTCAGAAAAAGTGACCAAGTCCTCGGGTGTCCGATGCCAAACTTCAGCTTTCGCGGCTGACGCCCTGACCACTATACCACCCGGTCACGGCGGAACTTGTCGAACTTTCTCAAGTAAATATATGCAATCTCTGAATTTGAAACGGCTAGGCGCCGTTGACTTGGTCACTTTTTCTGGAGTATATGACATCGATTTCAGTTTATGTAGTAAAAGTTAAGGTTCTGCGTCTTTTCTGTTAAGGCGACGATATATGCAAACACGTCAAATCGAGGTGTTTTTGTGCAAGGTTTTTGAAGAAAACAAACCACGTTGGAGCATGAATGTTACATTTTCTGTAGGGGCATATAGTTGTGTTCGCTGTACCGATACGTGCTTGGTCTTGTATAACATAATTAGGTATATATATCATCGTTAAGAAACTGTTTTGGAGAAAACTTGTCGCAAGTTTTATGTCGGTCAGAAATAATTCTATGTTGCGAAATTAAACATAACTACGTCTTAGCACATTACTAATGTTCGGCAGATACTATAGTCGTATTAAGCGCTTAATAAAGGTTTAAGACGCAAAACCTTGTAAGAGCCTGTAATAATCAGAACTATGCAATTGCTAATAAAACTTATAGGCGTTTATTCTATTGCAGCCAGAGACATGTTTCATGTGTCAAATTCGAGTAATATGATTAGTAATTTTGAGTGCGGAAATTCGTTCCACATAGCTTAGGTTATAGTACGCTTGCTTACTAAGTAGATATGTCCGAGTTCAAATCTAGGCTGATGTTAACTTTTTTGTTTATTTTTTATCTCATTTCTCATTTATATTTTCAATCCTGATCCTAAGCGATTTATAGGTATTTTTGGACAAAAAAAAGTCAAATCATACTATAGTATAGTCAAGTTACTAGTTAGTTTAATCTTTTTATTTTGACTTTTTTACCCAATATATTTAAACTACCAACTTATAAAAGAGACTAATTCATTATTAAATTTTTACAGTGGGTATGGGTACTTTTTACCATAGACGGCCTCATCCATGTTTTTACCATAATTTGTATTACAAGAGCGCGTTTGTTCGAGCAGTTTCCATCCGAGGCGACGTTGCCAGCTTACTTTCATTTGCTCATTTCGCTTCTTGCTTTGCGCTGTTGCAAGCTAGATCTATATTATGATATGAATGACGGATTCATTGAATAGAATCAAATGCGCTTGAAGTTGAAACACATTCGTGCATTTGTCAATGATTTGTCCACATCATCGTGATAGGTTATATATCTCTCTCTTTACTATGGAATAAGAAAGAAACAATCGGCTCGGCTGTCCCGGTACTCTGCGATGTCTGGTCGCGCCATTAGGTTTATTATGGCTTATTGTATGTTCGTTTTCGTACTATTTAAAAGATATAGTGAATTATTAATGTTATTATTAGGTAGGTAAGTAGATATGGAATTAATTTAATCGTATAAGTATATATACCTACCAATATAATTTCTCACAATCCCTAAAATGAAAAAACCAATAAGTACTCGTAAGGTACGATGGGGTAAGATCGGACCATTTTTGAACTAGTTGGTCAGCTTTCAGGGCTGACTTTTATGCTTTACCTTTGTAAAAATTTCTCGAAATATTAATCCTTGTTTCAAATCAGTATGAAGTGTACCTAAGCTGTTTGTCGTGTATAAAATTTCAAAATCTACTTCTTCTACTTAAGATTGGACTATTCAATAAAATATACTCTTAGTAAGTTTTTAGGTGCTAGTTTTCTTCCACTTATCGATTTTGCCAGCTTTGTAATGCAATAATAAATTTTGAAGTGCCCGTTCTAGAGCTTATATGATCTTGTTTAGATTAATATTATACGAAAATAAATCATACTCGAAAGGTTTTTTATACTAAAACATTTTTTGTAAAAGTGGAGTATGTGTCAGTTTTCCGTCCATACTTATTGATATATTGATATTCAAGTTTTTCAAATTAAAGCTTATAATTAATATATCAATTAAAGAATAAATAATTATTATCAATGGCCAATTTGACCTCAAAAAGTTTTTTCCATGTAGACGGAGAGCTGGCCACGTCAGATATGACACAATAGTCAGGTTTCATTGCTCTCATTATTGTGTCATATCTGACGTGGCCAGCTCTTAGTCCAATAAATTTGTAGCAGTTTAATCAGGTGGACGGCAACCCGGACGGGAAACTAGCATAACCACCCTATGCACGGTTTCAAATAATAGATATAATTATAAACCGCCTGTATTATGTTCATGTCAACCTTTCAGCATTTTCTCAAACTTTTCAAAAACGAGTGAGTTAAAAATATTAAGAGTGGAAAGACAAGATGTTTCAAACCTTTGAAGCAAGATGTTTCAAAATTTAAAAAAATTTAAAAAACTCTTTTGGCTATAATTCTTTTTTTTTCCCAGCCTACTTGAAGAGATATATTATATGGACGTATCCATACTAATATTATAGTGTGTCTGTCTGTTAACTCTTCACGCTTAAACCGCTCAACTAATTTAGATGAAATTTGGTATGTATAAGGGGGTGAAAACGGAATGGAAGTTTATATGGAATTGTTGCTCCCTGTTGACTTGAAATAGCATACGTACTAGTTTTATATTTGCTCTTAGATTTTACTAACTATTAGTAACTTTTATTTTGCGTTTTATTATGTAATTCCATATCGCTCATGTTAATTTCGCGCAGACGAAGTCACGGGTAAAAGCTAGTATTTTAATATTGTAATGGATTTTGATATGGTAAAACTTTTGAAATAGATGGCAATTAACCAAAACTAACCCAAAAATGTACCCAAAAAACCGTGACAACCCTATACACGACACGATACAACCAATCCATACTAATATTATAAATGGGAAAGTGTACGTGTGTGTTTGTTTGTTTGTTCGTCTTTCACGGCAAAACGGGGCGACGAATTGAAGTGATTTTTTAAATGGAGATAGTTGAAGGGATGGAGAGTGACATAGGCTACTTTTTGTCTCTTTCTAACCCCCCACTTCCCTAAAATGGGGGGTGGAAGTTTGTATGGTTTGTTACCCCGAATTTAACGCAAGCGAAGCCGCGGGCAAAAGCAGGTATTATATGTTATTAACTTACTCGTGCTGACTTTTCATGTTTTTAATTATTTTGTGTAATTTCAATTTATAATTCTTATGTGAGACCACAAACGCTTTTATATTTGTAATTTTTTTTAGTAAAGAACACTTATGGTATATGTATAAATGAAAATGATGAAAAAATTAATCTTAAACTTTAGGTTGAATTAAGTTATTTGCTTTTTGGCTATGGTTTTCTGTGAGGTACTTCCCCAGTCGAGCTCTGAGCCAGGTCCAGATTTGAGCGTGATAACATTCGCTGAACTGTGCCTTACCACAGTTAGCGAGATAACATTCGGAGTGCCCATACCTCCCTTTTGGACGTAACATACCCGTGTCTAAACCTGTTCCTAGTAACCAACTAGGTACACATTTAAAAAATGTTCACAGCAACAATTAATAAGATCCAGTCTTAAATGCCACGCAAAAACAAATCAAACCATTTTTTGTGACAAACAATTGAATTTATAGAACGAAACTTTTTTGTCTATAAAGATCACATGTATGCGTGACTTCGGCAGCAGATAGCATACATCCTCCATACGACCCTCTTGAACCTGATGTTTATTCAGTGTTGGGCGTAATTTATTAGATGGTACCTACTTTTGTAATGTATTAAATTGCTAATTAAATTACAAGAAAATCAATTATATTAAGTAATTGAAATTGCTTGTAATTGAGATTACATGTTAGTAGTATTTCCGATTACATATAATTTGTAATTGCAATTACTTTTATCTTAACTACTTTTACTTGTAACTTCGATAATTTGAAATAATATACAAGTTCAATTTATTTTTGGGTCAGTGGGGGCAGCTACCAGATCCCTCGCTGCAACGCGAAAATGGTCTTAGAAGACCTTCCCTCAATTTCAAACTAATAACGTTACGGATTTTGGAAAAAACATACAGGATGCGAGAAAGAGGTCACATTTGGTAAACTTCTTTTTGATGCCAATCGATCCCATTCTTGTATGGGATCAAAAATAATTTGCGGCTAGAAAAGCCACAAATTGAGAAAAACTTTTCCCATACTTTATGAAAATTATTTATTTTTATTTTTCACATGCTGCTTTTTTATGCCAATCGAGTCCATTCCTATCGTTTCTAATAGTTTCCTATTAGGGGTCAACTTACGGTAATGTACTAAAAAGCTACAAATTAAATATTTTCCATACATTTACTATAAATAATAAATAAATAAATAAATATTATACGACAATCTTACACAAATCGACCTAGGCCCACAGTAAGCTCAATAAGGCTTGTGTTATGGGTACTAGACGACGATATATATAATAGATAAATATGGATAAATACTTAAATACATAGAAAACATCCATAACTCAGGAACAAATATCTGCGATCAACACACAAATAAATGCCCTGACCAGGATTCGAACTCGGGACCTCCTGCTTCGTAGGCAGGGTCACCACCGACTGGGCTAGGAGATCGTCAAATAAAGAATAAGTGATTTTTAGGGTTCCGTAGCCAAATGGCAAAAAACGGAACCCTTATGGATTCGTTATGTCTGTCTGTCTGTCTGTCCGTCCGTATGTCACAACCATTTTACTCGGAAACTATACGACGTATCTGAATAAAATTTACACATAAGGTGTATTTCTGTATGCCGCTACTTGAAATTTGAAAAAAAAAATATTTTAAGGGGGGGCGCTCGATACATGAAACTAAATTTCAAAAAATCTTTTTACCAAATATCAACATGTGACACATCAATCGATAGGTCTTTAAAAATAATATTGAGGTTTGTTTGATCTTTTTGTGATTAAATGAATATTTTTTGAAATAATCGCTTCGAAAGTCAGAAAAATTGTGTAGCCCCCCCTGTAACTTTTGAACCGTAAGTCCAAAAAATATGAAAAAATTTGAGGAGATGCGCCTTAGCATATACTTTCTACGAAAATTGTTTGGCCATTTTTGAGTTATTTCCAAAAAACTTCTTCCATAGGCATCAGATACGACCTTTTGGTATTAGTTTGGTTCTTATTCCATTGAAGGTACGGAACCCTCCTATGCGTGATCTGACACGCACTTGGCCGGTTTTTTTAACCTTTCAGTTAACCAACAGTCGTTGTTATTAAGCATACCGGAAGAAACATTTAAGTAAAATGTGTAGGTACCTGAAAAAAGCGCCATCGCCATTATATCAAAATGCAACTAGGTAGAGGTACACAATAGTGTTGGAGGATGTGTGGTTTGTATTTGCAACTAAAGGCTAATTTTCCATATAGGTAATTGAATTATCCGATGTTCTCCCGATGCGGTCTTATCCCAACGCACTTCACCGTCCTCATTGAAAGCGTTTTTGACCATCTCTAATTTCGTTATAGATACTAAAAACCTGGATTTTTCAGAGCAGAAGAGGACATAAAACAAATTAGTTACAAATAATATTATCTTCAGTTAAGTACATTTTATTTGAACTTTTATTTTGAAAGACTTGACACGTACTTGACACATAGAAATATAACCGCCATGATGAATGCTTATTTTGGATATTTAGAATAAAACATTATAATTGTGCGATTATGATACTGTAGGTAATGGCGTGCGTTGGCCAAGTCGTTTTATATTATAGGTAACTTAAATTATTTCGTCATTGATTACCTACATACAATAGTAAATTTAATTAAGTAAGTACACATAAAATGAAATTATTAACAAAGCGCCATCTTACTGTAAAAGACCGCGATTGTTTGACTATTTAAACATGTCAACATTGAATTGTCATAGTTCATCTCAAGTATACTAGATGGCAGAAGCGGAAGCTACGATTATAAAAACGCAAAATGCAGTCGTCAATCGTGATACCTGTCACCTTAACATTATAAATTATAAGTGGACTTTAAAGCCTAATTTTTATTTTTAAACGCTTATTCTTAGATGCAAATCTTCTTCTTTATATCTGTACTAGCTTTTGCCCGCGGCTTCGCTCGCGTTAAATTCGGGGTAACACCCATATAAAATTTTACCCCCTCTTTTAAGGGGTTGGGTGCAGATTTCCAAAAAAAAAATGATGCACGATTTTTTTGTTAGTCACAAATAGTCCGCATACCATTTAATAGCTTTCTACCTTGAAAATTGCGGAATGCTCCATACGAACTTCCAATCCCCATTTTAGGGAAGTGGGGGGTTAGAAAGAGACAAAAAGTAGCCTATGTCACTCTCCATCCCTTCAACTATCTCCACTTAAAAAATCACGTCAATTCGTCGCCCCGTTTTGCCGTGAAAGACGGACAAACAAACAAACAAAAAAACACACACATACACTTTCCCATTTATAATATTAGTATGGATAGTAAAAGCTAATGTTTTTAATAAGTATAAAAGTTAACAATTTGGGTACATTATGTATATCGTTCACTTTTATATTTTCCACTGAAAAGTCGTCCTTTTTCCTGAATGTTTTTAACTCGCTCACTTTAGTGTCTACCAATAACTATTAGCATTAATATATTGCCAGCCAATATAGAAGTCGAAAGTACAGGGGACCGTAGAGCTGGCGCTTACCTCTCCCAGTAGACGGAGAGCTGGCCACGTCAGATATGACACAATAATGAGAGCAACGAAACCCATGTAGTTAGTTTGCTATACAATGCTTATTTCTAGATCCAGACATCTGGCAGCTGTAAAATGGTGGAGGTCAAAGAATGCAAATAACTTGAAGAAAACAAATCCTACAGTTCTGGGTTTAATAAAACATTATGGGAAATTATGTAATTAATTAGGTTATATCATATCCAGAAGGTTCTATTGGGGGAAAGTAGTGCCAAATGATGTAAAATGCAATTTTTAGTTAGTCGCCTACTGTTTTTGTTTCCGCAATAATAGACAATGTTTTTTAATCTAATGTTAAAATATAGGCCCTGTCCTCTATAAATTACACAACTTTGGCATTTTTTACCTATTTTGGTATTACTTTTTTTCAACTTAAAAACTTTGTTGGTCTGTCACTCTGACCTCCACCCATTAATGCCCAGATCTAGCAATAAGGATGGTAAAGCAGTCTAACTAGACACGTTTCATTACTCTCATTATTGTGTCACATCTGGCGTGGCCAGCTCTTAGACCACAGCGTATAGCCTTAGCTGTACAGAGAGGTAACGCGGCCAGCGTTATGGGGACCATGCCGCAGGTGGACCTTTTGGACGGGGTATTCTTTTTATAGTTGGGTTTTTATAGGTAGGTTTATTTTTTATATTTTTAATTAAAAAATAAAAAAGCATTTATTGTCACAGAAATAAATAAAAAATACAAAAAGAAACACAGACACGTAGACATACACCGAAGTAAACAAAAAAACATAAAACAATACACAAGAAGGGAAAGGGAAAAAATACAAGTAACACACAACTTAAAAACTAAACTAAATTTCGCGACAATTCGGAGCTCAGCATTTGCCGCGAGCTCGGTCGGCTGCACAGCGCTGTTTTTCAGTCCGCGCCTGTCTCTTGGCTTATACAGATTAAAAATTAAAAAGCTAGTTAAGGGGAAACATCGCATTCACTGGTCGCACTCAATTTTTATTACATATTAGCAATAAACATTATAACTAAAACCTATGACACTTTACAGATTAAACATGATTTACCTTTAGTAATTCTAATTAGTAATAGTAATTAGTTTGTTAGTATAGTTTTAATTTGTTAAGTCTATCTTTAGTTTTTTAGTGCATACATTATGTTACATTATTACTATGAATAAACACTTTTGAGGTTTAATAATTAAATATAGAAGTCATATAATTAAGAGAATTACAGTTAGTACACACAAGTGGCACAGAAAAATAGGTCCAAATACGGCCCGTTTTTCCGAAGAGAGCTGAACGAATGTATGAGTTAGAATGAATTTGAATGAATGAGCGAGACTGTTTTAATAAACTATTACAATTCAATTCAATTCAAATTATTTAATTATTTAAGTCGTAAAAAAATTGTAATGTTGATATGGCTACAAAGATTATCTCGCGTTTAGCTGAGCCGATTTTGATGAGTTTGCAGAAAAGTATTTTTTATATACTGGAAAGTGTTTTGGTATACAACAAATGGAAACCCCCCTGACGCCATCCGTAGGGATCCGTTATTAGAGTTTGTTCGGAAAGATATAAGTATGGTGGTTTATATGGGAGCTAATACATTTTATGACACTTCTCTTTCCGAACAGCTTTTAAGAGATTTATTCGTCAATTCAGGGACATTACAAGGTATAGCAGAGTGACTATAGCGTATGTAGAAATACATAGGGTGACCATGATTTACTAAATATAAGATTAAATTTACTTGAAAAATAAGATTGAGAAGAAATCAAAACTGTGAATGCAGTTTTTGTTTTTAGGAAAAATAAAAAAATGTTTCCTTTGAGCGAATTGAGCTATCTCAAGGTTTTAAGGTAGTTTCCCTCCAGGGCCCGACTTATCTTTCCACCCTGTATATTATACACTTAAAACGATAATTTAAATTTAACTTTTGCCATGACAATAAAATACAAGTTGTTTGTAATTTGCTCATCTCAAGGAAGCACGGCTAGATTGCCATTATTTAATGGGAGTAAGGTTGTCATTTGTTTCGTGGTAACGATATATCGATCGATATCGATATTTACTATGGATGGGTTATACTCAAACAAAATGAGCAGAAAAAATACTTCCAGAGTTATTTCATAACCTAGCAACGATTCTGTTATGTTTATCTATTTTGACAATCATAACATCTTTGTCATTCTCATTGTTATAAAATTACAGTTTGTCTTTTTCTCACACGGGTGACGGGAGCTCATTGGCACGTCCGCATCTCAAGCTGGCCGGTGCGCGACTAGCGACAATTGTTTGAAATCACTCATTTTAAGTGCTTCACTTCTGGAGCGAGCATAACCCATCTGTCATTATTATCTATCATAGGGTTCAACGTCGTATCATAAGGTTCAGCGTCGACCGACCAGTGGCACCCTCATTGGGGGGATTGTATTTCTAATAAACTAATCAAATTATATTATATTATTATGTATGTAGTTTAAGCGTAGTTTAAGTATTTGTATGGTACATGAATGTACCTTTATATTTACTAGTGTTTACCTGCAGCTTTATGTGTTTTGGAACTTTTTATTAGTATCTTTTTTGCATAGTTTGTCTTTCACCATTTGTATTTAATTCTCTCTCATTTTCTCATGGGTCGGCTGGAAGAGATCCCTATCAGGGATAAGCTCGCCTTTGTGCATATCTTTTTTATATGTTACAGTTGTTTTTATGTTATACCTACTTGTTTATGTGCAATAAAGTGATACTTACATACATACATACATACAATTTCTGTATAATCCATCATGTTAACTTGTATTCATTCTAATTCCGCAACTTATAATCTATTGTAGCATTACGCTACGTATCGTACGACATCTGTCGACTTTCTTTAGAACTTCTGAACTTCCGTGTCTAAGGCTAGGTCACGGTTGATATATAAAAAAGCGTACATTGTGATTCACGGCATTACAGGTAGATGGTGCTTATATCAGTCCGTATTTTGTAATACGTCTGGCAGTTATAAAATTGAGATAAGACTCGCGCTAATTTTGAATGTGAATTTTGAGGTATTCCAGATTGTCAAAAGAAAAAAGTTGATTTTTGATGGAGTCTGTCAGAGCGCCGTGAGATTTTGAAAGAAAAAGAGATAATCTGGATTTGTTCTGGTCTTTTTTGCCATAATTTGCTTAGCTGCATCGTGATAAAGTGCGATTTATTTCAAACATTGTATGGCAAGTGCTATTGTTGCATTGTTGGAGCAGAAATAAAACCGAAACCCTTGCCGGGCGAAGAGGCCCAATATAAATTATTTAGCAAGTGCTATACCCTGAAACCGCCTGATTCCGGAAGGCCCTTGTGGATGCCGGGCCGGCGGGACAGTCTGCAGCTGCCGCGATTTCCGCGGGTTTCTTCGCCACATCATCGGAGAGTTAGAGTCCGCATCCAGCGGGCTCTCGCAAGTGAGAAAAGGAGTTCAGCGAGCTATTGGGTCCGCCGTATCAAAGCGGACACTGGCCCACGAACTCTTTTTTAATTTAAGCAACAGCTTTTGCATCCTGCTTTCGAGAACATCAAATTATTTATATTTTTGTTAAAAAAACGTTACAAATCGGATTCCTTTTTTGTATCCAGTATTTTTGTGCCATAATAGTTTTTTTTGTTGTTTTGCTAAATTTCCCCAAATTCCAATTGCCTCGTTTGACGGGCGTATGAAGACCTGGCTCTTTAATTTAGGCTACGTTCAGCCAGCGCATCATCTGTCACCATCCATATCACCCGTCTCATTAACCCATTATTTTCCTGCAGCCAAATTATTACTAGCCGAGTCTTTATTTTTACTTACCGGTTTTGCTAACTATTGAATTTGTAATGTCCTTGTTTAGGTACAGTCGTCTTCATTTTTGAGTGAAGTGCTAATATTAAATATTTTTAATTATTGTAATTTAATTACATTCTGGTCACTAGGGAGGTTGTTGAATGTGAAAGTGAAATAGGTACAGTTCTCTTCATTTTTAAGTGAAGTGCTAAATTTAAATATTTTTGTTATTATAATTTAATTGTATTCTGACCACTAGGGAACTTATTGAATGTGAAATACCCTTATTTAGATGCCATTATTGTGATTTTTACGTGAAATGCTAAATTTTAAATAATTGATAATTTTTGCTAATATTAAATATTTTTACTTTGTCGTCAAAATTAAACGTATTAATGCAAGTAAGAAGTGTCTCACTGCAAAATGGCGCCCGAGAAGGTAAAGAACTCTGGATTTACTTTTAATAATTGTAATTAAATATTTTTTTTTTTTTTTTTTGGATTTGTGAGACGGTGACCGTAGACCGGTCGCGGTTCTATTAACCTTGATTTTGGTTTGTTTCAGCCTGCTGCCTCCTTACGTCCCATCACTAACCCGAATTCCGTCATATAAAAAATTGCTTTTATTTATGTTAAAAAAAAAACGAATTTATCTGTTGCCCTTTACTTATGCCTTTTTCTCAATTACCCGTAACATATCCCGAATATAGATGTCATATACTTCAGAAAAAGTGACCAAACCCTCCGGTGTCCGAGGCCAGATTTGAACTGGCGTCTTCAGCTTTCGCGGCTGACGTCCTGACCACTAGACCACCCGGTCACGGCGGAACTTGACAAATTTTCTCATGTATATGCAATCTCTGAATTTGAAACGGCTAGGCGCCGTTGACCATACTCTAAGGGCATGCGCAGTACGTGCTTGCACCTCCTATCCGAATCTCTTACGTGATTCTGGTATAGCGAGAGAAATGGTGCTGCCATCTATGAATCTTGAAGCAAATCAAATTATTTTGTTCAATATTTTTTGATTTGCAATTTTTAAGTAGTTACACTACTATATATAAACTGAAAATAGATGTCATATACTTCAGAAAAAGTGACCAAACAGCCGGGTGGTCTAGTGGTCAGGACGTCAGCCGCGAAAGCTGAAGACGCCAGTTCAAATCTGGCCTCGGACACCGGAGGGTTTGGTCACTTTTTCTGAAGTATATGACATCTATTTTCAGTTTATATATAGTAGTGTAACTACTTAAAAATTGCAAATCAAAAAAATATTGAACAAAATAATTTGATTTGCTTCAAGATTCATATCCCGAATACCTTATTTCATAGTCTGAGTCCTGTAGTTAGAGCCCGTAGACGTTAGGGAATTCGCAGGTAAGTCAGACATAGAATGTATGATTTGCGTTTTGTTATTTTTTTCAGAAACTGAACTTGTTTTTTTTAAATTCGAACTCTAACTTGGCATTTAGACTTCGAGTGTTATTTTCTTTCTTTGACTTAAGCGCTTGGTTTAGACCACGGATATACTCCAACTTCGGATTTTATTCTTTTAGGTAGATTAACTTTATTTTTTGTTTGAACTTGCAACGCAAGACAACATTCGACTTTTCGCCATGTCGCACTTAAGTAATGAAGGATCAATTGCTGAGACACCTCATGCGCACTCATCTTTAAACTCGTACGATCCGAGGATTTTAGATCCAATGGCAGACGATGAAGAACAGTTTTTTGATTCTGAACCACGACCTCAGGCGATGCATATGTCCGGACTTCCCCCGCCTTTTCCTTTCAAAGATTATTCACTTACGAAATGGAACTTGAACTTTTCCGGGGACACTTGTGTTCGCGAATTTTTCTTTCGAATCGAGGAAGAAGGTATGGCGCGTAACGTCAATCCTTCATATGTTGTCAGACGTTTCCATGAATTGTTGTCAGATAGTGCCTTGAAACATTTTAGGGCAATCAGATATCAAGGTCTTACTTATGCGGAATTAAAGTCTGAATTCGTTAAAACCTTCGACGTAGCCGATTTCGATTTCAAGCTTGAGAGCCAACTTCGCGCTTTATCACAGAAGGACAACCAGTCAGTGGTTGATTTTGTTATTCAGGCGCGCGATCTAAACGCAAAGCTTCGTACACCGGTTTCCGAAGACAACCTGTTTAACATTATTAAATATGGAATGAATCCTAGATATCCGTTGGACCTGGGTATGTCCTTAAACTACGTCCGGACCTGGGTATGTCCTTAAACTACGCCAAAAAGAGAGGTATGGGCACTGCGAATGGCATCTCGCTAAGTGTGGTAGGGCACGTTCAGCGAATGTCATCGCTCAAATCTGGAGCAGAGCCCGACTGGGGAAGTACCTCCACCTTACAGAAAACCACAGCCAAATAGCACTAGACCCTACTCATAGTGTTGTGTTCCTGCTGGTGAGTAAGGTTGCCAAAGAGCTCAAAGAGGACCCAGTGTGTTAACGATGAGGGACCTTCTTGTTCCTTTAGTCGTCAACACAGTGAATCCTCCTTTTTGTAAAGGGTCGGCAACGCGCATGTGACTCCTTTGGAGTAGCAGGCGTCCATAGGTTACGGTAGCTGCTTACCATCAGGCGGGCCGTATGCTTGTTTGCCACCGTCGTGGTATAAAAAAAAAAAAAAATATCATCCTTGTCTTGCAACTAACGTGGTCAGGGATATTGATGGTTTGTTAGAAGTCGCGAAAAATTTTGAAGCCTTTCAAGGTTCACGTCCAGCACGTTTGGCTATTGCACCGATTAGTGCTCAAGTTGTAGGTCAACCCAGTTCTATAGTGTGTATGAAGTGTGATGCAACTGGTCACAACTATCGTAATTGTCCTAACGTTTCAGGGGCAGTGTGCTTCAAGTGTAAGCGTGTTGGTGCAATCACACGCGATTGTCCTAGTTGTAATTCTGGTCCGTCAAAAAACGAATAAGTGGCGCACTGAGAGGTCCATCGGTGTCGCCCGTTTATATGAATAATTCCCCGGATAATAGACTTTTTATTGATGTTTTAGTTGCTGGCTCTTCGGTAAGAGCTCTTTTAGACTCTGGTGCTCAGGTTTCACTAATTGATATATCCCTCTTATCGGAGCTCGGTATAACATATCACAAGGATATCCGGCCTTATGTTGTCTCCGCCGACAATTCTCCTATTGAAATTCTAGGCGGTTTGGACGTCCCCATTCTTTTTAGTGGCATTCGCGTTCTGCACCCCTGTCTAGTAAGCAGTAATCTTCCTACTGCATTTATTTTAGGAATTGAGTTTTGGAATGCTGTTGGTCTCATTGACATTTTAAAGAAGGCATTCCGTGATGGTTTGTCAGGTAAGCTTTACGTCGCTTCACATCATGTTCCTGTTGCAGTCCCACGAGTAGGTGAGGTTCGCTATGTCCACCCTCGTACGGTGCTTGCACCACTGCAGGAATCAAAACTCCAATGTGTTATTGACGAGTTTGAGGAGATTTCTTCTGATAAAGCTGGATTAGGTTGTACTTCGTGGCTTTCGCATAAAATTGAGACTGTTGGTTCGCCCATCCGTCAACGTTACTATCCCTTATCTCCAGTCAAACTCAAGATTCTCAACGAAGAGATCGACAAGATGTTAGAGTCAGGCGTTATTCGTCCCTCACGATCACCCTGGGCTTCCCCAGTGGTGATGGTTACCAAGAAAGATGGTAGTGTCAGATTTTGCGTGGACAGTAGGAAGTTGAACAGCGTTACCATCAGGGATTCATACCCTCTCCCGCGCGTCCAAGACATCCTTGATAACCTACGAGGTGCCAAATATCTAACTTCGTTGGATTTTAGGAGCGCCTTTTGGCAAATCCCCTTAGCTGATAAGGCCAGTTGTGAGAAAACGGCCTTTATTGTACCCCAAAGGGGCCTCTTTGAGTTCGTTCGTCTCCCTTTTGGTTTAACCAACGCTGCGTCCGAGATGCAGAGGCTTACTGACATGATTGTCAATTTTGAATATACCCCTGAGTCTGAGGATTTTATCTTCGGCTATGTTGATGATTTGATTTTGGTGTCTCGTGATTTTGACAGTCATATGCGGCTTATTCGTAAGGTTCGTGATAGGTTGAAAGAAGCTGGTCTTACGGTTAATTTAGATAAGTGCGAGTTTTGTAAGTCTGAATTGAAGTATCTCGGCTACATCGTCAATGAGCGTGGTCTTCAAACTGATCCAAAGAAATTAGAAGCTATTAGGGATTACCCTACCCCTTCTTCTGCCAAGTCTCTACGTGCTTTCATTGGTATGTGTTCGTATTATCGCCGTTTCGTGGATGGTTTTTCTTCGATTATTGCTCCTCTGACGGCACTTATTGGTAAGAGAAAGGGACGTGATCCCATCGATTGGAACGATAGTGCTAGTAAAGCTTTTTCTAAATTGAAGGATGCCTTGATGAGCGCTCCGTTGATGGCTTGCCCGGATTTTTCGAAACCTTTTATCCTTCAATGTGACGCTAGCCAGGTTGGCTTAGGCTCGGTCCTGGCTCAAGAGTTTGACGGCGTTGAACATCCAATTGCTTATTATTCTCGTTTATTCACTAAAGCTGAACGTGGATACGGGACAACCGAACATGAGCTTCTCGCCGTTGTTGATTCCATAAAGCATTTCCGCGGATATCTCGATGGAATGAGGTTTAAGATCATTACTGACCATATTGCTCTTAAATGGTTGATCACCCTTGATAATCCTACCGGGCGCTTGGCTCGTTGGGCAACTTTGATTTCCCAATATAACTTTGAGATTGAACATAAAAAAGGTGTCCTTAATGTTGTTCCAGACGCCTTGTCCCGCGCTCAAGTTGGGCTTATCTCATTCGCGCGTGGCATGGATCCTTCTGGAGATCCTTGGTATGAACGAATTTACCAGGGAGTTTTGGACAATCCTCAAATGTTTACTGCATTTGCTCTTCGGGATGGTGTCTTAATGCGCAGGGTATCTATCGAAAACCCTTTAGCACCTAATCCATGGCGTATAGTTCTTCCTGCTTCAAGGACTAGAGAAGCGGTTGCTGAAATTCATAATGGATTTCCCAACGTTCATCCTGGTGTTATGAAAACGTATTTAAAAGCTCGTGACTTATACTATTGGCCGAATATGTACCGTGATGTTACAAGGTTCCTTTCCGAATGTCAGATTTGCAAGTCTTATAAAATTGCAAATTCACAACCTCGTGGACTTCGCTTATTTCCTCGTCATGTTGCGGCTCCAATGGATCTTCTTTCCATTGACTTAATTGGTCCTTTACCGGTTAGCCGTAATGGGTGTCGTTATATTTTGACTTTGGTTGACGTTTTTACCAAATTTGTTTGGTTGGTCCCTTTGAAGTTGGTGAATGCGAGGTCAATATCGATGGCATTAGAGTCGGAGGTTATTTTGCGGTACGGTGTTCCTACTAACATTCTCTGTGACAACGCTACAGTTTTTCATAGTCGTCAATTTCTGGATTTCCTGGCGAGCTATAATATTCCAGGTCCGTGTTATACCCCATATTATTCGCCACAAGCGAATGTTGTGGAGAGATATAACCAGGTCGTGATTACAACTTTGAGCATTTTAGTTGAAAATGACCAACGCAGTTGGTCGGGTCATTTACATCGGGTCGCTCTTTATTTAAACTCTTGTATAAATTTGGCTACTGCTTATACACCGAATTTTTTGATGTACGGCCGCGAGTTGTCAATGATTCGTGAACGTGTTGAGAATCAGGTTGTGGACCAAGATGTGGGACTCAGCCGGATGGAACACGCTTCGAATCTTCAGACGCTTCGTGAGGTGTACGATAAAGTTTCTGATTCGATGGCTTTAGCCTTTCATCGTAACGCCGCCAAGTTCAACACGAACCGTTCTTCGCCAAGAATCGTTGGTGACCAAATCGTTTGGCGCCGGAATTTCCAGCGTGGATCCGCTGATCCTTTTCGAGGCGGTAAATTCGCTCCACGTTTCGTTCGGTGCCGTGTGGTTAGACGGGTGTCTCCACAGGTATATGTACTGGCTGATACCGATTCCGAGCACGTCGGTACCTATCATATTAAAGATATCTTGAAATAGTTTCTTCTTTCGGCCCGTTCAGTTTTCTCAAAATTCTAAAATGCGCTTTAGTCCGCCATTCCCTTGTCGGTAATCCTTGCTTGATTTGTTTCTTATCGTTTTTTTGTTTTCGTTTGAGCGTTTCCTTGCTCCTTTTTCCAGATTTGACCTTTTTTACCGTTGGTGTTTAAGGCTTCGTTTATCTTTCCCGGTCTATGATAGCCTGGTTGTATAATTTGATGACTCGATGTGAGGGATTAAGATCTGTGGCCAGGTGCAGTTTCTGTCCTATCCCGGCCGTCACGTCTTGGACCGCGTGACGCGTTGGTTGGCGTTTTGTCATCTTGTTAATCTATTAGGTTAGTCTTTAGGGGTAATGTTAATAACTGGTTAGTTTTGTTTTTTTTTGGAATTCGTTTAGGGTTCTCTTGTTGTGCCTTTTTTTGGCCTTAGCATTAAGTTGTGTTTGTTTTTGTTGCTTGGGGTTAGTTTTCTTGTGTTTACTTGTGTTGTTGTTTGTTTGTTTCTTTGTTTGGTAGGGAGATGCTGTAGCATTACGCTACGTATCGTACGACATCTGTCGACTTTCTTTAGAACTTCTGAACTTCTGTGTCTAAGGCTAGGTCACGGTTGATATATAAAAAAGCGTACATTGTGATTCACGGCATTACAGGTAGATGGCGCTTATATCAGTCCGTATTTTGTAATACGTCTGGCAGTTATAAAATTGAGATAAGACTCGCGCTAATTTTGAATGTGAATTTTGAGGTATTCCAGATTGTCAAAAGAAAAAAGTTGATTTTTGATGGAGTCTGTCAGAGCGCCGTGAGATTTTGAAAGAAAAAGAGATAATCTGGATTTGTTCTGGTCTTTTTTGCCATAATTTGCTTAGCTGCATCGTGATAAAGTGCGATTTATTTCAAACATTGTATGGCAAGTGCTATTGTTGCATTGTTGGAGCAGAAATAAAACCGAAACCCTTGCCGGGCGAAGAGGCCCAATATAAATTATTTAGCAAGTGCTATACCCTGAAACCGCCTGATTCCGGAAGGCCCTTGTGGATGCCGGGCCGGCGGGACAGTCTGCAGCTGCCGCGATTTCCGCGGGTTTCTTCGCCACATCATCGGAGAGTTAGAGTCCGCATCCAGCGGGCTCTCGCAAGTGAGAAAAGGAGTTCAGCGAGCTATTGGGTCCGCCGTATCAAAGCGGACACTGGCCCACGAACTCTTTTTTAATTTAAGCAACAGCTTTTGCATCCTGCTTTCGAGAACATCAAATTATTTATATTTTTGTTAAAAAAACGTTACAAATCGGATTCCTTTTTTGTATCCAGTATTTTTGTGCCATAATAGTTTTTTTTGTTGTTTTGCTAAATTTCCCCAAATTCCAATTGCCTCGTTTGACGGGCGTATAAAGACCTGGCTCTTTAATTTAGGCTACGTTCAGCCAGCGCATCATCTGTCACCATCCATATCACCCGCCTCATTAACCCATTATTTTCCTGCAGCCAAATTATTACTAGCCGAGTCTTTATTTTTACTTACCGGTTTTGCTAACTATTGAATTTGTAATGTCCTTGTTTAGGTACAGTCGTCTTCATTTTTAAGTGAAGTGCTAATATTAAATATTTTTAATTATTGTAATTTAATTACATTCTGGTCACTAGGGAGGTTGTTGAATGTGAAAGTGAAATAGGTACAGTTCTCTTCATTTTTAAGTGAAGTGCTAAATTTAAATATTTTTGTTATTATAATTTAATTGTATTCTGACCACTAGGGAACTTATTGAATGTGAAATACCCTTATTTAGATGCCATTATTGTGATTTTTACGTGAAATGCTAAATTTTAAATAATTGATAATTTTTGCTAATATTAAATATTTTTACTTTGTCGTCAAAATTAAACGTATTAATGCAAGTAAGAAGTGTCTCACTGCACTATGTGACACAGTTTTATATTACTTACTTATGGCTTCATCACCTAAACGGAAAAAAGTGGCCATCGTTTGCCGTTTAGGTAATGAAGCAAAAAATACGCAAAATGAAACACATCTACTTCGGCTTTACAGCAGCCGTAAGCGACACCTAGGTACTAACTACTAGAGCCGAAGTAGATCAAAATAAATGCTAAAAGATGATTGAAGGCATTGAAAATTTCGTCAACTTAGTATCTTGACCCATAGCTTAATTGGTAAAGCGATCGAGCCCCGGCAAGGCGTATCGATGCAGGTTCAAGTCCTGGTGCGTTGATTATTTTTTCAATGTTTTCAATGTTTGTGTTTGATTTAATAACAATCTATTGTATGAGTAGAATGCCCCACTTTAAAAACTTGCAAAAGTAATTATGAGTAGGACTACAACTTAACACTAAGGGATTATACATAAATTGATTAGTTTATTTGGAAATACAATCCCCCAATGAGGGCGCCACTGGACGGTCGACACAGTCTTAAACGGATCACCAGTATTTTTGTTGCGACCTGTATTATCAAGCTCATTATTACTACAAGAATTTCCACAATAATAGACAATGTTTTTTAATCTAATGTTAAAATATAGGCCCTGTCCTCTATAAATTACACAACTTTGGCATTTTTTACCTATTTTGGTATTACTTTTTTTCAACTTAAAAACTTTGTTGGTCTGTCACTCTGACCTCCACCCATTAATGCCCAGATCTAGCAATAAGGATGGTAAAGCAGTCTAACTAGACACGTTTCATTGCTCTCATTATTGTGTCACATCTGGCGTGGCCAGCTCTTAGACCACAGCGTATAGCCTTAGCTGTACAGAGAGGTAACGCGGCCAGCGTTATGGGGACCATGCCGCAGGCGGACCTTTTGGACGGGGTATTCTTTTTATAGTTGGGTTTTTATAGGTAGGTTTATTTTTTATATTTTTAATTAAAAAATAAAAAAGCATTTATTGTCACAGAAATAAATAAAAAATACAAAAAGAAACACAGACACGTCGACATACACCGAAGTAAACAAAAAAACATAAAACAATACACAAGAAGGGAAAGGGAAAAAATACAAGTAACACACAACTTAAAAACTAAACTAAATTTCGCGACAATTCGGAGCTCAGCATTTGCCGCGAGCTCGGTCGGCTGCACAGCGCTGTTTTTCAGTCCGCGCCTGTCTCTTGGCTTATACAGATTAAAAATTAAAAAGCTAGTTAAGGGGAAACATCGCATTCACTGGTCGCACTCAATTTTTATTACATATTAGCAATAAACATTATAACTAAAACCTATGACACTTTACTAATTTTGATCTCTGTCCTAAGCTATTCCAGAATTTATCAATACCGTTCCCAAAGTCCTGAACAAGTGTTTGGTCCTGATTAATATCTAGAACAATTCGTTTACAGTCCGTGTAAGGCTTCCATTCAATAGGCATATTCGGCCATCCCGGGATCCTAAAAGATAATAAAGTATGAAGTAGTATAAATTATTAAGTAAAAGACATACCTAAAGTATTTTATATTACTTAGTTAACAACAAAAAGGTTAAATAGTCAAGTTGATTCATGCATATGAATGACTGATGAGTAAAGTCATAGATGAGTTGATGACGTAGGTGAATTTACTCCTCAGACTAAAATTTACTCCGTCTCAAGAAATGAGATGAATAAAAAATAAAGACTGGCAATATGCGACCTAGTAAAAGTGACGCCGGCTATTAGGGTTTCTTCGATCGATTTTTTCACCAGGCAGCACCGTGGCGAGAGGTCTTTTTGACAGCAGCTGTCAAAATCCACTAATACTTTTTTATATTAAACATGATTGGTGGATTATGAGCTGCTGCCTCGCCACGTTGCTGCCACCTGAATTAAAAAAATCGAAACCCTAAGTGAGAAAAGTATTAGTCTGATTTAATTACACTTTTTGGTTTGCTTTGCTCAATTCCAGATTCTGGTAACATTTCTACGAAATTTAAATGACTGCTATTAAGTTATCCCAATAAGGTTTATGGTCCCTCCTGGGTCAAAGATCATAAGTAAATTTCGTAAAATATAGTGGCAGCTCTAAGATTCAAATAGACCTGGTCTCCATTAGAATGCAGTTGGGAAAATGCTAAACTGAGGAAGCAGTCTCTGCTCCAAACAAAATAGCGCTATAGCTTATACCTGATTGTAGAACAATTTCAAGATCAGTTAGTATTTATAGATAGGGTTCTTTATTTTACAAAAGTAGCTATTTCAGAAGAACACGTACCCAGTTCTAGCGAAGTTGCCAATCGTCTCATTTAAAATTGATATTATTTCTTTGTCTTTTTCATTCGCAATATCAGCTTTTCTCTTTTTATAGAAAATATATTGTAACAGATCTCCATGAACAGTGCCTTTAACTCCCAGCTGTTGCGCTTTTCTAGTATTCATTTTACTGGAGTGTGACAGTTGAAACACATATAATCCAGAATCTGAATGCTTTCCAACGGTATTTAAAAATGTCATGATGTCCCTTTTGAAGTAGGCATCGGATAAAAAGTCTATGTACTTTAGTTTTTTGGTTTGATCTAGTATTGCATCATCAAAATAAAAATGTCTCATCTTTTTAACAATGTCAACAGCGTCAGCACTATATGGTTGCACAAACGAGAAACGTGGTATGAAATATCGAAGATCGTTTTCGTATTTAACGTTCCCAGCTTTATCTTGACGTATAAAAAACCCACCTTCATACGTATTTACGCCAAACAAAATAGGCAGTTTTTTATGCCGGTTTTCTCGGAGTTTAATAAAAGGGTATTCGGCAAAATATCTGTCGTTGTCTTGAAAATTCTTTTCGACAACGGGGAGAAAGTAAGAATTTATTATTGACGGCGGTCGGGAATGGTCAACCATGGCTGCTGCGTATAGCAATTCTTCAACAGGAAGTTTTATAAGGTACTCATATAATCTTTTCACATCATCAAACTCTTGTTGAAACATCGCCGCTAAGTGTTTAGCCTTAAAAATAGGGTCATCGTCTATCATAAACAAGTCTGATATGCAAACTCCGGATAAAGCTATTATCTTGTCCACCAAGCCATTTGCCATTTCGCTAGTCAAGTACGATGTTACTACAGCACCACCCGCGCTCTCTCCTAATGCTACTATGTTATTTTCATCTCCATTAAACTGGCTTATGTTCTCTTTAACCCATTTTAATGCCATGACAGTGTCTTTCAGACCCATATTCCCTGCAGCTTCAGGTATATGAAGGCAGAGAAAGCCTAGGACGTTCAGTCTGTAATTAATTGTAACTAATATAACATCTTGTTCTATTAAGTATTCTGGCCTGTAATAGTCACCGAATCCATATAAGAATTTTCCACCATGGACATATACCAGCACTGGAAGTGTTTTTAATTCTTTTTCAGGTAGACTTGGAGTGTAAACATTTAAGTACAAGCAGTCTTCAGACCCAAAATGCTCCCTTGTTCCTGGCTTCAATTGTATGCAGCTGTTTCCTGGTTTTAATGCATCACGAACACCTGTCCAGCTTTCTGGCTCGTGGGGTTCCTAATGGAATTTGAAATACAGATTAGTACTAATGGTGTTAATTATTAGACATAAAAAAACAGGATTTAGGGGCAGGGTCGAAACTAGCTAGCTATGCATATGGGGGCATCAACATCATGGAGCAATGCCTTACCTTAAAAACTACCATCGGCTCGAAAAACTATGAAAATAGAGTAAATGCCCTACTTTAAAATTGGCCATGTCCTACCTTAAATTAGCACTGCCCTATCTCAACTGCAACTCTGGCTACGGCTCTGTTTAGGGGCGTCGCGCAACGATTAACATCCATTTATTTTTTGTCACAGCAAAGGGCGTCGTAAAGAAAGGCACACTCCTCAGGGTATACCGCAGTGAATAAAGTTTGGGAAGCCCTGACAGGTAATACAAAATGTAAAATAACGTTAACGTTAAGTTATCGAAAAATACATTTAGAGTAGATTTTACTCTAAATTTATTTGTCAATAACTTCAATAAGTTTTTTCTTTGTACAGTCGCCATCAAATATATCGCAGCGGCCAAGGTACTCAAAAATATCTGAACATGCACTTTATCGCCCTGACAATAGAGGTGTTGTTCAGATATTTGTGAGCACCTTGGCCGCTGCGATATATCTGATGGCGACTGTAGTAACAAAAAAAACTTATTGACAACTTGTTGATGTTAAAAATCGAAAGATAAATTATATACCTATAAATATTTCATTAATCATTACTCTTTAATCTTCCACATCATTATAAAAGCTTCATCTCACGTTGTAGCTGAAAAACAACCTTAGGGTTTCTATCACAATTATAGAGCTTGTTAGTCTTTATCACATACTTATCTCTGGTAAAAATAGGTAGGTATTTAATAAGTTTTTCCAGAAGCACAGATTTTGTAAACATAAGATTGAAGGAGGTGCCACGACTTCAATATTATATTATCTATGTATCTTAAAATCTTTGATACAAACAGAGTGGTGTGGTGTTTTAATTTTAACATATCTGCAGCTCTGTAGTATTTCAAATTGGAAACCTATGGAGATAAATATAAATTCACTGGAGTAAAACAATCAACAATGGCACGACTGTACCATTCTTTTCCTGAAACCATTCAGGCCATTTTCGACCCCCTTGTAAAATGTATTAAACTAACAAAATACATATATGAAAAGCAACTCTATCTCCATTACAACAAGGTTCAATTTGGCAGAATTCATAAGATTCATTTTGTATGATTCTGCACAAGGAGTAGCCATTTGTTGTGCCACTATTTGCGTGCTGATTGAGATTCTCGGTACTATACTTAATTAATCTAATGATTGTATTGTATATTTCTATGAGTATAATAATATAGGTTGATAAGTTATCTAATCTTAATATAGTTTAGATTTCTCTGTATCTATACGTCCATGTACTATCAATTTATCACTTATCAGCACAATCTAATTGACATAAAATGAATAGTAATAACCAAATTCCTGTGGAATGTGATTATTCCCTAATAGCATTATTTGTGGACAAGTTTAGTGAAAGGGCCCATTTTTTTGTCGGTTTACATGGACACTTCATTCTTCCACTAATAGATACTTAGATAGAATAAATTGTGAATGTATATAGAATATATAACCATAAAGTACTTTGTCAATATGGAGTTACCTCCATATTGACAAAGTGGGACCTTTTTCCGTGCACTCAGACCATTTCATTAACAGCCTTTTTAAGGCTACTACAAAAAATCAGAGAAACACACTAGATGTTGCTAACTCTGCACTAACTTTGCATGTGACAATGTGTGGAGAGCCTCCATAAAACTTTGAATTATTATAAAAAAAATTAAAACTATAAATGCTAATTTAAGGAAACGCCCCCAATATGGCTAAGCTGATTTTTATAAAACACATCTAAGATAGCTCACTAGAAAACCTGCTGTCCAGCTTTTAAAAAAATCGCATTTTAATTGGTTTAACAATTTTAGCCCTATGGTACAATCAACCACATAGTCCATGTAGTTAGCATTATGGTCGTTCAAATGCGCAAGCAAGCGTCCTTTAAATGCCTGACTAGTGTTGAAATTATCTAAGTAGGTATCAGCAATGCCCGAGTTATTAAGACTAAGCATTTTAAAGTTCAAATAGCTCTAAAACATAACTTACCCGAAACCTCAAATCCCCTATGGGTGGCTTAGCATAAGGTATGCCTTCAAAACTGTAATACTCCTTTCCGCTGTAGTTGCACAGCTTTCCTTGCAGTATACCCTGCTTTACTTTCACTTGACAGGACATCTTTTGCTAAAACACACCCAAAATGTTTATATTAAAAACAGTCAGAATTTACTCCCATATTTTTTCCTCTAGTTACCTACTGGAATACAGTTGAACTGATGTCTATTTACAAATGCGGATTATAGCACCATAAAAAGTAGTTTACCTTAAACAAACCCGTTATTTTGTAATAGTCTCACGAGGATTTGTAGTTAAAATAGCTTATCTTTAATGTTATTATCACGAACACCGATCATAATTAGTACATGTACTTACCGACCCAAGATACAAAAGGTTAAAAAAATTACGATTTCAGTGTAAATATATTATTAAAATTAACTACTCACCTATTATGGCTCGTTGTGCACATGAAGGGTAATTTTTTGGTATTGCACGACGTTCTTGAGCTTTATATCATCGTTTACCTATTCGTTTGCTAAACAAGAAAAGTTTCAACTTTCAAAATGTCTCTGATATTTTGATGACTTATATTCGATGGTAGGATAGGATAGTGTAAATAAATAGTGATATATATGAGTGATATTAGTGATAAGGGACGACGACATTCGTGGTGACAGTGACAGTGAAAAGTGACAGTTCGGAAGGCCTACCGCCATAGACATACTAAACTAAAAACGACAATTAGATTCTAAAAAAACTACCAAAGATGGCCTAATGCCAAGCTCAAGCCATTCACTCAAGCAAAACGCGAGTGAAAAGGAACATCTAGGAAGAGCGTTCAAATTTATTACAAAAAAATGTTTTGGCTCGAGACTTTGCATTACCTTATCTATCTTACATAATTTGTCTAAACAAATAGAGTTTTTTTTTGGTCATGTTCGACAAAATATACCTAAGTTCATGTTATTTAACTATATTCTTGAGAATTGAGTTTAGATTTGTTTTTATCTACACTCATATTGTAAGTTCTCTAAAACGTGTTCGAAAACGGTAGGCAATGGCTAGCATTACCACGACCGATTTTACTATGATAAGCTTTTTATCTGTGGCAGTAACGTAATTTTAACTTTACATGCTCAACTATTGATGTAATAACGTATAGCAACAAGTATCTCTTGTGTACACATTTTGTTCCGAAATTTGTGTTGGTTAATGTCTAATCATCACAGTACGCCCGGGCCAGCGCCGACAGAGGTTTAAACACGTCTCATATGTGGGTTAAGCGAAGGCAACGAATACCTAAATAGAACCGTTTTCCCCCGAAGGGTAAAGAACAGATTTAGGTTTCTGCCGTAGCTTAACCCACACCTTAAGGGCCTTGCCGGCTTACTTATCGTACTGAGGAGTAGATATGTGCGCCGCGCCGCGCCAATGACCGCCGCCGCCGATCAAGACACCACACCGCTGACCGGTCAGTAAAATCGGCGTAATCGGCGCGAATATTCTACAGGTGACATAGACATAATTAGTAATAGTAATTAGTTTGTTAGTATAGTTTTAATTTGTTAAGTCTATCTTTAGTTTTTTAGTGCATACATTATGTTACATTATTACTATGAATAAACACTTTTGAGGTTTAATAATTAAATATAGAAGTCATATAATTAAGAGAATTACAGTTAGTACACACAAGTGGCACAGAAAAATAGGTCCAAATACGGCCCGTTTTTCCGAAGAGAGCTGAACGAATGTATGAGTTAGAATGAATTTGAATGAATGAGCGAGACTGTTTTAATAAACTATTACAATTCAATTCAATTCAAATTATTTAATTATTTAAGTCGTAAAAAAATTGTAATGTTGATATGGCTACAAAGATTATCTCGCGTTTAGCTGAGCCGATTTTGATGAGTTTGCAGAAAAGTATTTTTTATATACTGGAAAGTGTTTTGGTATACAACAAATGGAAACCCCCCTGACGCCATCCGTAGGGATCCGTTATTAGAGTTTGTTCGGAAAGATATAAGTATGGTGGTTTATATGGGAGCTAATACATTTTATGACACTTCTCTTTCCGAACAGCTTTTAAGAGATTTATTCGTCAATTCAGGGACATTAAAAGGTATAGCAGAGTGACTATAGCGTATGTAGAAATACATAGGGTGACCATGATTTACTAAATATAAGATTAAATTTACTTGAAAAATAAGATTGAGAAGAAATCAAAACTGTGAATGCAGTTTTTGTTTTTAGGAAAAATAAAAGAATGTTTCCTTTGAGCGAATTGAGCTATCTCAAGGTTTTAAGGTAGTTTCCCTCCAGGGCCCGACTTATCTTTCCACCCTGTATATTATACACTTAAAACGATAATTTAAATTTAACTTTTGCCATGACAATAAAATACAAGTTGTTTGTAATTTGCTCATCTCAAGGAAGCACGGCTAGATTGCCATTATTTAATGGGAGTAAGGTTGTCATTTGTTTCGTGGTAACGATATATCGATCGATATCGATATTTACTATGGATGGGTTATACTCAAACAAAATGAGCAGAAAAAATACTTCCAGAGTTATTTCATAACCTAGCAACGATTCTGTTATGTTTATCTATTTTGACAATCATAACATCTTTGTCATTCTCATTGTTATAAAATTACAGTTTGTCTTTTTCTCACACGGGTGACGGGAGCTCATTGGCACGTCCGCATCTCAAGCTGGCCGGTGCGCGACTAGCGACAATTGTTTGAAATCACTCATTTTAAGTGCTTCACTTCTGGAGCGAGCATAACCCATCTGTCATTATTATCTATCATAGGGTTCAACATAAGAATTGTAACTCTGTTTACACACACATTCATAAGACAATCAGTTGTCACATATGGGACACACAAAATGACAGCAATGAAACCTGACTAGTTAGATTGCTTTACCATCCTTATTGACAGATCTGGGCATCTGGCAGCTTCTAATGGGTGGAGGTCAGAGTGACAGACTAACAACAATTTTCAGTTGGCAAAAAGTAATACCAAAATAGGTAAAAACTTCCAAAGTTATGTCATTTTTAGAAGGCAGGACCTATATTTTAAGATTAGAACAAAAACATCTGAATTATTGCGAAAACAAAAACAGTAGGCGACTAATTAGGTAATCTAATTAATTACGTAATTTCCCATAATATTGTATCAAACCCAGAACTCTAAGATTTGTTTTTTTTTTCATGTTATTTTCATTCTTTGACCTCCACCACTTTACAGCTGCCAGACGTCCGGATCTAGAAACAAGCATAGTATAGCAAACTTACAAGAGGGGTTTCGTTGCTCTCATTATGGTGTCATATCTGACGTGGCCAGCTCCTCGTCTAATTATGAGATTTAGGTAGGTATCTAATTTATAGTCGTCAGAGTACAGTTGTTACGTATCAGACTTCAGTAACTATCTGATTTATAGTCGTCAGAGTTTCGGGACTTCTTACATACTGATTTAGACGCATCGCTTTGGACACTACTATTGGTATATTACGAGAATTTACAATTTACTGATTTAGATACACCATGTACAAGTTCTAACTAAAATTTGTAAGTAAAACTGGTCCTTTTAAGGGCATAATTGGTATCGTATTAAAATTAAGAAATAACATTTTTCTCGCGAAAAAAAATATTTTTTTCTCGCGTCAATAAATTTTACTCGCTATACGATACCCATTATGCCCTTAAGACTGCGTCGACCGACCAGTGGCACCCTCATTGGGGGGATTGTATTTCTAATAAACTAATCAAATTATATTATATTATTATGTATGTAGTTTAAGCGTAGTTTAAGTATTTGTATGGTACATGAATGTACCTTTATATTTATTAGTGTTTACCTGCAGCTTTATGTATTTTGGAACTTTTTAATAGTATCTTTTGTGCATAGTTTGTCTTTCACCATTTGTATTTAATTCTATCTCATTTTTTCATGGGTCGGCTGGAAGAGATCCCTATCAGGGATAAGCTCGCCTTTGTGCATATCTTTTTTATATGTTACAGTTGTTTTTATGTTATACCTACTTGTTTATGTGCAATAAAGTGATACATACATACATACATACATACAATTTCTGTATAATCCATCATGTTAACTTGTATTCATTCTAATTCCGCAACTTATAATCTATGTGATACAGTTTTATATTACTTACTTATGGCTTCATCACCTAAACGGAAAAAAGTGGCCATCGTTTGCCGTTTAGGTAATGAAGCAAAAAATACGCAAAATGAAACTATGTGTCAAAGATCAATAGTTGCGTAATCAGTAGGACTACAATAGATTGTTATTAAATCAAATACAAACATTGAAAACATTGAAAAAATAATCAACCCACCAGGACTTGAACCTGCATCGATACGCCTTGCCGGGGCTCGATCGCTTTACCAAATAAGCTATGGGTCAAGTTACTAAGTTGACGAAATTTTCAATGCCTTCAATCATCTTTTTGCATTTATTTTGATCTACTTCGGCTTTACAGCAGCCGTAAGCGACACCTAGGTACTAACTACTAGAGCCGAAGTAGATCAAAATAAATGCTAAAAGATGATTGAAGGCATTGAAAATTTCGTCAACTTAATATCTTGACCCATAGCTTAATTGGTAAAGCGATCGAGCCCCGGCAAGGCGTATCGATGCAGGTTCAAGTCCTGGTGCGTTGATTATTTTTTCAATGTTTTCAATGTTTGTGTTTGATTTAATAACAATCTATTGTATGAGTGGAATGCCCCACTTTAAAAACTTGCAAAAGTAATTATGAGTAGGACTACAACTTAACACTAAGGGATTATACATAAATTGATTAGTTTATTTGGAAATACAATCCACCAATGAGGGCGCCACTGGACGGTCGACACAGTCTTAAACGGATCACCAGTATTTTTGTTGCGACCTGTATTATCAAGCTCATTATTACTACAAGAATTTCCACTATTTAATGTTCACAAGATACAGAGCCCGAAAAAGTAGTTCTGGATTGGATCACGACCCAGAAATCATCCTGTGGACATGTTAATTATGTTATAGTAATTATAGGAATACATTAGGATTGTCTAATCGGTTGTAATTTACGCTTTGATGACAAAGTTATCACTTTACCAAATTGTACCTATTAGATATGTTTGCATTAATATAATTGGATTTACAGCCAGATCAGTCATGCGTAGCATGACTAATATTATGACTACGTGATTAGATAACTTTGCAAGTAAATATACCAATAAAATTAACGTAGGTACAATTATTTTGCTTTGAAACCAATTTAGCTTACATATTTTCGCTTAAGACCCATGGGTACTCCAGGTATGTTTTATTTTGCGTTCATTTTGGGGATACAGGTACTTAAATCGTCAGTAACTGGCCACCTTATACTAAAATGAATTCTGTTTGTAGGTGAATAGAGTTCATTTTTAATATGAGGGGCCAGTTATTGAAAGGTGGCCAGTTACTGGCGATTTACATATATTTATCCGAGTGATAGTAGAAATAGGTATTTATGTTTTTATAAAATACTTGTTAACTTACAATGAACTAGAGATTATATACTTACCAAATCATCTGCAAGTATGTAAACTATGTTCGGTTTCACATCTCTACTTTCACATCCAAGCGCGAGACTCAAAACAATTATCAAAATCACTGTTCTTTTTCGCGACAAACACACTGCCATGATCTTCATTTGATGTTTGGAATTAATATTAACATAGAATAAAATAAACCTAGCTAGATAAGTTATCACAGAACACTAGACTGGCGGCACCCGACTGATATGTATGTAAAGTGTGATGATAATGTCGGTCGTGGTATCATTTGTGTGGGTGAGTAATACGCGTAAATTTATTATTATTAACCTGTTCATGAGGTACTTTATCGAATTACTGTTTGTTTTTATGTTAAACAGGTTTTTAACATTTGTAGTACCTAACTAGGTAAGTTTAGGTCTATCCCTACTAATCTCTACTATAATATGATTAGTGTCTCTCTGTTACCTTTTCACGCTTAAACCGCTAAACAGATTTCAATGATATTGCTTATAGTAGAAAAAGTCTAAGTATCGGGAAAGCAAGTAAGATTTTACTTCGGAAATAATCCCATTAGAGGGTATACAAAGGTATTTACTATGAAAATGCGATAATTGATACATTATCTGCTGCTTTGATTAGGTACTTGTTTGTGCAGACAAAGTCGTAGGCAGGCACTAGTGTGCATAAAAGAGCCAAAATTATGTAATTGCCACTATAGTGTCACATACGAGTATGTCTGGAACTTGAAAGATAACGTACTGTAAAAGTGTAAACGTTACTTATCTAAAGTACCTACTTGTCTAAAGATTGATAGTCGCAAGTGTCGCAACTGCATCTCAGATATTTAGATGCAATATTATAATATATAATAATGACTAAGCAGAGCTAAGGCTGCACCTGCATCAGCACAATCTTGTCACACATTTTGGGTTTTTTTTTTCAAACTAATAATCTCCACGTTGTCTTTAAGCAGGGGTATGCAACATTTTGCTTGCATTTTCTATCTCTAAGAAAATGTATTGCAATTTTTATAGGATTACATAATAAAACACAATTAATACGTAGTTTGTTCTTAAGCTATATCACACATTATACGAAAACAATACAAATAAGTCTTCAACAAATTACGCTTACGTTTGCTATTATATAAGTTTATAACAATAAATAAAACGTCACACTTAATAAACTAAACAACTAACAAAAATAATAATTACAGAATGTTTCTCAAAATGCACAAAAAGTTTCTAATGCCGACTGTGCCATTGCAATTGACTTGAACAGCCACAGTGGTATTCGTACTGTTAAGGTTTATTTCAGTCTTTGATATTCTTATTTCTCCTGTCAAACTAGCCGTTACGTTTGTAGCCTGGTCGACCCAGGGCATCCAGAAGTAGTCAAAGTTCGCTGGGTCGGCCTCCGATTGGATATTGACTGGACCCCGTCGTAACTGCATGGTCCATATAGCCCGGAGCCGGCTGGTGAGCAGAGCCGCTATTTTATTCGCTTTTGTCCACAAGTCGTGCCTCTCCGTTGGATCCCGAGCGATATTGAATAGGCAACCTCGAGCTGGAAACGGACAAATTTTGAATCATGTGACTCGCGAGAAAGTGTTGGGTCACAGTCGTTGCGACAGTTCGCTGAACGGATTTCGGAATATGCTATAGACGCAAAACGCAACCGTTCTTGCTAAGTGATCTTTTGTCATTGTTAAGTCACGACGGAGTAGATGTAAATTTAGACATGATTATTATTCTTGGTGATGTTAACAATAACTGCTATTGCATAGGCTCTTTGTAAAAGATTTAAGTGTTATGGCAAATTACTAGTATCAATCGAGTATCATTGAAAATTTTTAACGACCTGGATGATGACACAAAGCAAGCTGAAAATGTTAAAATATTTAGTAAAAAACTTAAAAACTATCATCTGTTTAGGCTGTAAAGGGCCTGGCCTTTTACAGCCTAAACGAATATTATGCTAGATTTTTTGATAATTTTTTTTTATTTTGACCAAATTAAAGAATTTAATACTTATCTGATTTTGACATAATTATTTCAACGAATTTATTTTATCGTTTTTAATTATTTTATTGACATTGAACATTACTTATATTCTACTATAATTTTTAAATATCTTGTTTATTATTGAACTTTACCTAGGTATATGTTAGTTTTAATTTATAAAATATATGTTTTTTTTTTAATAGAACATGTCTCTAATATTTGTTTTACTTGATCAACATAATCTGTCAATTCCTCATACTAGTATATTTTAAGAAAAGATCTCAGCCACGTATTTCATAAAATGCCATGAGTGCCATGACAGAGTAGTAAAGTATAGACTTTACTTACCTTTACCTTTTTAGCGGGGACAGTAATAGTACTGTCCCCGCTAAAAAGGGCCACTCTCTCACAATGTTATCTGAAAACCGCTGCACAGAAAAATGTATTACCTACCGACGTGAAATGATTTGTTTATCTTCCTCTCTCGCATAAGGAAATAGAGAAACAATATTGTTTCGTGATTGAAAACACACAAATACGTTAAATAAGCTTTAGATAAAACTTACTTGGTGAAGGCTCACAAGGTAGCGGATCCATGATTCTATCCAGCTGTACAATGGCCGTGGCTCTCCTCATCGCTTGCACTTCGTCCGGGTCCAAATACATGCCCAAAGTTTCGAGAGCTCTCGCTGCGTCGCAAGTTCTCAAAGTAGGAAAGTATTCCGGCGGCTGCTGTTTATTCACTAAAAACGGTGCTCCGTAGTACCCATTGCTTACGCCTGTGACGTTCCCGACTACAATTTTATAGTCCCCAGCTCTATATGCTGCGTAAACATTGCTTTCGCTGTCTTCAAGTGTTATTAACAGCTCTCTGCGATTTGATTCGCCGTCCTGTATTATGGAATCCCATTGGTTTATGCCATCGATATCATTATTAACTGCTCCGCCGGCTGCAGCAACGAGAGTCGGCATCCAATCCGTAATGTGCATCAGCCCACTCCAAACTCTAGGTCTGAATGAGGAGTGCCATATGAAAGCCGGGACGCGGACCCCTCCTTCCCATGGTGTATACTTCTTCCCTCTAAATGGCAAATTGATGCCCCAGTTGTTATACATTCCGTTTGTAGGCGCGCCGTTATCTGACGCGAATACTATTATAGTATCGTCGAGAATGTGTCTGTCTGCTAAAGCCTTAACCACCAGCCCGATACTGCGATCCAAATGCGTAACCACCTCTGGAAATGCAAAAATAATTTAATGTATAACTTAATTGAATGAAGATTATTTATAAAGGAAAAAAATGACAGTAAAAAACGAGGTGCTCATCACAACACTACTGTGTCAAAAAATATAACTTTTATCCTCCGTTTGGCACACCAATCAAAATGGTTAACCAGGTATATGAATTTAGTTGTGAAGTAAATTGTGAGTTTTTGTTTGAAAACGTGAATCGATGAATAATGGTTGGAATTTCATACCAAGCATTTTCAACGGTTAGCTGACATTTCTTATTTTGTACAACACGACTTCTTCGCCTTTAGTTTTTGATGATTTTTCGACCAACCTGCATACAACCACCTGTCTGAGTTCACGCGGCGCGGCGTATTGTGTGTGATGTGCAGGAACAGCGGCTGAGATACTATGTTAAAACAATGGACTGTAATGTTGAATGATTATGTTCAAACCTACATACAACCGTCTGTCCCGGTTCGCGATATGCGCATTCTTCACGGAGGAATACAGCGGTGGCTGCAGCGATGCGCCCTGGTTGCCCGTGTGCGGCGCGTTACGCGATGTGCAGGAATAAAATAAACGATGGACTGTAATATTGTATGATTATGTTCAAACCTGCATACAACCGCCTGTCCGGGTTCGCGATATGCGCATTCTTCACGGAAGAATACAGCGGTGGCTGCAGCGACGCGCCTGGGTTCCCCGCGTGCGGCGCGTTGTGCGCGATGTGCATGAACAGCGGCTGAGACGTGTTGTGACTGTTGATCACTGAAAATTTAATGACAAGAAATAAAAAAATTAAAGACTCTCAAGATCTTCTGTGAGAAATATTAGGTCGCCTGACAAATGCAATGACTTGTGCACTTAAAAAACCTAAATGACTTTACAGCGATGTTTTAGTGTGCACTAGCTAAGGGCGCACCAGCGTCGCTCTCAACGGTATAACGCAGTCGCTGTAGCCGAAAGCGGCTAGGAGGAGATGACTGTGCAATTGGCATTTTCTGTTGCGTGAATAGTATTTTAGTTAGGGTATGTTTATTTCTATTGATTATTTATTACTTCAAACGATTTTATTAGGGCAAAAAATACCTAAATATCGCGTAGCCTAACATTTAGAATAGTCCTGGTTCCTGGAAAGCTAGATCTTTGGATTGTTTAACCTTCATCAGATTGACACTTTTTATACGCATTACGTTACAAGGAGGTACGTAACCAGGGAAATGTAGGTATGTTTAGTATCATATCCAAGGATCTTTATCTTAGTTGTAAAACTGCGAATTTATTCACTTTTGTTCTCGTCTGATAATTATCAAACACATATAGGTACTTTTACCAACATAACATTCATTACCCCGTAAAGCTCGGTCTGTGAGGGCATCTACTATGTATCGTGTTTCAGAGTCCTGCGGTGTATCGTTGTCAAATAAATCCACCCCGAACATCATTCTTCCATTTGGCCACTGGAAAAATCAAGCATAGATAGTTAAGAGTCAGAATATAGATTGAAAATTACATTTTTAAAGGATTGGTGGAACTAGTGGAGGATGGGTCGTCTTTGAAAATATATCATTTTGCGCCCTTGTGATACCTACAATTTACTATTGCCACAACTTAAATCTGAAGTTAGGAACCGTATCAAATTGTAATTTTGTTCTACTATAAGTAGGTATGGAGTGGAAATGAGATAAGACTTATTTAAATTTAGATACATACCAATTTAAGACAATACATGTTTGTCTTAAAGACAAGAACAATAAAATTGTTCACCACTCTGTGTGTGTCTGTTGCGGGAACCGAACCCACGATTTACGAAGTACAAAGCAGGTCACTAGGTACACTAGGTGCACTAAATCAGTCAAACAAAAATGAAAAGACTATTTTTTCTCGCATAGTCTAAATAATTTATAATTTTACAACTAATAAAATCGGAGAAATTAAGCAATAAAACATTTTTCGTATGAGCCACCGTTACCGAGTTAGTTATTTACGAAAAACCAAAATTAGGGACCTTTACACCCCCCCCTTCCCGCTAGCGGCACCCCCATCCACCGGTACTTTTAGTATGTTATGTAAGATACCTTTGCCTACAACTACACAAAAATTTGGCTATACACGAATTATTTCCTCTAAGTTTTCCTTCATTGGGTGAGCTATAATATTCAAATATACAAAATGTGTAAAATATGTCACTTTTTATTTGTCCCTATAATTATCGATAAAGTCTAAGTTAAGTGCCTACTTTTATTATGTGCTGTCGTTATGAACTTTTAATAGTCCTTATCGGGAGTAAAGAATACAAATTAGACTAAATCTTTGTCATACTTAAAACCGTAACACAATTTTTTTATACTTTGGTTTCTATATATCGGATCATAATTATTTGGTAACATCTCACCTCGTCAATTTTATTGTAAGTGTAATAATCTATAGCACCACCCCGCAAACCATAGTGCGAGTCATAGCCCCTGTTCATTGGCAGGTATTCCTTCCTGGACATGCCAACGTGCCACTTGCCCACAAGATGTGTGGCGTAGCCCAGCTCCTTCATGTAGGAGGGTAGCAGTCGCTCTGTAAGTGGTATGCCACGGTCCTCTGAGTTGAACAAAGGAGCTCCGTGCATCCCTGAAATAGATAAGTATGAATTTATGCATGGCTATTGAAACCTTTTTTTATTTATTTTACTATTGAATTATTTTTTTTATTATTCAAAACCCACTTGAGTCAGTTGGCGTAAATATTTGTGCTAAGTTGCCGCGTATGAGCACTCGAATTTATGACCGACTTCCAAGTTCTCCTCAGAAAAACCTTTGCTAGGGAATTAAAATTTCCTTGCATTGATCAATACAAGAAAATTTGACTGTGGTTGCACTACTTAATAGCCATAACTTTTTAACCTTCAATTACAACTAATTAGACCGCAGACATGCATATTTACTAGCCTAGCCACCAGCATAATATATTTGTCAGTGCGGCCATTCTAAAGATATTACGGTCTTAATCAGTCAGCAATAGACTAGTCAGCAATAGACTAGTTTTTGTAGACTTTTTCTGTTTTCCCAATAGACTAGTTAAATGTTTTCCAAAACTTAAAAATTATATCCCTTTGAGCGACACATTCCGGGCAGGGTTCTAGATGGATACGCCAAGTTGTCGACGTTTCACGTCAGAAAATTGATTAGACCGTGGAAGCCTCTTGAGTAGTTTGAATATTTTATAAACAAAATCTATTTGCTTACCAAGTCTCATCGGATATTTTCCCGTGAGAAGTGCAGTGCGGGCTGGGGTGCAGATTGGCTCGCTATAATACTGCTGCAAAATGACGCCCTGGTACGCCAAGTTGTCGATATTAGGCGTCAGGATTTGGTCCGAGCCGTGGAATGACACGTCGTTCCAGCCCTGTAATTTTTATTAAATGATGTCACAAAATTGAATCTTAACCAACAACAAAATACTAAAGTTTTTGTCAAAAAAAACGAATATCAAATCATTATTTCGAACTATAAGTACGTATTATACCCTCTTTTCCTCAAATAAATAATACCTTATTTATCCAGACAATACCTACAAATCCAAAATATTAATAAAGCAAACAGTTTGGTTAATTTACTAATCAATTTTACGGGTTATACATAGCCTCATTCATTATACATGGCTGGTATATTTTATAACAAAAAATATATACCTGCGACGTATAATGAAAATAACCGGCAAAATGACGGCTACGGCATGGATTTACATATCGGAAAAAATTATAGAGACCACGTCCAATCTGTCATACTACTGAAGAGTCAACCAGCCTCCCTGATGGCAAAATCATTAGTATGCTCCGCACTCACTTGCGCAGGCGCCTGTGTTACGCAATCTGCTAATTACCGCAGGTAAACGCCACTTTGACCTTGGCCTCGCATAAGTCGCATCCTTAGAGCCTGGACTGGTTTTCCGGTCAATGGTATTAAAATTTTCTGACGTACTAACTGTTTTATAGGCCACTATTATATCCCTTTGAGCAACTCGTAAAAGAATTACCAAAATGCTTCGTGGTTCATACGATGTTTGTCTATAAATTGTACAGCACACTTGAATGTTTAGATCATGGTTTCCCAACCAGTGAGGCGCCGCGCGGGGGGCGTACAGTGATCCAAGGGGGGGCTAAGCGAGCGCCTCCAGATTTAAACAGTATTAGGCCTGTACCGCGGACGGTGCCCGGTGTTTACTCCCCATTTCAGCCCCTAGGGGGCGTAGTATTTTAACATAATCGTTGAGTGAGGCGCATAAAGTTGGGAACTCCTGGTTTATATAGCAATCACATTACAAATTCTAGCGCTCCCTGGTGAGGTTCTCTCGAGAGACTACAGTTGGGGGTTCTGCAAAAAAGGATTGTACAAGTTTTTTTAGGATCCGCATTTACAGAACAACCTTTGAGTTGAAATTTCCATAGGTTTCGATGAGCGCTTACCATTAGCCAGGCTGTATGCATGATTGCCAGTGACGCGATATGTATAAAAGTAGCATGTACTAACCATGTCATCGACCATGATGAACACGACATGTGGAGGAGGAGGAGACTGCGCATTCGTAGGCGCAAGCAGCAGGAGGACCCACCATAGCTTTCTGAAAAACAAACATCAACTGAAAAGGTCCCTGGCGCTGGGATTTTTCCTATGTCATAGTGTCGATACCTTACATTTAACAATTCAGTTGAACTGTGAAATTATGGCATTCTGAAGCCTTGTAGGTATAGTTAGATTATTTAAGGTTCAACTTCCGATCATCTTAAATAAAACATACCATACTTATAAATGAGTAGCCTACTTCTTTAGTAGCGGGACCTATGTACCGGACAGGGCAGCAAATTGAGTCTCTAAGAAGACGGCAAATTAAGTAAAAATAGTGTAGTAAATGAAAGTCTCGGGGTAGCCTTATTCCCTAGAGACCGCGTCCCCAGGTGGCGGATCGGGGAACTCTCACCGGTTGGGCGTATCTGCAGCAGGTGCCCCCAACCGGAGGGTAGGAGAGAAATTAAATACCTCCCGTGGACCACAAGGCCGGAGAAGGACACTTCGTAACAAACCCCGTCGGCAGGCTTCTTTGGAATACCCGAAGCAGAGGCTGACGACGTGCTGGGCGCTTAGGTTGGAGCGCTCAGAAGGGATGGCGGCGGAAGAGCATGGCCAACGGCGGCTCCCAGGCTAGCAGTGGCTCCCAGGCTAGCAGTAGTCACAACCTTCGCGTCAGGTGGCAACCGGCCGTAAAAACACACAGCCGATACAACATGCTCCAAATCATGAAAGCAAATAAAAAGTTGATGGGCAATAATACTAGGGCGTACCCCAGAAGCGACGCGAATGCGACAAAGGCGAACAATACTAGGGCGTCCTCCCTAAGCGACGATACTGACAAGAACCAACATTCGCACATAAATAGCATTAGACTTGGGACATGGAATTTGGGATCCCTCACCGGGCGCAGTCAAGAACTGGCAAACACCCTTAAGAGGCGAAAGATTAATATTTGCGGTATACAAGAAATGCGATGGAAGGGATCCAAATCCAGAGATATACGGTATCAACTCGTCTACCATGGCCAGGATAATAAGCAGAATGGAGTTGGCATAGTCTTGGACCCTCACTTCAAAAATAGAATAGTCAATATTGAAAGAAAGTCGGACCGTATTATTGCAATTAAGTTAGCCATGGACAACCAACCAATATTAAACGTCATATGTGCCTACGCACCCCAAGTGGGTTGCAAAGAATTGGATAAAGAAGCTTTTTGGGAAGACTTGGACGAAGTGATAATAAATATACCCGACAAAGAAACCAAATTTCACCTGGGAGATCTTAATGGGCACGTCGGCGCTTCCAACAGTACATATAGTAACTTTCATGGAGGTTATGGATACGGCACCATAAATAAAGAAGGGGAACAAATTTTGGAATTTGCTTCAAGGCACAATTTAATAATCATAAATACTATGTTCCAAAAGAAATCTACCCATCTCATTACCTACAGTAGCGGAGGAAAATCATCTCAGATAGATTACATACTTACAGACAAAAAATTGAAGTGCGGTTTCAGGGATTGTAAGGTGATTCCAGGAGAGTTATTAACATCACAACATAGGCTTCTTGTAGCGGTGTTCAAGTTGCCAAAGCCTATAAAGACGCTAGTGGATAAAACTCCAAAAATAAAATGGAAAGAACTACCTGGCCCAAAAGGCGGACTCCTTCTCAGTAAGATGCACGACTACCTGGCGCAAGACATGGAAACACTGTACCAAAATGCTGACTTGATGTGGTCCAAAATCCAAGCATATTGTATAAATGAAGCAAGAACCACACTTGGAGTTTCGAAAGGAGGCGTAAGCACGGGCAAATACCCTTCATGGTGGGATAATAGAGTGAAAGAAACCCTTAGAAACAAGAAGGATCTTTTCAAAACCTGGCAAAGCTCTCAATTGGAGCACGACCGAGATAAATACAAGGAAGCAAAGAAGGATGCCAAAAGGTGTGTGGCACAATCTAGAGCCGAATCCCGAGAGGGGTTTTACAGGGATCTTGAGAATGCCAAAACGGACGCAGATATCTTTAGAGTTGCTAAAAACAGAAACAGAGCTACATTAGACGTCAAATCCAATAAGTTCATTAAAAGCAAGAACAATACACTACTTACTTCTCATCAAGACATAAATGCCAGGTGGTTCGAGTATTATAACGAACTACTCAATGAGGAGTTCCTAAGTCAGGAGTTTAATCCCTTGCTACCAGTCCAAGGCCCGACCCAGGAGGTTACTATACAAGAAGTTAAGCAAGCCCTCAAGAAAATGAAGAATCGAAAAGCGCTAGGTCCTGATGATATTCCAGCCGATCTTTGGAAAGCTCTGGGACTCTTGGCAGTAGAGTGGCTCACTAAACTTTTTAATATAATATTGGAAAGCAAATCTATTCCTGAAGCTTGGCGGCAAAGCTACCTCGTTCCATTTTACAAGAACAAAGGGGGCATAACTCACTGCTGCAACTACAGAGGGATAAAACTAACCTCACACACTCTTAAAATTTGGGAATGCATATTAAATAAACGCCTTATAGATATTTGCACAATAACACCTAATCAATTTGGCTTCACGCCATCAAAATCGACTACAGACGCAATACAGACAGTGCGAATACTGACAGAAAAACATCGTGTAAATAAGGAAGACCTGCACTTTATATTCATAGACCTAGAAAAGGCGTTCGATCGGGTACCGAGAAGACTTGTGTGGCAATCAATGAGGGAACAACTGATACCAGAAGACTACATACGCTTGAGCAAAGATTTCGCGGTCCAAGTGGGAGTCCACCAGGGATCAGCACTAAGCCCCCAATTATTTAATATAGTCATGAACTATATCACAAAAAACATTCAGCAGGAAATACCTTGGAACCTCCTTTACGCCGACGACATTGCGCTTGTTTCCAAATGTGCCGAAGGCCTGCAAACAACTCTAACCACATGGATCACTACCTTAGAAAACGCGGGACTCCGGGTAAGTAGATCCAAAACCGAACATCTTGAATGCAACTATAGCAATGTGGCAAATCCGTGCAATCTCTACTACCCGGATGGAACACAAGTACCAAAAGTTAGCCAATTTAAGTATCTAGGCTCAGTTATAACAAATGACGCAAATGTAGACGTAGACGTTTCCCAGAGAATCAGTGTCGCATGGCAAAAATGGCGGTCACTCACGGGAGTTCTTTGTGATCAACGAATGCCCATACGTACAAAGGGCAAGGTATACAAAACTGCAGCGAGACCAGCAATGCTGTATGGGGCTGAATGCTGGCCTATTAAAGAAACACATATCAAAAAGTTACATGTGGCCGAAATGAAAATGCTTAGATGGTCGGGTGGAGTTACAAAAATAGATAGGATACGAAATAAATTTATTCGAGGCAGCTTCAAAGTCACATCCGTCTCCGAAAAATTGGAAGAAACCCGCCTAAGGTGGTACGGCCATGTTATGCGGAGAGACGACGACCATGTCGTGCAAAAAGCACTAGCCCTTCCAGAAGGCCAAAAATGTAGAGGACGGCCCCCTCTGACGTGGTGGACGAGTATGGCCAAACTACTAAAAAAAGCCCAACTACCCAACCCGACAGACAACTCAAGACAGATTGTCTTGGCGCCGTAGGATTAGGAGAGCCGACCCCACCTAATGTGGGATAAGGCAAAGAAAAAGAAGAAGTGTAGTAAATGAAATCTTGTTTTTTTTTTGTTTTTAGTGACGTTCGACTACTTACTCCTAGACCTGCCTAAGAGTCGTGGCTACAAATTTTTGTCACATTGAATGTATCCATCTTTTCAGACGTGTTTGTATACATACTAAAATATAAAAGCTGCCAATTGACTACTAGACACGCAACAAAAAATCAATTAATATTCCGATAAGTCACAGTTTTTTAGGTAGGTACCTGAATATTCACGTGGAAACTTGTTTTAGGTGTGCAAACAATACTAGAGCGGTATTCGAACTTTAAAATCTTTTTGTTACGAATTTGTATAGTCTGCCTCGAACTTAAAACTAGCGATTTACTTGCAAACGGGTTGACCAATATATATATATATATATATATATAGTCCTCCATGTCGTAATCGACAACAGCGACCCTTACTTCCTCTGATGAGCCCGTAAGTGACTCGCAAAGCCAAATTTGGTTTTAAACGTCCTGTCGTACTGTGCGTAACAAGACCCTTATGAAGATAGTTTCGCGCCTTCTAGTTCCATAACCCCTTGATGGATCTTACTTAGCTCAACTCTCAAATTTTATTTATCTCTGCTACAATCCCATACATTTCATACAGATCAGGAAAATGTTACTAAGTGTATCGAGGAATAACTATTAGAAATAAAAAAGCCATTAAAATGCACGGACGTCCAAGTAGCCAGCTGACAGTTCTATTGTGTCCGAAGTTGTTGTCTGTAAGATCTTCACTTCGTTTACGCTCCGCTCGTTCGATAAACTCTTAATTTGTCGTTAAATTTGACAATTACATACCTAATTGTGGTTTTGACAACCAATGTACGACAGTAGGCGTCTCGAACTGATGCTAAGAAATATTATTTTGATAAAACTTTCGATACATTGCTGACTAGGTAATAGGTAGGTGCAATGAAATCAATCGATAAATACAATTTTGCAATGTATTAGAAATCGCAGCTCGCAGGTGATTTTTTGCGGAGGTCAATGCCTGAAGGACCCGAATAACCCAAACATAACTTCTGATACGGTCCTACCTTGCTAAACAAATCAAACTGAAAGCTGTTACAAATTACGTTCTGCAAATAGTTAGGCCTTATTTTTTGTAAGATTAGGTAATACGAGGGTCATGCCAAAAGAAGTTAGATACTCCATGGTCATTTGAACGATACTAGCCAGTTACACCATTGTTAAGGCCGGTTATTTGCTTATAAATTTAAAAATGGAACACTTGGAAAATCTTAGGATTCTTTTTGTAATTTTTTTTTTCTGGTTAATTTTGGGGGGAATTTTCCGCAACAATGGAACTCACTCGACGTGATTTTCGTGTTATGATTTAAAAAAGGTTTAAACCCTCAAGAGTGTTTTGATCTTTTAGTCTCGACCTTTGGCGAGTCTGCGTGTTCACGTGCAACTGTTTTTAAGTGGTTTGCTGAATTTAAAAGAGGACGGGAGAGCTTTGAAGATGAGGCGAATACCGGACGGCCGCCAACCGCAGTCACTCAAGAAAATATACAGGCCGTGGAAAAAAATATTCGTGCGAATCGACAAATTACATATGTAAAGCTCGATCGTGAACTGGGCATTGGATCAGCAGCATTGCAAACTATAATTCATAATCAACTGTCCCTTTATAAGCGTTGTTCAAGATGGGTGCCGCACAAACTCACCGATTTACAGAAAGACCGTCGCGTGGATTGGTGCGAATTTATGATAGATAAATTCGACGCTGGCGAGAAAAAAAACGTATATGATATACTTACAGGTGACGAAACATGGCTATATAACTCCGACCCCGAAACAAAGCGACAGTCCACAGTATGGTGTTTTGAAGATGAGCCGACGCCAACAAAATGTCGCCGAACCCGAAGTACACAAAAACAAATGGTTGCCTCATTTTTCTGCAAGACGAGACATATTGCTACGATAGTGCTAGAAGATCAAAGGACAGTTAATTCAGAATGGTATGTGACAGTTTGTGCCCCAAGAGTACTGTCAGCTTGGTGTAACAAGCAGCCGAAGTCGGGAACCCAGCACCTGCTCTGGCACCACGACAACGCTGCCCCGCACACTTCTGCTAGAACATTTGACTATTTCAGCTCAAAAAACGTGACTATTCTGCCCCACCCGCCATATTCCCCTGACCTAGCCCCCTGTGCAATTTAACTTTTTCCAAAGATTAAAGAAAAATTAAAAAGAAAGCGATTTGAGAACAAAGAAGATGCCCTGGCTGCGTATAATTATGAAATTTCTGAGGTGTCTAAAGAAGAGTGGTCATCGGTATTTTCTAAGTGGTTTAGACGGATGGAAAAGTGTAAACGTGTTCACGGTAAATACTTCGAAAAAATAGATAGCTGTAATAAAGAATAAAGTCTGTAACTTTTGAGTATCTAATTTCTTTTGGCACGACCCTCGTAGGTGTGTAATTACAAAATGGTGGCATTTTTTGCATATAATGTTTATTTTTGGTACTTGAATGTGGAAACTTTATTCAATTAGTGAGTGACTCTGACTGTTGATAAATTAGTAATGGTAAACCACGAAGTTAATTGATACGATTTCCGATTTCCTTTATAACCACAAATACAATTAAATAAGTAAAATATGAACTTGCATATTTTTATAGGTAAAAATATGCAAGTTCATATTTTACTTATTTAATTGTATTTGCCCGAGCAGATGAACATTATGAGTATGAACATTCGTATTTTAGTTCTCTTTTTTGTCCATGCCTAGACATTATATTATCCTTATTCGTTTTAACAATAAGAAAGTAACCAAGTTTGTAATTTGGAGTAGGTGTAGTGGAAAAAACCTATACTTAGTAGAATAATCATAGGATTTTACTTTACTTTAAAAAAAATACATCATGGCTTAAAAATAGCAACAGAATGTTGCTCAGATAACACAGTTTTTTACCGGTTCCGGTGTAACATGCTTACAAATGTTATTATTACTTGCATGTATGGCAACATGCAAACACCTTTTCTGGAAATGGATTGTCAATTGACAAATATTTCAATAGCATAAATTGGTACTTGAGCCCAATTATGGTTAAGCATTTTACTCGTATGGTGAATGTAAGTATGTAATACAAAATAAAAAATGATTACGTAAAAACGAAATAAGGTTCAACAGGTTACCTTACAGACAGGTTTAAAAAAACGTATACAAGTACGTATAAAAAATTTAAGCTTATTCTATATTCAGTTTCCAATATAAAACGCTTGGATGGCGGTTTACTAACCGAACACAAAGAGCTTTAAGAGTGAAGTACTTGATGGGGTTACAAACCAAAATAATAATTATATAGCGGGCCAGACACTGTCAGTAATAATGATATTATTTCTCTACCCGTCCTTTTCTATGTACGAGTATATGGAGGATGAGAAGGAAGAGTAGAGAAATAATGACATTATTAGGTACTGACAGTGTCTGGTGGCCTTATACGTTACACCTGTCTTTTGCTAAAGCAAAAGTACTAAAGTATTAAAGTAAATCGGGAGTCTACATATGTTATTTCTTCCGCATCGTCGATTTTTTATTAATTCTAAACCTGGTATTGAAACATACGGAATCTGAAAACAATTGCAGCGTTATTTGCGATCAGTTTTTGGCGTTAGTTAGTTATCCTGGGCGTTTTTCCGCAAGTTGACATCCAGTGTGCCTATTTTGCGTGAAACGGGGGTAGCACTATTATTCCAACCACCCCAGCTCCTCAACGAAGCCCAGCAGAGCTTTCAGGTTGCCTGCCGCCTCGCGCAAGGTGCCTGGGGTCCCTAGGTGTTTATTTCTGTATACTTCTACCTGTTTGCAATCTAGCAGAATGTGTTTTGTTGTTTCATCCGCCTCCGCATGCTCTGCACATGGGGCTGTCTGTCCTACCTATTGTGAAGAGGTGTTTGTTTAGTGTGTTGTGTCCTGTTATCAGTCCCACCAATTTGCGTAGCTGGGATCTTCTTGTCCTCAAAAGTGTTTTGGTAAGTTTGTGATTGTATTCAGTTACTATTTCTTTGGTTTGTCTACAAGTGTCCCTTTCTTTCCAGTATGTTTGATGTAGTTGTTTGTAGTGGTGGTCAAGCTGGTTGTTTATGTGCGAATATGGTAGGGGTACGATGGGTTCGGGTCCATATGCCGGTGTATCTGAGCCCTTACGGGCTAGCTCATCCGCAGCATCGTTCCCTCTCGAGTTACTGTGTCCCTTGATCCATTGCAGTATCACCTTATTGCCATGTTCGCATACCTCTGAGAGGCTTTGATGGCATTCGTGTATGAGTCCAGATGTAATTCTGTCGCAACCTAGCGCTTGTAGTACTGACTTGCTGTCTGATAGTATACATATGTTTTCGTGTTGTAGCTGTCGTCGTTTCACTGCATTGCAAGCTTCTATTATTCCCACACATTCTGCTTGAAATACTGTGTTATGTGCTCCGAGTGGTTTAGAAATGTGAATATTCAGGTCCTTCGAGAAGACACCACAACCTGTTCCTTCGTTGGTTTTTGATCCATCCGTGAAGATTCTTAGTTCTGTTTGATTTAGTGCTTCTTTTGTGTCTTCAGTTTTTGGCGTTAATCTTTATCAAGATTTAGAAAGTAAGTACCTACTTCTGGTAAAAAAATATTTACCAGTGTGACATTTAAGATAATAATGTACTCGCACCGATGCCTTCAGTGTCAAGCTCCATAAATAAAGTGAGCAAAAAAGAAGTGTTTATCATCATTTGGTAAAAAATATTTCGTAAATAATCACATAATAAACATTCACAAACTTTTCATTTCACAAACCTGTCATTCTTAAAAATGCTCATTCTGTAAATAATTAATCGACAAACAGACATTTAGTAACAATGAAACTTTGTAAACATATTAGAAAATAAATTATTATACAGGGTGACTGGTAATTCGTCGTATTCCTTCAAGGGGGTTATTCTACAGCTTATTTGGAGTGATTCAAGTCCAGTCAAGCAGGGGTCAAAACTCATTGGTTTTCAAGTTATTCAAGATTTTAATTTTTTTTAATAAATACCCGCTTTTTGACCTAAAACTAGTATTTTTTTTTAAACTACGTATTTTTCAAATAAAAAAGGATTTTCCGAATAGCCAATGAATCACTGATTACGTAAAATAATAAAAAAAGTACAAAACATATCAAAATTTTGCAAATAAAAGCATCTGAAGTCAGAAGTTTTTGTATTTTTTTTTCAAATCTTGTTACATTTTAAGGCATAACTAAAAAAAGTAATAACACTTCGCGTACAAATTACAGAATTTATTTCCTCAGTTCATAAGCTTTCTAAAAAGGTACTATTAATGACATTTTATGCTCATTTTTTACAATTAATAATAATAATACCAGAGCCGGTACAGGACTTAGCGTACTTGACTTTACTTGTTTGTGTCGTTTTAAACTCGCCGAAGGCATACTTTGTCTCCAGTTTCTTATCTTGTGAGACTTTAAGTTGCCCGGGGTGATACTTTGGTAAGTAATTAAGTAGGGGAATAAGAAAAATAGGAAAAATATAGTTTCATTATTAAATAAAATTTAATCTTAAAAAGGAAAAAATATTAATCTTGCTCGAAGTGTTTGCCCTGCCTGCGTATGCAAGAACGAAGCCTTCTTCGTACTTCAGTGATTGTCACTCGCCTCGAAAGCCCGTCTTTCATCGTCTGTGCAGCTGCTAGGATTTTTTGCCGTAGGTCTTCTACGTCACGTATCGGTCTGTCGTAGACCAACGCCTTCATGTGACCCCAGATGTAGAAATCACACGGAGTTAAATCTGGGCTCCTGGCTGGCCAAGGGGTTGGGCCACCTCGACCAATCCATCTTCTTGGGTAGTTTTCATCCATCCACTGCCGCACACCCCGGTAAAAGTGAGCAGGTCAGCCATCGTGCTGATAAATCATGTTAATTCTTGTCGCAAGCGGCACATCTTCCAGTAGCGTCGGTAGCTCATCCCTCAAAAAAGTTTCATACGCGATGCCGGTTAATCGAGCTGGCAGAAAAAAAGGTCCGATTAAATTATCGCGCACGATTCCCATCCACACGTTCAAAGAAAATCTTTGTTGGTGAGCTCCTTCGTTTGATTTCTTTGGGTTTTGACCTTTGGGAGCCCAAAAGTGCAGATTGTGGTAATTTGTTATCCCGTCACGGTCGAAATTAGATTCGTCCGTCCACAAAATTCTCTTTAGGTATTCGGGATCTTCGATATCAGCATTAATTAAAAATCTGCAGAAATCCATCCTTCTTGCTGGGTCTCCCTCTTCAATAGCGTGTACTGGAGTGTAATGATACGGATACTGTCGAGCTGAGTGCAGGGTAAACCACGCCTTCCACTTAGACATACCGAGCCGGTTAGCCATAATTCTCGTCGAAGTAGTACCGTCTGCCCGGAAAAAGTGCAAGATTTCTTCTTCTTCAGCAAGATCGTATTGTTGAGGTCTTCCAGCATCAGCTTGACGGCGTTTAACTGATCCTGTTTCCCGAATAAGACGGTAGGATGAACCAAACACGCTTACGTGAGGTAAACGGCGGTTAGGGTAACGAAGTTGGTACTCCCTTCTAGCTGCAGCGGCGTCACCATCACAGAGTCCGTAACAATAAATGATATCTGCGTATTCTTCAAATTCGTAAGTAGCCATTTGAGAAAAAACTTAGTTATCAATATCGTCCGAATTGGAAAGAAAGTTGAAAGTAACTAACTGATTAATTACTACATGACCTATTTAAACCTGGTTAGTCTCACCCCCACCCCATGAGAAGCATCGCCACCCAATAAAATTAAGATAAGATAAGGAACAGAAGGCAAAAAACCCGCCGTAAGAATTAAAGTGACACAAACAAACTAATTAAAGTAATTTAACTTCATTAGCTCATTAGCTAATGACCCTTAATCAGTTTGTTTGTTTCACCAAAGGCAATCTGCAGTGCCTACTACCTCAAGGAATAAGATAAGATAAGAAACTGGAGACAAAGTATGCCTTCTGCGAGTTTAAAACGACACAAACAAGTAAAGTCAAGTACGCTAAGTCCTGTACCTGCTCTGGTATTATTATTATTAATTGTAAAAAATGAGCATAAAATGTCATAAATTGTACCTTTTTAGAAAGCTTATGAACTGAGGAAATAAATTCTGTAATTTGTACGCGAAGTGTTATTACTTTTTTTTTAGTTATGCCTTAAAATGTAACAAGATTTGAAAAAAAAATACAAAAACTTCTGACTTCAGATGCTTTTATTTGCAAAATTTTGATATGTTTTGTACTTTTTTTATGATTTTACGTAATCAGTGATTCATTGGCTATTCGGAAAATCTTTTTTTTTATTTGAAAAATACTAAGTTTAAAAAAATATACTAGGTTTAGGTCAATAAGCGGGTATTTATTAAAAAAATCTAAAATCTTGAATAACTTGAAAACCAATGAGTTTTGACCCCTGCTTGACTGGACTTAAATCACTCCAAATAAGCTGTAGAATAACCCCCTTAAAGGAATACGACGAATTACCAGTCACCCTGTATAAATTATTAAGTATATATTATGTAACCCTCGGTGCGCGAGTCCGACTCGCACTTGGCCGGTTTTTTTTTACCGACTTCAAAGAAAGAAAAAAATATTATATTTTTGGTTTCTTCGTTTACTTTTCTCCTTCTAGTGCGACAGATCGTGTCCTGCGAAGAAGAATATGTAAATAAAACCTAAGGGTCACGGGGCTGGAAAATACGACAATCTGAATTAAAAAGATGTGGTGTATGTACACGAAAGTCTAAAGTTACGTTAAGTACAACTACTTTGAATGTTCTTCTATGATTCAATACAGACTTTTTTGAAATTAGAAAAAAGTTTAAAGAACAATGTACAGGGTTCTTTATCAGGCACGATACATGTCACAAGTGTCATAAACTGTTATATAGGCGTAGGCACTTACGCCTCCATTACTTACATATATTTGATACTTAAATACCTAAATATATTGGTATTTATAGTGAAGCCGTGCCTACGTATGTGTAAATGTAATTTTGTCAAACATACTCCGAAATGTATGCGTTAATGTCACGAAATGAAGACATGAAGTTGCTCATTTATGGCTCCTTACATTACTTCTTGGCCTTAGGCCAAGAAGTAATGTAGGGAGTTAGTATGAAACGTACATTATTGTCCGCTGCTCTAACTTTTTAAATTTGCTCACTAAGGTTACACTGAGAAAGGAAATATTACATACAGCCAACGACCACTCTCTCTGTAAGTATACTTGCGACATAAAAATTAAAAAAGAAAAAACAAAATCTATGGTACTAAATTTATAAGCGGTTAAACATGATGCTCGAATAGCTTTTTCAAATGTCAAGTTTAAAAAATTAAAAAGGTGTCAATTTAAACTTATTTACTTGATTACTTAGTAGCTATTTTAATTATAGTATTTTCTTAGATAGTTTGAGAAAAGCACTATACAATCCTTGGCCGGAACAGGGATTGCAGGACTCGCTTTATCCGGTCTACCACAATCTCGTCCTTAAATCCCTTACTTCACGGCCTCTGCAGTAATGTACTAATAGTCCCGTCTCGTTGGCAATATTTTGAGGGTTAAGTTTCGAAAATTCTAAAGTCACTTGTTATTGAAGTTGGAAATACAGTGTGTACATGAGAATCTTTCAGTGCGTTTTGTGTCATATTCAATTGGTGCTTTTTTTGTAATTCAATAATTTGAGGTTAACTTTTTTAGCTTGCCATAACTTGAGTAAAAGAATATTAGAGTTAGAAAATATAACTGTTTTGTATTTAGAACAGTTTTATTGTTGTACAAAACTAGTTTGTGTCATTTACGTCGAGTGCAATTTTATATAGTATGACAACGCTAAAAAACTTCGTATAAAAAATTAGAGTTCATAAAATAAGGATTAACTATATCATCACCTCAAAATATGTCAATAAAATCAATATGTGTCAAATTAAGCAATGAAAATTTAAGTTTCTTGGTAATTTCGTATTTTTAGGCTGTTATCGTTTTAATAAATTATTAAAGTCATCAGAGTTCACATTCTAATAATCAAAAAGGGATTTTAAAGTAGATATTTCAATTTGTGTCACTTTCATCAATGATATTTCGTCTAAAATTAAACAGAAACAATATTTGCGTTCAGAGGAAATTTTCTTAACTATAGCGCGTGACCTTGATGGTACGCCTGTTCGGCTTACTTCTGTAATGACCACTAGAAGTAGACCCCCGGCTTGCTTCTTAACAAGCTAATCCATGGGTCAACCAGGCGCTGGCATCTTAGCTGTTACGATGTAGGATGTAGGATGACGGAGGCGAGCGCGGGGTGATAAAGCTGACATACTCGACAAAGGAACTGAGCGGAGGAGCGAGTCGCGGGAAGCCGGCGAGTAGGGCAATGAACTCGTGCGTGTCTCGCCAATACGTACCTTTTTGAGCGGTAGCCGCTTTGTTTGTGTTTTGACTAGGCTGTTGAGTACATTTTCGAAGTTTTCAAGCATCGTGAATTACGGGGAGAAAACGCAACGTAATATTTTTATTTAGTTCTGTTTTATTGGAACCAAGTTCCTTATCGGACGGTTCGCGGATGGGGGGCTAGGCGAAAAAAAGTCACGTGACCGTCACGAAAAAGCATTGAGAAACATGTGAAACGGAATGAAATAAAAAAAATGAAAAATAAAATAAAGTGAAGTGAAAGTGAAAGTGAAAGTGAGAAGTGACAAAGTGAAAAAAGTCAAGTTAAAAAATTTCTATAATATCAAAAATTTCAAAAATCTCAAAAATCTCAAAAAGCTCAAAAAGCTCAAAAATCTCAAAAATCTCAAAAATCTCAAAAATCGCAAAAAATCTCAAAAATCTTAATAGTATAATTAAAATAGCTACTAAGTAATCAAGTAAATAAGTTTAAATTGACACAAATTTTACAATTAGATAAATTTAGGTAGAGGTAACAACAGGCGGTCTTATCGCTAATGAGCGATTTCTTCCAGACAACCTTTGGGTAGTGGAGACTAGAGAAAAACAATAAGCAGTAGGTGGTGCATAGAAACAAAAGAGACGAAATAGATAACCCAGCACATTCATATGAATATACATACTTAAATAAATACAAAATAAACATACATATACGTACATATATACATATATAATACACACAATAAGAAACAACAGTGTCAACTTAAAAACCTAAGGAAGAGATAAATAGTATTCCTTAAGTTGCGATTTAAAGCTACCAATAGATTGCGCGCGTTTAATGTTGAGAGGGAGAGAATTCCACAAACGAACGGCCTGGAACGTAAATGAGCAATTATAAAATTTGGAAGATGAAGATGGCACTTTTAGGAGCAATTTTTGAGAGGATCTAATAGAATTAAGATAAGAGAAACGCTCTTTGAGGTAGCGGGGAGTTGCAGGGTTAAAAAGTATAGAAAAGAGTAAAGAAAGTATGTGAGAGTTACGGCGGTGACGGATAGGGAGCCATTTGAGTTGAGAACGAAAACTAGAAACATGGTCGAATTTGCGTCATCCGAAAATGAACCGAATGCAGGCATTTTGAATACGCTCAAGCATATTAAGTTGCTCCTCGGTTAGGTCTAAATAGGAGATATCTGCATAATCAAGAATGGGGAGAAGTAACGACTGAGCAAGCGCAATTTTAGTAGCATTTGGCAGGAAATTCCGGAGCCGTCTGAGAGACCCTATGGCAGCAAACATCTTCCTGCTCACTTCACTCACCTGAGGCACCCATGATAGACAACGATCCATGATTACGCCAAGATTTTTCACTTGGTTGGAAAAAGGAATTTGGATACCATCGAAGACTATCGGAGGGAGCCTGAGAAAGTCAATTTTGGAGATTTGTTTAGCGCTACCCATCACAATTACCTGTGACTTTAGGGGGTTTACTTTTAAACCGTAATTTTGACTCCAATTTGATATGCGGAGCAGATCAAGATTCGTGGCTTCTATAACTGAATTGAGATCGCTATGCATACCCTGCGAATATATTTGAAGGTCGTCGGCATAGAGGTGATACGAAGAGGAGAGATCAAGAGTTATGGAATTAATGAAGATAGAAAATAAAAGAGGAGACAGCACACCACCCTGTGGAACACCAGCTGATGTGCTGCACCAGGAAGAACACGAAGAATCTAGTTTAATTCTTTGCCGACGACCAACCAAATAGCTGCGGAACCAGTCAATCGCTGCAGCCGATATGTTAAGAGACTGTAAGAACGCGAGCAAAATGTCAAAATCGACCGTGTTAAAGGCATTACTGAAATCTAGAAGTGCAAGAACTGTAAGCTTCTGGTCATTCATACCCAAACGGATGTCATCGGTAACCTTGACAAGAGCCGAGGTAGTACTATGGCCCGGACGAAAACCAGATTGAAATGGGTTTAGGAGGTCATTTCTATTCAGGAAGGAAATTAGTTGCTGATGCACTAGCCGTTCGAGGACTTTGGATAGGAAAGGAAGAATGGAGATGGGGCGATAGTCAGAGAAGGAACTGGGGTTGGATTTTTTGGGTAAAGGAATAATATTGGCATCCTTCCACAGACTGGGAAAAGTACTTGATGAAATGGAAAAATTCAGAATACCGGTGATAATAGGAACAAGCAAATCAAGGAGAGGGAGTATCATATTTTGGCTAACACAGTCAACACCAACGGCGTTAGAAGTGATATTCAATATACCCTTCCTAACATCACTCTCACAGAAATGGCTAAAATAGAAAGAAGAGAAATCTAAGGCAGGAAGTGATGAAAGATGATGAAGTGAGTTAGATTTCTTAGGACCACTGAAACAGGTGGACGATGAAAAATGCTGGTTAAGCTGGTCAACGCTAATATTGTTTAAATTGGTTGCCTGTTTTGAGATTTGCCAACTCCGAGACCTTTCAAAAATTTCCACACTTTGGCTGGATTTCCATCTTCAACAGAACTGTGAATATGACGCCTCTGAGCATCTCGACATATAGTGCTACAGCGATTGCGCAGGGTATGATATTTAAGTTTATTTTTCTCAGAGTTGTTAGCCTTATACTTAGATTTAGATTGATTCTTCCTCTCTATAAGGGCTTTAATATCCTCAGTGAGCCAAGGAGCAGGGAGATGCTTGACTTTTATTGCACGAACAGGAGCATGAGCGTCATAAAGTTGTATGAGGAGAGAATTAAAGAGTGAAACTTGATCGTCTACCGAACCCGCTCGAGCGATACTGCTCCAATCGATTGTTAAAGCGTCAAAAAATTAAAGTAAATAAATATCATTGATTAATATGGCACAAATTTATTCAAATAATAGATACCGATATATTAGAAAGCACAGTACCTAATCGATCAACTCTAATTTTATATAGGCTTGTAAAAGTCCACATATATGTGCTGATTGAACGTCAGTATTCCCATTGACGAAAGTGACACAAAACGCCTCCGTGCGTCAGTAACAACTTTGCTGTTACAGTGAAAAAACAATTTTGATCTCTAATTTTCTATTTAACGAATAATGTTAAAAAAAAGAAATGTCTAAGTGTCTACCTACGCAACAACCTAGGATGACACAAATTATTATTATTAGCTAAGTTGGATGGCCTGAACTCTGTATGCGAGTTCTTTAATATTATCGAAACTTCATAATTTATCGGTCCGGGTCTATAATTGAGTATTATTTAACAATATTCTGATAGTAGTTATTTGCACGAAATATTTTATTTTTACCATTGTTAATGTCCTTTTGTGAATGTTGCACATTTAAAAAAAGCCTAGAAAAGAAGAGGTTCGAAACGGATGGTTCGATTTTTAAATATTTTCTCGCGTCATCTGTCATTCGTATCTCTCAGCTATATCCAGGTATAGTTTTTAGGGTTCCGTACCTCGAAGCTCAAATTTATATCAAATACTCAGGTCTCTGTCCCTTGGAGCTGTAAAAAAATCAAAGTTCTAAGCCAACGCAATCAGCCGTTTATGCCGCAAATTTCCGCAAATTTTCGAAACTCGCAAGAGAATCAAAACCTACAGGGTACTTCCCGTGAACTCAGAATCTTGAAATTTGGTACCAAGCAACGTCTTATAGCACAGATTGATAAAGGAAAAATTGCGAAAAACGTAAAATCGTTTTTTAAATGTTTAAAGCCTAATTTCCTAAGGTAAGGTATTTGCTTGCTCTATTATTGTGCGTTTGGTTGGAGGGTTATGGCGCAATCAGAGGCAGGCCCGAGTGGCATACAACAACAAAAGCGTCCTCGTAGTCCGCCAAATCTTTTACCATCGCCTAAGACAGTTGTTTTATTATTTAGTATTATATAATAAAACTGTTAAATAACGTTTAGAAAGACTTTTATTTACGAAAATTTATCAATAAGTGCATATTATGATTGTTAATTAAATAATTTTCGTGAATAGAATACTGATAAAAACGCATAGACTTTTATGTATGTCACGCTGGAAGTGTTAATTAAATTCTGTACCATCACCAACACGGTTCACTGACCATTAGTGATCTCTATTGCAACGGCATAAAGTCTGCCGATGGTCAGTTAAGGGTGTGGCTGTTTGTAACACTATCCCAACACATAACGGGACCAGGCTGAAAATCAGCGCTGGACAATACCACCAATCCAGCATAGTCTGAGACTGGCACCCATTGCCTACACTACAAATGTGAATTATGATTGTCTGTTTTGTTTGTTTTTGTATTTTCTTTTTATTATTAAGTAAGAATAGAAACAGTACTAGTGAATAAGGTGTCGTGGCAATAAACATTTTTTCTCTCTTTCTTTTTTTCTTTCAAAAAACTAGACGTTAAGTTTCAGTTTTAGAACGTACGTGCTTGTGTGTTTAGGGCTGTCAGTTTTTTAGTTTTCACGTGTCACATTACAATCAAAACGAAATTGTGTTTCTATTGTTGTGTTGGATTATTTAATGTGCAAATTGTTATTATTTATTCACAAATGTCAACTTCTTAATCATGTTAACTAATCACATGTCGGTGTGCTTGCAGTGTGTTTAAATTTAACATTCAAACAGAACACGTTGAACAGGTTGGCAACTATTGTTTCTATGTTTACTCAATTTCTAATTACAAAAAAAAATTACTATAAGTGCCGCTAATTTTTTAAGTAACAAAATATTGTTATACATGAAAAACTATGTTTACCTACCGCGTAGAACATAAAGATAAGACAACACAGTTTTTATGCGGCTACACACAGTCGTAAGTTACTTTATTATTTAGGTACTTAGTCAATACGCGCAGTAAATTAATGTGTAGGGGAAGAATGGCGCAGTACCATTCATATGCGGGGAACATTCGTACATTGGTTATATCACGATTTAAAAGAAAAACGCTGATATTTTTGAATTCAAGACTCCGTCTCATAGCATATTCACGAAAAATGGTGGCAATAAGGGTGTTGATTTCTTTGAAAAGAGAGTTTTTGTATTTTTGATAACTCAAGTAACTATATTCTACGTTATGATTATAATCGTTATGTACGAGTTGTTTTTATTAGATAAATTCATCACATTTTGTAATATCTTGGGTCAATTTTGAAATTGCATGTCTATTTAATAATATACTTAACGATTGTTTCTTATTAAATCAATGATGATCTGACCAAACTATCTACCAAAAAAATCTACTGTATTGTATGCCAATTTTTTTGCCAATAAACTTGTTGCTCCAGAAAACCTCGCGTGGGAAAAACATAGGTAAAACTATAACAAATTCTAAAGACAATTTTACGGAAAAAAAATTTTTTCACTTACCGGCTTAATTCATTCAAATTTGATATCATATTTGAAGATTACAAAACTTGTTATCACACTCACAACACGTATTTATTAAAACATTTTAAAATTAAGTTAATGAATGATATTTAACTATTATTTAAATATTCTCTCATTTTTTGCGCAATCTTTCTTTTTTAGGGTTTTTTTAGGTAGTACACAATCGCAGTCAACCGCGTTCGCTTGCAACCGAGTGTTGCGCGTGACGCGAGTGTCTGAAGTGACTTGGTGCGGATGAGGTAAAGTTTGCTGCCATTTTTACCGTGACTTAACAAATTATCTGATTAATTGAAAACTGTTTGTTTATTATTATTAACATAGCGATTAGCATATTTTAGAGTGCAATTTATAAATATTTGTTGTCATTAAAAATTAATTATACATTATAGGTTATACTGTTATTTTTATCGGCATTTTTACATTAGCATTGTAAGTATTAGATAACAATTACTACTAATTATTGTTAACTTTTAAATGAAATTATGATTTATGTTTGTTACTTGTATGCAGTTATGCATTTAGATTTAAGTAAATAATATATATATCAAGGTCGCGTTTCCTAACAAAGCAGCAAAAACGAAAACAAAAGCAGATCTGTGCACTCGAAACGTCGGATGTAGTTTTCAATCTTATTTGTACTCAATTAACACTTTGACAAACTGTAGGTACACCTAGCGTGTTCCAAGCAACGAAAGTGTTACTCGTAAGTGCCGTTTTAGTAAATGATGATGTGTAGGTATAACAACGGCCTCCTAGCCCAGTCGGTAGTGATCCTGCCTACGGAGCAGGAGGTCCCGGGTTCAAATCCTGGAAAGGGCATTTATTTGTGTGTTTATCACATCGACATATAATATCAAGACGAGTAAAGGCAAGCAAATTTCATGTGAAAACACGACCCATTTTCACGTTTTCAAAACTAAAATGTCTTATGTCATATTAACCAATCAAGTACTCATTCTTTAAGCATATTTTTTTGTGTTAACCTTAATTCCGCAAAGGTTTCATGCCATTTCACCAATAAGAAAAGTTGACGTGTTGTAAGTGGTCAAAATCAATTTGACAATGAAGTTTAATTGGACAGAAGATACTAAAATGAAATAACTGAAATGTCAAGTTAACATATAATAAATACGCCTAAGTTTGACGTGCATGGGTTCACGTAATAAATAATAATGCAATCAATTAACAATTTACTTTTTTGTGCATTTTTCATTACTTATGTTATGTAATATACGTAAATTTAATCGTTCTTGGAATAAGGAATAATATAGCCTTTTATTCATCTTTCATTTATTTAATAAAAGTGCTTAATTACAATATAGGGACCATACTACAAAATAAGCATAAATTAACATAAAGTAATAAAGATTTTGAACTTTTTTACAATTTTATAAATCCGTTACATTAGGGAGACCCTCAGGCAAAAAAAAAACGATTATTTTTTAACTTTATTTATGACCAGACATAAATACAACGATAAATTTACATTTTGTATCCATTTTTTTATACTACAACGGTAGCAAACAGGCATACAGCTCACCTGATGGTAAACAGCTACCGTAGCCTATGGACGCCTGTAACTCCAGAGGTGTCTCATGTGCCTTGCCGACCCTTTTATATAAAAGAGGATTCACTGTGTTGACAGCTAAAGGGACAAGAGGATCCCTCGTCGTCAACACACTGCATCCTCTGAGCTCTCTGGCAACTCTACTCACCGGCAGGAACACAACACTATGACTACTCATAGTGTTGTGTTCCTGCCCCTACGGTCTAGTGCTAATTGGCTGTGGTTTTCTGTAAGGTAGAGGTAGTTCCCCAGTCGGGCTCTGCTCTAGATTTGATAATTAAAGACTATGCTATGAAGTTATAGCATTCAATATTAATAAAAATAAGAGTCATACCTATTAGTCAGTTGTACTAGAAATGGCACGGCCAGAATGGTGTGATTTTACCAGAGTAAGTATAGTAGGTAAATAATTCGAAAGGTTTTGTTTTGTCGATTTCGTTGACTTTACTTAATATTAGTGATTTGAAAAAAAAATTAACTTTAAACATACACATACTGTTGAAGTCATCATTATAACAGAATTTAAAGGTTTTATTTAGTAGGTAAGTAAAGCCAACTGAGGTGGCATATTCAGATTGTGTATTAAGTACGTATCTCATATTCCCAATATATGAGTACAAGGGAGACATTTCGATATTATCAAAGTAGTATAATATTGATAAAGATTTATTCCAAGGACCCATACTGTATATTGAAAAAAAAAACAAACTGAAAAGAGTCTTTGTTAACAACGGAAACCTAACTGCTATTACTACTAGGTAATACTTATAAATGAACATTCATTATACTTTTCCTCAAATGAGTTATGTTTACTTTTGCAAAACTTATATTGCATAACATCGACCAAGTCCGTAATGTATGAGAATATCTATGCGTGATTTACTTACCGATGAAAAGAAATATCACCATCTTTGGCGCCTGTATGGCTCCTGCACCAATGCACGGCACAAGCCGGCATTTTAATACCGATATATTACCGAAATTTCATGGCCCGAGAAAAGTAATATTTTGACGACATGTCAATTTCAAAATGTTTGACATGACATTAGGGCACCGCTGTCACAAGCTCCGCCCACTTTGGCACCAGGAAAGTGGAGCAGATTTTGAGCGTTGATTACGCTTCCTTACTTATTATTCTTCCAAGGTTTATCACGAATATTCGTTTCTGGGTTATGGGTGTTTTCTACGTATCTAAGTATATATTTATCTATATAAGTATGTATATCGTCGCCTAGTACCCATAGTACAAGCTTTGCATAGTTTGGGACTATGTAGGTTGATTTGCGTAAGATTATCCCCAAATATTTATTATTTAATTATATCGTAATGGTTTAAATCAATAAAGTTGTAAAAAGTAATCAATCAAGTACTTTCCACCCCAAGTGTAAAATTGTGCCAATTGGCTACTTTCCTAAAAAAATATATTTAGTCCGTCAGTTAGATTATCAAAAAATATTGGACACGTATTTTTTATTTTCTCAATCAAACAAAAATTGGTGAAGATATAGCCCGTTAAAGTTCCGCGTGACGTCACATTTCAGTACAATTTTTAGTATAATGTAACGTCACGCGGAACTTTAACGGGCTATATCTTCACCAATTTTTGTTTGATTGACAAAATATAAAATACGTATCCAATATTTTTTGATAATCTAACTGACGGACTAAATAGAATTATATTTTTGTTACCCAGGAAAGTACCCAATTGTCAAACTTTCCATCGGCACATCAGTTATCCAAACCTACTGCTCTCCGTGAAGAACAGAAACTCACAACAAGGGTTAGGTTGATGGTAGTAAGTACCTACTTATTTTTCATCATCTGCCGGTGCATAGAAAATGTTTTCCCACAATATCCAAGGTCTCGTGCTGTGTCATTAAAACGGTGACCAGATCATTATAGTTACCTATCGCTGATAACGATAGCTTCATTTGCAATTTATGCTGATGTTTATATCATTATTTTCATTATTAATACAGCAATGCATTTTAAATTATTACTGTTGGTTGGGATATCTTACTAATTTGCCCGTAGCAAATGTCACTTTACATGGGTATATTTTTTTTTGTTACCTCATTATTTTATCTTAATAATGGCGGACTACTTAACATTTTATATTGTTTATAACATATATTTGTAAATATTTACATGTAATACAGCTATGCTTATGAGTTTCTTTCAAATAAAAAATATATATAAATGTACCTGTAGGTACGTACAAAACACGTAACCAGTCAACGGAAACAATATAGGTACCTTTGGGTTCCGTTAATTTCAAGCGTACATTTTTGAGCTTAAATTAAGTTAAATTCTGATTAGCTCCATCTCTGAAATAAAAAAATAAATAATACATCAGTCCAATTGAATCCTTAAATCCGGAGGTTTCGGGTTCAAACCCCGGCTCGTACCACTGAGTTTTTGGGAGAGCCGTGGCAAGAAGCCGGGATAAACGCTAGGAGGATGACACCACTACAAAACGACGCACCTATTTGTTAAGTCAATAAAATATGCTTGTAAATAATGAAAATTTTATAATGTTGCTTTCCAAGGCAAGATCTGAGCTTGTAGCCTAGCACATACCTAGCAGTTCAATCCAGATGTCTCAGGTTCATAAAATCACTTCGCATACACCTTGGATTAAAATAAAAAATATGAATCAAAGGCATACGCTCTATTTTATATACTGTTGTTTCATCTAATTTTTATTACACCTAATTTTAATTGTTATAATGTCATGTTGTCGAATATTCAATTTTTATATTTTTTTTAGAATTTTGTCTAATGCTATGATTGCATACGTTTATAACGCTACAATATTATGCTAAAATTAAACTATATGAAAATTAAAACCTGCCAAGAGCGTGTCGGGCCACGCTCAGTGTAGGGTTCCGTAGTTTTCGACCGCAGCAACCGCACAACCTATCAAGTTCAAAATAATTTTCCTAGAAAGTTCTACTTTTGAGATCTTTTTCATATTTTTTAAACTTATGGTTCAAAAGTTAGAAGGGGGGGGACACATTTTTTTTTACTTCTAGAGCGATTATTTCCGAAAATATTTACATTATCAAAAAATTATTTTACTAAACCCCTATTCATTTTTAAATACCTATCCAACAATATATCACACGTTAGGGTTGAAATGAAAAAAAAAATCACTCCCCACTTTACGTATAGGGGAGGTACCCTAATAAAACATTTTTTTCCACTTTTTATTTTACCACTTTGTCGGCGTGATTGATATACATATTAGTACCAAATTTCAGCTTTCTAGTGCTAACGGTCACTGAGATTATCCGCGGACGGACGGACGACATGGCGAAACTATAAGGGTTCCTAGTTGACTACGGAACCCTAAAAAGAGAGTTGCATACGTGCAACCATGTCTAAATCAATGCTAGTTACATTCCACCAATTCTAATATTTCAGGAAAAAATACCACACTGCTATTTTTTATAAATCTCATCAATCTTATCATGTTTAACGGTATATAGGTGATTATACGAATACCCGCCGTTCCATTCCACATGCCAAACTTCTCAAATCATAAATTAATTAAATAGATTTTTTTTATATCAGATTGTTTTTCACGCCTATAACTTCCCATTTATTGCATTTACAATAATATTAGTATCTATATCAAATATGTTATTTTTTTGAGCACATACAGGCATGATACGGTGTAATGCAAATCCTTTCAGACAACACAATGAAGCCTTCGTACATTGATCCTGTACAACATGCACTGAGTGATAAAACAATGTCTTCACTTCAGTACTTGTTTTATTTGCATTCTAAGGTTACCTCTATATACCAGAACAACACCCGCCCGACTGTATTAAATGACTCAAATGAGTTGTACAATTGACACAATTGTTTTATAATAAGATACACGACATAAGTATTTTTTTATATTTAATTGGCATAAAAACCTATATAATAATTGTTTGAAATTACTGCAAGTTCTCCGAAAATTTCGAGCTATTCCTGCTTGTTACGATGAACTTTATTGCTACTAAATAGTATAATATAACAACTGGGGAATATTTCTTATCAAAGGATGATAAAAACCACTTCTAACTTTTATATTTTAAACATTAGTCGCTTTTATACTTTACCGACATTATCGACGGCAGCGTCAATATTGCAGAAGAGCCAAATGTATGAGTATGAGTATGTATATATGCAACCGCTTTTAACACATTAAGGGCCGAGAACCCGACTGTCAGGTTCTCTCTTCGTAGCTACTACGCGCTACATACGACGAATACGTGGCTACCGGCTACGAGCGTAGCGCGTAGCACTAGGTGGCACTGAATGTGTTAATTTAGAGCTACCACACATTAGAGCGTCAGCATCAGCTATTCATTGAAAAAAAGCGGAAACTTGTCTACATATGGTAGCGGAAATTTGTCTATGGCCTCCATACAGACATTCAGATGCTACAGACAAATTTCTGCTTTTGTCTTAACGTTGGACGTCCATCGTTATTTTTTGTTCAAGCAGTTTTCTACATTACTTGTAAATCAATAAAACAAGTTTAAAGAAAAAAGTTTTTAATTCCTTGTAGATATTTTTATTAGTATTATAAAAATAATGTATTGATATAATATCTCTATTATTTTACAAATAGGAAAACAACCAGTGTCTCCAGTGGTAGAGTTTGTCCGGAAAGGGAAGTGTCGTAGTTTATATGGGTGCTCATACATTCTACGACACTTCTCTTTCTGGTCAGATTCTAACAAGTTGGTAGTAAGGGATATCCACAATTTTCGATGCATCCCATTTGATAAGTACCATTTTGAAAATGAAAATAGTGGCGTAGTACGTAATAGCAAGAAGAAAGTATTATTTTCTACCCTGTAATTTATCACTTTTAAACTGTTGTTTGATTAACGGTCATGCTCATGACCTATCATGGTTTTCAAGTACTAATATTGAATGCATTTATAAAACTCCTTGGCCTATGTAGGTATTGAACTTTGCTCCACTTACAAAGATCAGTATCAAATTGACAGTAATAGGACAAAACGGGGCTCCTTGAAAAACGACATCGTAAACAATAAGAGTAATTTCAGCGTAATAGATAGCTAATCGGATTTAAATGTGATCACGACTCTTAAAACGGTATTGTCCCGACTTATAAAGTGCCTGTTTAGTTGCAAAACTTGAAATAATACTTATTGCCCTTTGCCGCACCTAATTTAAAGTATTTCCAAAGCATATTTTTGAATATGGTATTGAAGCTTTATCAGAGGTAATAAGTATCTAGTTTCGATATGAAATAAAGGGACTAATCTACCTCTGTTTAGAGTTATATTAAGCAAAAAAGTACAAACAGATCCGTTACGTCGTCAATGCATTTTGTGTATTCTGTTTTCCTAGTGTGGACTTTCGTTTTTCACTTTCAGCAAATAGATGCGATAGTGTAGCGAACCCTAGGATCCTGAAGAGACCCTAAGTAAACCTAAATTTATCGCCACCTTCTATTTACCTTACGTCCTTGTGAGTCTGGTAGTGATCGTCTTGTCTACGTTGTGTCCTAAAGTAGCCCAAGTCAACACAATAAAGAAAACTAACCGCGCTCCGCCAGGGGGCCGATTTTTGACTGTCAAGCGCTCGAATTCAAAGAATTTAACCTCGAATATCGCACACAAAAATTTGTCGCCATTATTTACGCATGAAATATAGTATTAATAATCATGATTTTAAATTACTATTGCTATTCTTTTTAAAACATTTTTTTTTTCAGAGTATTAAATGTCATATTCGAGCGCTCGTATCTCAAAAATCGCCCCCTGTCCTTCATCACGCTGTCTCTTCATCCTCCTGTTTTTTAAAGAATCTATAACCAACAATAGACCAAGTACTCAAACAATGCCCTAAATTCAGCATATACCTGATAGATCACGAAATTATGTACCAAAACCTTAACATAGATCCATACGACATAAATGACATAGTTACAAAATCATAAATATCCTTAAAAGTTAAGAACACAGCACAGAATACAACAAAACACGTAAGTATAATGGAACATAATTGCTCGCTTTTTTTCAGTTGCTTTTAAAGTAATTTAAGAACAAACAAAACAAAAGTCACATTTCAAAAGATAAAGTAGTGCCTAGGATTAATAATTGTTTTGGAGTTAGAACCTTAAGAAAACGATTGCCATACATATTTACTCAATAACTTACACGAGAACATTTGCCTAAAACAAAACTTACGTATTTTTAAAAATAAAATAAAGTGTTATTTATTAAACACACTGCCATATACTCGTACTTACACCTACTCGTAGGTGTATAGTGTGTTGAACTAAGTTTTTTAGTTTAACCTCTCCTTCCAGGAGTTTAACCGCAGTCAAACTATTGAAATTGTTTTGCAGAGACTATGTCTGTATTGTAATTTTGTTGTTGGATTAATAAATTAATAAATAATAATAAACTAACCACAACTACAGGTTGAGGTGGAATTTCCTATCCTACTATTTTGTGTGACAGCGTGCACGCTCGTAAGAGTGCGTTCCATGACCCTCGGATTAGGCTATTGGATTCCGTATGGACAAATTATTATTTTTTTGTTTCATTACTTTTTTTAAACCTTAACTGTTTCAAAGTGCGACTTCTAAACATATGACCTTATTACATAGGTGGTATATTAAATTGCATTCAATTTATTCGTCTGAATTACCAAATGAGCAAATTTACGAGTATGTTAACCCAATTAATATCAATGCGTAAATGGAGTAATCACGGGTTATCAGAATACGCAATATTAAACAATAGCTTTAATAACATATTATTTGTAGCAATTGAACCATTCATTAGTGGTAGGCAGTTACAGAAATCCTTAATTACTCCATTCGAATTTGTAGGTACGGTGAACAATAAAATATACCGAATAGTGCTGGCTGCTCCCGCTATTTAGAAAAGTAACCAATTCCTACTTTTATGTTGTGACAAGTGTCAATAAATGAGTATCTGGAACCGAACAATGTTATGCAATTATCGGCTTAGTTCGTGACATTTTTTACTGTAAGCAAACGATAATTCGTTTTCAATTGGGTGTTATTACTCAACAAGTTATTAGACAATGTTAACGCCATGCTGCATTTGGTTTACTCGTACCGATCATATTGCGTTCACCGGAACCGAAAAGATTGTAACCATGCATTCCTGAGGCCAAAAATGCCAAAACTCAAGAGATAGAAAGAACATTGCTTAAACGAGTTTAAGTCAATTATGCCAAAAAATATTTATATTTTTTTTCTACTTTTTTAATGTTTTGTACATGAAAACTAAAATGTTCTTCGTAAAATCGCTTTAATTAATTCATCATCATCATCATCTCAGCCGTAAGACGTCCACTGCTGAACATAGGCCTCCCCCTTGGACCTCCACACGTACCGGTTGGAAGCGACCCGCATCCAGCGTCTTCCGGCGACCTTAACAAGATCGTCTGACCATCTTGTGGGTGGACGTCCTACGCTGCGCTTGCTGGTTCGTGGTCTCCACTCGAGCATTTTTCGGCCCCATCGGCCATCTTCTCTACGTGCAATGTGGCCTGCCCTTTGACTCTTCAGCTTGCTAATCCGGTGGGTTATGTCGGTGACTTTAGCTCGTCTACGAATCTCCTCATTTCTGATTCGATCACGTAGAGAAACCCCGAGCATAGCCCTCTCCATAGCTCGTTGAGCGACTTTGAGTTTTGAGATAAGGCCGATAGTGAAAGACCACGTTTCGGAGCCGTAAGTCATCACTGGTAACACACATTGATTAAAGACTTTTGTCTTGAGGCACTGAGGTATGTCGGACGAAAAGACATTACGTAGTTTCCCGAACGCTGCCCAACCGAGTTGGATTCGGCGGTTGACCTCTTTCTCGAAGTTGGACCTACCTAATTGGACTACTTGTCCTAGGTAGATGTACGAGTCAACAACTTCGAATACCGAGTTCCCAACAGAGACTGGGATGGGCACAACATTGGCATTTGACATTAGTTTCGTCTTGTCCATGTTCATTTTCAAGCCCACTCGTTGTGAAACTCGGTTGAGGTCATCGAGCATCATGCTGAGTTCCTCCATCGACTTTGCCATGACTACGATATCGTCGGCAAACCAAAGGTGAGTAATGTATTCGCCGTTGATGTTGATGCCAAGTCCTTGCCATTCCAGGAGCTTGAAGGCGTCTTCCATTACGGCAGTAAACAGTTTTGGAGAGATAACGTCTCCCTGCCTTACGCCTCTTCGCAATGGAATCGCCTTCGTACTCTGCTCCTGCACTCGGACCGACATGGTGGCGTTTCTATACAAACACTTCAACACTTCGATGTACCGATAGTCAATATGACATCGCTGAAGGGACTCAAGCGCCGCCCATGTTTCCACCGAATGGAAGGATTTCTCATAGTCCACAAACGCTAAGCATAATGGCAAGTTATACTCTTCGGTCTTCTGTATAACTTGCCGCAGCGTATGGATGTGGTCTATGGTACTATAACCTTTTCGGAAGCCGGCTTGTTCGGGAGGCTGGAAGTCATCAAGTCTGTGTTCGAGACGGTTCGTGATGACCCTTGAAAACAGCTTATAGACATGGCTCAGAAGCGTGATGGGTCTCTAGTTCTTCAATAGGCTGTTATCACCTTTTTTGAAGAACAGCACCACCTCGCCTCTATTCCATGTTTCAGGCGTTATGCCGTCGGACAAGACGGAATTAAAGAGCTTCTGGAGGACTTTAAGTACCGGTGTTCCACCCACTCTCCGAAGCTCTGAAGTGATTCCGTCTTTGCCCGGCGCCTTGTTGTTCTGAAGCTGCTTCAGCGCCATCCTAAACTCGTACAGACTGATGTCCGGGATATCTTCGGTATAATGTCGGGACAACTTGGCTCTTGGGTCTCCTCCCAAGCTGTCAACGGGCTTTGCGATCGGAGTGTACGTGTGAACTGTCCATAGAACCTCTCGATCTCGCCTAAAACCTCTGCTTTGCTCGACGCTATGCTGCCATCTTCCCGTTTTAATTAATTGGTAGGTATTATTATTACTTTTTTTTCGTAAATCCTTAGTTTACGCAAAGTGTTCCTTGTCACTTTGATATCTATCAATAAGGGTGTTTGAAATAGGCTCCATAGTCGTGATATCGTACCTATATCATTTTGCACTGAAACACTTTTTTTTTTAATGGTATTTATTGATTCTAAATGTAGGTAAAACCCAGAAAAGTTTTTAGGACATTTTAGTCTCTAAATATGATCTGGAATACAATCTTATAATCATGGTTTCGTCGAGAGCTGAGCAGACATTAGCTCCGCCCGTGAGTCTTAGAAGTCATTAAGAACATACATTATTTCTTTGATGATTCCATAAAACTTTCATCATGCCTATTACAAGTAACAATGAGAATTCAATGCACGCATCACGTGCTTCTAACTACCAAAATGCCAGAAAGGCTACCGAGGCTGCCCCAATGGTGTCGTCATCTCTTGATGCAACCTAACTCATGACCACAAATTCGAGAATGTTAGGTTAGTTACAGTATTATTATATCCCTGTGCAAAGGTTGCGTCACAAGATTCTATATTTATTACCTACATGTATAAGAGATCTTCAATATATTTAATGGTTTTCTGCCTTTTCGCCGAATAACGTTTCCCAAAGTGTTTCATTTGCCAACTGTGCCATTAGGCATACTGCATTTTTTTCTGAAACTATAAGAATTTCAGGATTGTTATAACAAACGTAACCTAACCTATACGGCTCTACACGATGATTATAAAACAAACCCTGAAAAGTTTACAGTTTCAGAAAAAAATGCAGTATGCTAAATGACACAGTTGGCAAATGAAACAATTTGGGAAACGTTATTCGGTGAGAAGGCAGGATCCCATATTTAATACCTTACCACGTACGATTACATTTACTCAATAATTTGTAGAAGAGAGATAAACTTCATGAAATTATTCCAAATCAGATTAAACTTATATATAGTATTCATCCTTTTCAGTAAAATAAGATCTTGTTCTTCTTCTTTGTCGGTCCCTGAGGATCGTGACCACTTGGTTTTGCAGTCCTTGTGATTTGTTTCCATCGGTCTCGATCTCCCGTAGCCCTCACCGCTTGATGTAGTTTGCCTGAGGTGGCCTTCTTAACTTGGTCAGCCCATCTGGTTGGCGGGGCAAACAAAGATAGGTGTCCGGTAATTAATAGATAACCTTCTCATGACCGACGGAGCACCTTAGGCTAGTAGTCATTATTTATCGGACAGCCTGTAGATATAAGGTATGTAACTATCATAGGTATTAAATTCAGACAAGTACCTACTTGACATTACATTTTTTACACGATCGTGGCCAGACTTTATTAATCATACCTACTCAGATTAAGTAGGTATTTAGGAATGACAAAAAACTTGTCGTTGTAGGTACTTTTTCAATAAGTATCTCTTCTATCTCTAGCCTTTATTCCGGCATATTTTTTATTGATAATTTAATTGTGGAGTATTAAAATCATTTCCGCTAAAAGAACTAAAGTTACTCTTCTACTACTGTATTTTTTTATATCATAAAGCCTTTGTTCTAAAGACAAAAATAGAAACTTGAATATAAGGATGATACCTAGAATACCTAGATTATCTACTTACATATGATATGACATTATTATACATCAGTTGCCTTTATAAATTTGCGTTACATTGCGTGACTGATTCTGAAGCCTCTTTTATCTTGAAAACCGGTTTTCATCCATTTGATTATCTACCTTGTAGCAACAAACATAAAGTCGACAGTACAAGCATCCCGCGATTGAATGTTTTTTTTAATACGGTCTTTATTCTGTATCTATCAACGTTGAAAATCAATTGCATTAAAACCAACTGTCAATAGCAAGCTGAAGATAATCGCATTGTATTTATCTATAAAACATAACTTGGAGAACCTAGTTAAGTTTAATTAATAACTGCAATAGCATCGTTGAGAACAATTGTGCATTTTAATTTGTAAAATGCGAGGATAAGATCACGATGGAGCACGATGCACGATTGGTTTTCCCTTGTACTTGATTTTCATTGAGTTTTACAAACCTTTATAGTACTACCTATTTGTACTCATGGTGCCGAATTCTAATTTTAAAATACATTAACAATACAATAACAACACAACCTATCTCAAACATAACTCCAACACACAACAAACAATCAACCAATATTGAAGTTGTATTTGAGTTGCGTTGGAATATTTCTCAAGCAAATGCTGATATTTCTGATTCAGAATATTCAGATGTTTATACCGTAGCTGTATTGCGTTGTTAATGCATTGGTGTTGTATTAAAGTTGGATCGTGTTTATACGTGTTTTAAAGTTAGAATACGGCCCATGTTGAGGCACAGCCTCATGAAATAATATATTGCGTCCCACATAGCCTTCAAAAAAACCTAAATGTGCGTCGGCTCTACTAGGAGATATCGGAGCATCTTATTGAAGCTTCTTGATGACCTAAGACCGGTCACTATTTCACCCACCAGTGAATGAGAAAAGCTATCCAGCGCGTAAATGCGTAGCCGCAATCGGCAATCTACCAAGCGACCAAGACCTAAGTAGTTTTTTTTATTTGTAAATTTTTAGTTAGTATTATATGTTTTTTCATGTATTTTTGTTTTGCGCGTAAGGTATAATTATGATTGATTTGGGAGAGAAAACAATTGTAAATAAATTATATAACAATTAGATAAGTAACTAGTCTATACGTAACAACTAGGAAAATTTAAAATTTCGTGAGACATACTAATATTACCTATAAAATATAATGGTTACTCTAAAGTGACGCGAGTGTAACCGTTATATTTTATAGAACTAGGAAAATGTACAAAGTTGTAGGAATGTAGGCAACTGAAACATCAAAGCTAGATCTAATTTCGCGAAATCAAAAGGTATTATTCATTTGGCAATTAGTATTGTTATTGGTTAACAAAGTAAAATAAGTATAATGATTTAAATACGTTTGTTGCACGGTGGCAAAGGTTCATCGAATTATTTTAATCCCATAATATGGAATTGGCAACCATAAAACTCGGTTCTATATAATCATTTTAAACTCGACAATTTAATTGTTAGTCCTGCCACTGTGCGTATTTTTTAGCTGGCTAGTCTAGATGTTCTATCAACTAATGAAATATCTATAAATAATATACGATTACCTATCTACATAAACTACATGGCTAAATTCCTAAAGTAGAAAACCATGCATCATTAATTTTCTGAAGTAAAACAGAAGTCATAATTGCGTAAAATGTGTAGACATTATTACATTGTGGTCGTGACCAAGTCACGACCCGTCGTCAAAACAAGTCTAATTCGCCCCTTACTACATCTTTTGATTGAAGCCGTTCGTACTCATTCTTACGCAAGCCACACGCACAATGGACTGTTGATTGATTAACGTTACGTCAATGCACTAGCACTAATTACATCGACATTGGCCGCAACGAGGCCTAGGTCGCCTGTCAGACCTGCCGTAAGATCACTAAAGAAATTAGTGAGGCTGACCCAACGTTAACTTTTGTAACTAAATACCTAGCCGTAAGACCCGTATAATGAATACCTACTTAACATACAAATAACAGTTAAGTACTTTATAACTAATTATGATCTACTTTCTTAATTTAACCTATGTATATAAAAGCAAATTGAAAAAAAAAATATACTTATATATATGCATGCTAATAAATGCATCAATTAATAGTATGTAATACCTAAACTTTAGCTTAAGTAAAGTTCCTACTATATTATGTACCTAATTTAATTTAGATTAATGTTCAACAGTCTGATGTTTGACAACCTTTAACAGTTAAATATACAAATATCAATGTTAATTAAACACGATCGGAGCAAAAATTAATAACTTCAAAATTGCGGTCGTTTTTTCACAACTGTGGTCAACCACTTCCATCTTCATAGGTACCTACTTATTAATTAATTACTACTTAAACCGAAACAATGCAAGTGTTTAAGTGCTATTGAATAATCTGTCATGTTGAATTACTCGTAGGTAACTTTTGTGAACCAGAAAATAAATAATGTGTGACTAAATACCCGTTTAAAGAATTTCGTTAGTTCAGTTGTTTCAAACCATCACAGTTTGAATCTGATTCAGACGATAATAGACAATTTTTGGACGCAACAAAAAGGTTGATAGACGCAATTTTTTCGTGGTTCTAGGTACCATATCAATCTTTAATTTCCATTTGGATTCCAGTACGAAGTTTAGTCTAAATTCCAACACGCGAAAAATGTAGTTATTACTTATACTAGTGTTTAGACTATACCGATGACAAGCTTCGTGTGTTATCAAACTTATCAACTGATGGATCAGGACAGGAGTAGTATGAGCCGCACGTCATGACTCAACAAATATTGACGTGAAATACCTAGGTAGTTCAAGATTTTGGCTTAAAATCTGCTCCCACCTCAAAGAATCGTGAAAATTGGCAGGCACGTATGCAGCTTACATAGGCACGAAAAAAAAGTGGAAACATGTCGTGCCACTCGTGCCGTGGTTTTCTCATACTCTACTTTTAAATAACGACTTTTATTAAGAACGGTTAACGTATAAAACCTTTATTATTATTGTCGGTAAAGTACCTACTTAAGTACCTATAGGACTTATAGTTTTCAAATAATTTAGGGAGGTATACGAACAACTACCTGTGGGCTTGTTTCTTTATCTACACTCACATTGTAAGTCGTGTTCGAAAACGGTAGGCAATGGCTAGCATTACCACAACCGATTTTACTATGATAAGCTTTTTATCTGTGGCAGTAACGTAATTTTAACTTTACATGCTCAAATATTGATAGGTTATGAGTTTTGATAACATAATGGCACGCGCCCGCACGGCCGCCGACACGCGCCCGCGCGGCCGCCGGCACAATCGAGTTGGCCATGGCGGTGCAATGGCGGTCATTCTATGGTTTCCGAACACGGATTTAGGATTAATAATATGAGTGTAGATAAAGCAGTGTATGCAACTGTACGTAATTAGGCCTAATAACGTAACAGTTACATAAACTACTATTAATTTTTTGCCCGTAAAAACTACACGCATGGCAAGCAACACGCTTTCTACCGAATGGGACGAGATTTTCGAATAATTTATTTTGTATTAAACAGAACGTCAGCTAACGATACTAATGTTTAGAAATAAAGGAAAGTAGAAAAAATAGTAGGAAAAGTGGTAATTGGTCATGGGCATGTATCCCAGAGTTCGAGTTTCGCCTGAGGTAGTGGATTTTTCTACTTTAGAGAGTAGAAAACTACTTTTCCTTTCTTTCTAAACATTGCAGATTTTCGAAATTTGTTAAAGTTTGGAGGCGTATCTACCACTTTAGCGCTTGTGCTGGATTTTCAACAGATTCTATCTGTCTTTAGTTATGTAAATCGCGTCGCTTGTTTAACGGGTCAATGTCTTACGAATACCGAAAACTGATTGTATCTTCTATCTTCAAATTACCCTCAGTGCGCTTCATACAACCTTGGTCGTTTTATACAAAAAAAATGAGTGAGATCACTGGGCTATGTGGACAGAATACCAAGTACCAACACCCGTCATAACTTGTCTTATGTAACTTAGAGGCCATTATGCGGTCACAATCGAGATTCACATCTCGATCGAGTTCCAGTCGAAAGTGAAGGCCAAGGTTACTGTTACTTTTACACCATTACTCATTTACGAGTATTATATTTTAGTACCTTCAACATGAAAATGTGTTTCATCTTGCGATTATTTTACGTACCTACTTACTTATAAATATACATAAGGAATTTATGTTTTGTTTTGGTCAATAAATATTACACACCCTGGGACACTGGTGAAGGTCGGTAACAATGTGACCTCCACGAAGTTCAAGGCGTCCATTGGCTACGGTAAGCTTTTGACATTGGAAATGTCTTTTCGTTCGTTCCAGTATAGGCCCCGATTTCACGAAAAAGTGCGATCCCCTTATAACTAGGAAAGTTGTAAAGATATGATATTCAAAAATGACTCAAAAGACTCATATTTACGAGAGCTGTAAGATGCAAAAAGAATTTTTCGAGAAAATCAAAAAAGAAAAAAGTTATGGCCGGAATACTGAAAAAAAAATTATATTTCTCCAAATTTTTGATTTTGGCGTTCGATATTTTGGAAACGAAGAATGATATCAAAAATTTGAGAAGAACTCCTCTGGACAATTTAGTCAGCTACAATTTAAGCCTAAAAAAAAGGCGATCGGGTTAAGGGTCTGCCCTGTAGCCTAACCTTTTTGAAAAAAGTCAGAACGACATTTTTCACATTATTTTTTTTAACTGACTTCAAGATTTCAAAAGACTTCTCAATTCGGCGTGTATGTTTTTTTTATTTAGTTTTTTTTTTGTTTTTTTTTTATGTTTGTTACTCCATAACTCCGTCATGGGGAATCGAGGGAACTCCTCAAATGTTAATGGCATACATGTAGTGATTTTTATCAACAAATCAATCATTTTCATTCAAAACAGTGACATTTGATTAAGCGGAACTGCTGATGATGATCAGAAGGGAACTCTTCAACGACGCATAGTTCACGTTTGGCGATTCCTCCTCTTATCGAACACACATCGGTGTTTGTTAAGCAAGTAAGATTGTCAGGACAAATTTTCGTCAAGCTCAAGTTCTGATGACGGGATCCATGAGGAATCGAGGGAACTCCTCAAATCTTAAAGGCAAACACAGTGATTTTTATATTTTTATCAACAAATCAAGCATTCTCATTCAAAATAGTGACATTTGATGAAGTGGAACTGCTGATGATGATCAGAGCGGAACTCTTCAATGACGCATAGTTCACGTTTGGCGATTTGTCCTCTTCGCTATGTTTGTTAAGCAAGTTAGATTCTCAGGACAAATTTTCGTCAAGCTAAGTTCTGATGATGGGATCCAGGAGGAATCGAGGAAACTTCTCAAATCTTAAAGGCATACATAAAGTGATTTTTGTATTTTAATCAACAAATCAAGCATTTTCATTGAAAACAGTGACATATTGATGAAGTGGAACTGCGGCTGATAAACATGTGAAATGTAGAATGAGAAAGGAATTCTTCAACGACGCATAGTTCACGTTTGACGATTTGTCCTCTTTGCTGTGTTTGTTAAGCAAGTTATTTCATTGTATAGAGTGCACCATCTACAATAATTTTTCACCGGCTTCCCCCATTGAAGAAAGCGTTTTTTTTTTGCTTAAAAATTATTTAGCTATGTGGCTACCATTTCTCGAGTTGACTACGGATTTGTAATATAATAATTTTCTTGTACTTTGAACATTATTATATCCTGCTTATTAATCTAAAAATGAAATATGTATACTTAGGCGCCACGGCGACAATTATTCAAACTTCGATATGCGTGTGGAATTTTTTCAATTTGTTTGTTCACAGCAGAGTTGGGCACACTTGATTAAAATCGGTGATCGATTACTAATTGTCGCTGATCAATCGTTGATTAAATCATAACACAAAACAATCAAGTAATTTCGCCATGAGTAAATCATTAACGACGGGCGCTGATTGAAACTAAATTAACGCTAATAATCAACTAACTTGTTCAATGTGATTGACGAATGTATGATTAGAGTGTTCTTAAGCTGATTTATATTATTACTTGAATAAGGCGTTTGATCTGAATTTCACATATTAAACCAGATACATATTGCTGGTAGATATAGCGGAGAGATGGGATTGTCCGTTTTTTTGTCACTGGGCGTCTGCTCATCGTCCTGTGTACCAAGACCCCAAGTAAAAAAAAAAATGTAAGACCTAGGTTAAGATGTACTAACACTAGTATTGTAAGTCTGTATATAACTAACAATCTATGGGCGAACAGGCCTGAAATAAAGAATTTATTATATGTAGAAATTTTCATTATCCCAAATGAAAATGAGAATGAGAAAGAGAATGAGTATGAGAATGAGAATAAGAATGCGAATCAGAATGCGAATGAGAATGAGAATGAGAATGAGAATGAGAATAATAATGAAAATGAAAAGCGCATGTGGAAACCGCAGCTGTGTGATTCATTTACTGTAGCCGAAAACCGCAATAAAACCGAACAGGCCGTTTCAAAGTTAAATGGGAGCATTCATTTGTACACTCATACCAAAAACTAACAAAAAAATTGTCGATGATTTGGTAAAGGTAACATTTGCCACTGGCATTTACGCTTTTATTGCTCAATATTGAATCTGCACTATACAACTTAAGACGTAAGCGCCAACCGCCAAATGATACCTTTAGAAATATTGTCACAAATAGCCATTTATCCTAAATGTATATTATACTCACCTAGGTACCGCCTCTGTTTCGTCAGGGAAAAAAGTGAAGGAGCTAGTTAGTAGCTACGCAAAATCTAATCAAAATCTAATCATCTAATCAACTAAATCGTTAGTTTAACTAAGCATACTGTCTTCCTAATGTAATCACTTCAGCTAATCATGAGTGAAACTAAAAATCGACATGATTTACTCATGTCGGTGGTCAATCAGATTAGAAAGCTCATGTTGAATTCGTAATCATGTTCATATGATTATGAGTAACGTTCTCATTTTTAACTTTAGTTTCAATCACGTTAATTTTTGCCCAACTCTGGTTCACAGGTGTTATGTCGAGGATACTTATGTTAATCTAAGAATAAAATAATTATCATTCAACGTCGTAGTTTTATTTTATAACATTTTCCTTATCCCGACTTTACGTCGCTCAGCGACAGTATTTTTTCGAATTCCGTAGATTCATTTCCAATGTGCTCGATAGTCGTGTGATGCACGAAATCTGTGAATTTTTCCGTCAGATAGGCTATAGGTACATAATCTGCAGCTTTGCATAGATTCATGACAAACACACGTCACACTACGATTAAGTATCTCTGGGCACAGTTTTATCTAGGCACTTCAACTGACAATTTAGCGGCTGTAATTCTTTCATTAGTTGCTTTTCATTATTTTCGTTAGTATTCGTAAATCTATGATCAGATAACTCATTAAAATGAAGTACCGTGTAAAAGTTGTTAATCTAAGTTGAAACAGTATTCTGACTTTAAAAGCATGTCTTTATCAATGTGATTTTGTCTTGTTTCGTCACTAAGATTACAACTAAACAATTTGTAAACTTGACCACTTATAGTTATGTTACTAAAACGTTTGACCTATCGTATTAAAAAAACGCTTTATTTCAGACAAAAATTAAATTAATAATAAAGTAAATACGCGTATTGACGTTAAGCAATCTAATTTTGATATACCATCAACCTGATACCAAAAAAAGATGATCTGTATATGCCAAATGTCACATCTGACATGTCCTTTCGAAAACAAATCACAAGTCAATAACAAATTACTAATTCCACTCTACTCTAATCGTCTTCGATAAGCCCTCAATGTGGGCGCGATTATGCGAAATTATGTTTGATATCGTAAAAACGCTGTTACCGAGCGCTCTACTTACTGACATTATAATTGCTACATACATATATGTACTTTCAAAGTCAAACAATATGAACCAGTACAAAATTCAGCAAGGCCCCTTTCTTTTATTGCAATATACACGTTAAACCGATAAAAAGTGTGCAACACACCCATTACGCTGTGACATTGAAATAATCATGCCAAAAAGTGATTAATTACAATTACCCATACTTTTTAATCATTTCTCATATAGGCTTCTGTAGTAGACTTTTATCGTATACTCTTGATGAAGACATAAGATAAAAGTCTACTACAGAACTCTTGATAAAGACGATATAACTATTTAAGTGCCGTTAGTACCGCGAAAAATATTATATACCTATGGCACTGATCAAATGCAGCCGGCCGGCATGTTCAGGCGTGCGGATAGCCTAGTTAATGAATTATTTTTCAATTGGTTTACTTATAATGAAAAAATACTTTAGTCGCTAAGTTCCATCAAAAAATAATGACTCAGAGTTAGATATACCTAACTTGTATGTTGATATCCGACGTACAAAGACAGTTATTAATTTTAAATAGACCGGTGTAGACGTATGTTGACGATTTCTTATAACGAGCGAAAGTGTTTAATTCATGTTGTGAAACTTTTGAATAACTCTCGTTACCTCAAAGTTACCTTAAAGTTACTCTCAAAGACCTCAATATTGTTATATATATTTTTTGCAAACCATTATATTGTTATTTATAAACGTGCTACATTTTTTTCTAAACCTGTGTTAGATAAACCTATCGCGCATTAAGAGAATTGTAACTATCCCAAAACATTGAAGTTGCATTGTTTTACTACGTATGGCTATTGGGTGGACGGCATTAGGATAATCGCTTCTGGATACTGGATCAAATTAGCTCAGGAACGGGACGTGGCGTACATAAGTAGGTACTCAAAGAGACACATATTTTCGTGACGCGCGTGCTGCAGCCGCTGCGCGCTGCTGGAGGTGGAGATAATCGCGAGCGCGGTCTTTTGGCCGAAGCGTTGTGGGTTCGTCGTTTCCGGAGGACTATGCCGAGCAGGGGGCGCAATAAAAAACCATGGTGTCGCCAAATGTATGTAGGTACATATACACCAGATCTAAGATAGGTATTTATCTATGGGCCCCTAGTTGCCTGACAATAATGTTATTTCATTTCATTAAATTTCAATATTGTACTGTTACCATGGTAAATATATTTTCAATTCAAAATTCAAAGGTAGAATTCTCGATCCTAGTGTAGATAGAATTTTTAAGTGCCTATTATTTTATTGTAATGTAAATCTATTGGTAAACTTTTATAGCCTTAGAGAATTCAACCAACCGGAGCGGCCATGTCTGTCATTTTCTATACAAAAAAAGTCTGCCGATTTTTGCAGGGGAGGGGAACGTCAAATGTATGGCTAATCGTACGTAACATACAAATAGCCACGTCAGATAAACGTCAGTCCATACAATAAGTATGACCACTGATCATATGTTTTCGGCAGAGGGGAACGCCTGTCAAGGGCCGCTCCGGTTGGTTGAATTCTCTAAGTTTATAGCGTATGCAGCCGTTCCTTACATTTAGAGCACGCTTACGTTTCACGTAATTCACGTTCAAGGTGAAGGCTACTTGCACGCGAACGAAACATCTCATTCAAGAACTCTAGGTACTGTAGGTACCAACCATTACCAACGTTTCATTGATTATTTGAGCACATTGCAGATGATCAATATTTTCTTAATTAAGTGCAATTAATTGCTTGCTCTTAATTTTATTTGTTTTATATTCAACTAGCTTTTGCCCGCGACTTCGTCTGCGTGGAATTAACATTCGCCGTAAGGAATGAATAAAACGCCTTAGTAAAATATTAATTTAGCGCATGTGCTATTTTAAGTCCACAGTGAGAGACAATTCCATACAAATTTCCACCCCCCTTAAGAAATGATTTCTGGGATAAATATGCTATGTCCAATATGTCCTTCCGGACTCAAAACTATTTTAGTAGGAAGCTTCATCTATTGGTTCAGTGGTTTAAGCGTGAAGAGGCAACATACAGACACACTTTCGCATTTATAATATTAAGTATGAATGACATAGAAAAGTAAAGTCACTTTCTATGCAGGGATCTGCTGCAGCAAATAATTGTTCTGCGTATAATACTTATGTCATTGATGCAATTTTTTTTTCTTTAGAAGTCTTATGTCTGTTCTGGCTACTACTTCAGACATATAACATATATATTTTGTCAGGGGCCATTGACATTTTCAAACGAATAATTTACCTAGTGAGATCGGTTGTCATACAGCGTGTAAATTTTATACGGGCGTATACTTTATCCACCTATAGTATCCAGCAATAGGAGTCATATAGTATAATCATTTTGTTAAATAGTGTTATTAATTATGTGTAACGATTTTTTAAAGTCCTACCGGGCACCAATGTACGCAATCCAACTGATTTAAAACTAACATAACTGACATGACGCATCGGTAAGTTAATTGTCATGGATGCAATACATTGCGGGCTGAATTATTATGTATGAAAAATCCTTATTTTCATAAAGAAATAAATGTAAATAGGTTCCCTAGGTCCAATACTAAACGCCATTACAATATACGCCCGTATAAAATTTACACACGGTATAAAAAACAGTGCTACTTAAATATTCCTCAACTAATTTTTTTTAAAGTTCTAACGTGTTGCCAATGTCATGGTACTTACATTACAATAGTAATTAACGCAAAATATTATTTTAAGGGAAAGTTACCATTCAACAATACCCATTCACATGGCAAATTGGCTGTTCCGATTTTGTGACACCAAGGACGCACTATAAAAAGTCATTGGTATTGTGTAAGGAACGTGCTTTATTGAAAAGTGCACGAAATGTTCGCTTATCGACAGATTTATGTTGCCAAGGTCCGAAATATCGCTAAACGAGATCACGCCTTGCGCGTGCCGACCTCTGCATGTACCTACCTACTAGTAATTTGATGCGGGTTGGGGTTAGACATAAACAGACAGATGAACAAAAACGTAGGAAAGTATAATTACCTGAGTATTTTATTGGGAATGCAATATAGGTATGTACAATACTTACAGGTATGAAGTATACAGGACTAAACACCTAAGATGCCCAGGCACCTTGCGCGAGATCGCAGACAACCTTAAAGCTCTGTTGGGCTGGGCTTCGTGGCGGAGCTGGGATGGTTGCAACACTGGATGTGGGGCCCATGGTGGTAAAGTAGCAAGCTTCGTGCATTATTCATTCAATATAGAGTTAGCCCACTAAAGATGACTAGGGTGTGCAATCGGTGAATTCGAAAATTCGAATATCGGTGAAACCGTCGAATATTCACCGCATTCCGAAGTCGAATTATTCGTCGGTTTCGATTATCACCGGTTTCCTTGGCTACGCGACAAGACTATATTTTACTAATTTAACCGACTTCTGGTGGTTATGGTCTAAAAGCTGGCCCCACGTCAGATATGACATGAAGTCCATGAACCTGATGCTATAGCTGGAATCGGCTCCTGGCAAAGGATCTCCTTACGGTTAATTGCACAAACACTAAACTTTTTATGTGCTGTTCTTCCTATAATCACTTATGTCCATAGATTTTTTATTTTTTTAAATGTATGGACTGACGTTTATCTGACGTAGCTATTTGTACGTTACGTACGAATAGCCATACATTTGACGTTCCCCTCCCCCGCAAAAATCGGCAGACTTTTTGTATCGGACATGACAGACATGGCTACTCCATCCGGGTTGAATTCTCTAAGTTTCCTACCTATTGGTTAACACCCTAACATACTTACTTTACTTTTTGGTTAACACAAACATGAACTTTGCACTAATACTTTACCGACTGCGAATTGGACTCATCTCTTCAACCTTCAAGATTATGTCAATGTCAATATGACAGCTATTTGTTTTGATTCCCGTTTTCCAAGTTTTGAGTTGAAGGATTGCGCGTGCGTATAAGAAATTCAATGGAGCAAATAATTTAATTATATATTTCTGGAACTAATCGATACAACCAACCTGTTGAAATGAAGTGCTATTAATTTAAAGCATAGTTTTCCAATATGTCAAACGTTTTAGAAGCTTTGATTTACGCTTCTGAACGAGCCGCTTGTATTGCAAGGTACTGTGCAGCCAGCTTAAGTGATGAGAACCTTGTTGTTACTGAAAAATCAGGAGGCGAAGCTAACAGCCGCTTTGAGCATGATTTCAAGACCATTGCTGATGTGTTAGCCCAAGAAGCAGCTAAAGTAGAGATAGGTCACCACTGCCTAAACCTTGCTAATAGTGTGTGGGGTGAAGAGTGTGGAGAAATTAATGGCCACGCTATCAAACTCGGTAACAATGTTGAGAAAACGGCTCTTCTTTTAAGCCAAATTGTGCCAAAGGAGCAAGCACTGAAACTTGCAGAAGGGTGCCATTGTGAATTAAATCCAAAATTAATTGGAGAATTACCTTACGATCTTCCTGTTATAGATGATGCTACATTAGGAGTTTGGATAGATCCCATAGGTATGTTCAAATATTCATTATGCTACTTTGTAAGCTGAGTTAAACGCAGAGTGTTCCAAATTTGATAAAGCATACTACCTAAATGGATTGCAAAATCTCTTGTACGGTACATGTTGTCGCTGTACTCTGTGTCATGAAGTGCACTAACTACTGGCCAAAGGGAATAGTGTCTAGAAAAATACTCTGATTATGAGGGTAATATCAACTTTTCAACTGTGTGCTCCATTCTGTTACATATTAAGGCATACAACATTGTTAGTTATATCATTAACAACACATGTTATGTTATGTATTTATTATTATATAAAAAAATGAACAACATTTATTTTGGTATTAAAACTAATTTTTTACAGATGCCACAGCTGAATTCATAGCCGGTGTAAAGAATAAGGAGAGAACAGACAGTGAATCTGGGCTATCTTGTGTCACAGTTCTAATAGGGGCATTTGTGAAGGCCACCGGAGAACCTGTCATGGGGGTCATCAACCAACCATTTTATGATAAGTATGAAACATTCCTGTCCTAGCCAAGATACCATATGACTGTTCCAAACATATTTTTTATGATTATCTCATTTATCTCTTAACATAATGAATTAAGTTTTTTACCTCTACATATGAGGAAAATGCTGGGATTGGATATTAAGGTAGCACATTATTGAAAGTAATGATAATACTGGATGTCATAATACAATATGAATAAGAGGTCTTATTACTGAGGTTCAGACTAAGGTAGAATTCATAATTCAGTGGAGGAATTTGACAACTCCTGGCATACAAAGTTAAATGTATGGAAATATGAATTCTAACTTAGCATCACCATAATTTGACAAAAGTGCTGGTGCTTCACACGTTGACTCGTAATGTTTGCTCAGATGCCGGGCACGCGGCGTGCAACATTGCGTTGCACGTCGTAGCACGCCAGGCGGGTTCTGTCGGTGTCTGGAGTATTGTTCAAAATTTTGCCCAGTTGCGATAGTGTTAAACAATTCAAACTGGATACTAACCTTGTCTTTGAATGTTGTAGTGGTAATGGGCGCATATTATGGGGCGCCAGCTACAGTGGCTACGGCAGGATGGGAGGTTGTGAAACCCCAAGCTCTCAAAACGACAACACTGTACTTGTCAGTGGTGCTGAATCACCAGACCTGGTGGAGAAATTCAGGTCCAGCGGCTGGGAGGTTAAGCCAGCAAAGGGCTGTGGACATAAACTTCTAAAAGTTGCCTTAGGTATGTCACATTGTAATTGATTTCAATATATAGAGGATTTTAAACTGTTCAGATATTTACTTCCCTATTTTTCGATATTTTGATGTAAGAACTTAAATAGGCCCTATAAATAAAGTAGCTCCCATTATTTTAATCTTCCTTACAGAAAAAAAAACAATTATTTCTCATTACACCTAAATAAAAATGAGAAACTCAAATACCTTTAATGTTGTATTGAATTCTCCCAGAACAGTTGGTTGAGTTGAGTTGGAAGTAGTGACGCCTAAAACCTAAATTCAGTTAAATTAAATTGTAATTCTGATGCATTTGTTTTAGGTGAAGCTGCTGCATACGTTGTGACAAAGGGAACTACATTTTATTGGGATACATGTGCCCCACACGCTGTTATTAAGGCTAGCGGTGGGGATGTGCTCTCCTGTGCGACATTGAACCCTGTTACTTATATGATAGATGCAACAAATGAGAAAGCCCATTGTAATGTTGATGGTGTAATAGCTTATAGTCAGCAAAAAGTTCTGTATGGTATTAAAACAGTTTTTAACAAAACTTAGTGACTAACTGAACAAAAACAATGCCTTATAAGGAATGTATCTTTGCAACAGGGACCGGAACCGGTAACCATTAAAGGGGTATTAGATTGGGTATTTGATAGAGTTGTTTTCAAAAACCCTATCAATTCGGTAAGGGGGCGTCCATTAATCGCGTCATACGTTTTTGGCTTATTTTAGACCCCCCCCTCCCCCATGGTGATCTTTGGTGATATTTTCAGGACCCCTCCCCCCCCTATCCAATATGACGTGTAATTTTTTGCTAACTAAAGTGAGTACAGTTTTCTAACACGTGAACCTACTTACGTAACGTACGTACACGTAAAGGGTAAAAAACCGGCCAAGTGCGTGTCGGACCACGCATAGGAGGGTTCCGTACCTTCAATGGAATAAGAACCAAACTAATAACAAAAGGTCGTATCTGATGCCTATGGAAGAAGTTTTTTGGAGATAACTCAAAAATGGCTGAACCGATAATGTTCAAAACAATTTTCGTTGAAAGTATATAATAAGGCGCATCACTCTAATTTTTTTTCATATTTTTTGAACTTACGGTTCAAAAGTTACGGGGGGGGGCTACACAACTTTTCTGACTTTCGAAGCGATTATTTCAGAAAATATTCACTTGATCACAAAATAGTCAAACAAACCTCAATGTTAATTTGAAAGACCTATCGATTGATGTGTAACATGTTGATATTTGGTTAAAACATTTTTTTTTTAAATTTAGTTACCTGTATGGAACGCCCCCCTAAAAATTTTTTTTTTTCAAATTTAACTACATTACTAAGTAGCCGCATACAAAATACACCTTATGTGTAAATTTTATTCAGATACGTCGTATAGTTTCCGAGTAAAATGCCTGTGACATACGGACGGACAGACAGACAGACAGACATGACGAATCCATAAGAGTTCCTTTTTTGCCATTTGGCTACGGAACCCTAAAAATGAAACTACATATAAAAAAAATATATCTTTAATAGAAAAAAAACCCGTCAATTGTCTGTCGGACCACGCGGTTTCGTACCTACTATCGAAAAAGTAATATCAAAAGGTCGTATCTGCGTATGAAATGAGTTTTTAGGAGATAACTCAATAATTCCTAAACCGATAATGTTCTCAATTTTTTTCATATTATTTGGATCTCCGGTTCAAACGTGACAGGGGGGGACACAAGTTTTTTAGACTTACGGGGTGATTTTTGCTTAAAATATTCACTAAATAAAAAAAAAACCAAAAAGTCCTCAATGTTATTTTGAAAGACCTATCGAGTGATGTGCATCATGTCGATATTTGGTAAAAATAAAAATTTTTTGACAAATAATTACATGCAGTAAGGAGGGGTCCTTAAAATATCTTTTTCTGCAATTTTACTACAAAACTAAGTAGCGTCATACAAAAACACACCTTATATTTAAATATTTATTAAGATACGTTTTATAGTTTCCGAGTAAAATAGCTGTGACATACGGACGGACGGACAGACGGACATAACGAAACTATAAGGGTTACGTTTTTGCCACTTTGGCTACGGAACCCTAAAAACCTACTTCACAAAATAATATGTCAAATGCCATTAAAAATTATTTACACTCATAGTGCTAGTGCAATTTTACTCTGCTTTTGACAGATTGATTCATTTAAAAGTTGATAATTTTTATTTTACTGACCATAATACACTATACAGTATAGCACAAAGAACAAAAAAATTACACGTGATATGTGTCCAGACCCCCCTCCCCCCTGTGGTGATCATTGGTGATTTTTTCTTGACCCCCTCCCCCCCCTATACAATATGACGCGATTAATGGACGCCCCCTAAGCGTATCGTTTGACTTACCCGAACGAAAGGCTAACCATGTCAATACAGTTAATTCGGGTAAGTGGTTACAACCCAGCATATGGTTTCCCTATCAGATAGGGTTTTTCAAATGCGATTAAGCTATTTTAAACTCTGTGACAAATACATTTGGCTTATTTATTATTCGAGCACCCTACGAGCTAAGCGCTGCCGGGCGGCACGAGCGAGCCTACAGACAAACAAGAATCTTTTTGCGTATGTTTTCGTACTTACGCCTTTGATCTAGACGCTATTATTGCTTGTTAGTGCGCTAAAAGATCGTTGTGTGGTGCCGGTGTTTTTGTTCTTGCCATTCGAGCGTGACGGCTCGTGTCGATTGAATCTTAGACCCAGGCTTATAGGAATCAAAATCAAATGCATATTGTGAAGTGTTAAAATATATAATTTTGTGTTATTCTAGTTATAGGTAGTACTTTGTTTCAATGGCTCCAGCAAAATGTGACGCCGTTCACCGATACTTCTAGTATAATGAAACGATCAATATCAGTCATTGTTGGACACTCAAGATTATTTGAAAAAAATATCGTAAGAATAAACTTATGTTGATTGTATTCCCGTTAAAATGATTCAAAATAATTTCGTCGGGACTAATTCATATACGAGAAAATGTAATAAAAATAATTGATTCTTAACAGAATTATTTAATCATGCTTTTTATTTTAAATAATGTTCCGCGTATAAGAATGTATTCTGGGTTTTTCGGTGTAAGAAAACATCGTGTGGAAACTGGACCTAATCCCAATAAGGCGTAGTTTCCCTTATGCCCAGCAAAAATTATATCTGTTTTAAAATCCACGGTAGGCAGATATACTCTTTTCACTTCTCATGCTCGTAAAGTTCGACTTTAAATCGTGCGTGGACGATATAAAATCGCATTTTAGGCTCTAGGGCATAAAGTAAAATTTTCTTCTAAGACCAAGAATGTGGCTCAACAGCCAAACAGAGTCAAAATATATTGCACAATTTAATTGAACAGTAAAATTTCGTAAAATACTGAAACTTGTTCTTTTATTATATTCTTGTACTCAGATAGAATAAGCTTTCTGGCCCAGACAATTCCTATTGGATGGGTTTTTTTTTTGTATAGATCAAAGTGTCAGGAATTGATACCAATAAAATTTATAAGTAAATATTGGGCGCTAAGATGCCAAAAAAATGGTAAAGATGGTAAAAATCAGTTTTTCGATACTAGAGGAAAAACTACGGCTCCGACAAAAAATAGTTAAATGTAACAAATGTGCGCTATAAAAAAACATAGAGAATGAGCCCCAGTAGAGCAAAATCTGTTTAGAGGATCGTCCGCAATGTGAAAAAGTTAACCAGTGTAAGTTGACCTTTCTATAAGAATAATTACTAGGGCAGAAGAGGTCAGCTAAACATGGTTATTTAATTTTAAGAGAAATTAAGCATTATTGCAAATGGCACCTAAAATATAAGAATAGCAGAATTAAAATACTTAAGTATAGTTTAAGTTAATTATTAATTTTTTTACGTGCCATTTGTAATAATGCTTCATTTCTCTGAAAATTACACAACCGAGTTTAGCTGACCTCTTCTGCCCTAGTAATTATTCTTATACAAAGGTCAACTTACACTGGTTAAAACACGTTTTTTTTGCAAATATTGTAAATTCAATAACTCGCGTTCCGAAAGTTCTGGAGAGCTGAAATTTGAATATGATGTCAGTTTTGTGGTCCTCTAACTACAGTTAAATGGTCAAATGAAAATGTTGTAAACTTTTTGCAAACCGTCGAATTTGCAAAAAGTGACCTTTTTTTAAATCGACTGGGAGGGTATTTTAATTTTCGAAAACCGTTATAATTTCGATTTCTATGCATTAAGGAGGAGTTGAACTACAAATTTCCAAGTTTACAAATCATTTGACAAAGAATAAAGTTGTTTAAATAATCTATGAAGTTCAGGCACTTTTTGCGCGCGCGGCGGCGACGCACTATGGCCCAAACGCCCGATCTAGCTGGACAAAATTATTTTACACTCATAGACTAAAATTGACTATTTTTATTATTATTTTGCTATAATTCATGTGAAAAAAAATTTACCAGTGTAAGTTGACCTTTGTATAAGAATAATTACTAGGGCAGAAGAGGTCAGCTAAACTTGGTTGTGTAATTTTAAGAGAAATGAAGCATTATTACAAATGGCACCTAAAAAAATTAATAATTAACTTAAACTATATTTAAGTATTTTAATTCTGCTATTCTTATATTTTAGGTGCCATTTGCAATAATGCTCCATTTCTCTTAAAATTAAATAACCATGTTTAGCTGATCTCCTCTGCCTTAGTAATTATTCTTATACAAAGGTCAACTTACACTGGTTAATTTTTTTCACATTAATTATACCAAAATAATAATAAAAATAGTCAATTTTAGTCTATGAGTGTAAAATAATTTTGTCCAGCTAGATCGGGCGTTTGGACCATAGTGCGCCGCTGCCGCGCGCGCAAAAAGTGTCTGATCTTCATAGATTATTTAAACAAGTTGTCAAATGATCTGTAAATTTGGAAATTTGTAGTTCAACTCCTCCTTAATGCATAGAAACCGAAATTATAACGTTTTTCGAAACAACATTTTTACAACATTTTCATTTGAACATTTAACTGTAGTTAGAGGACCACAAAACTGACATCATATTCAAATTTCAGCTCTCCAGCACTTCCGGAACGCGAGTTATTGAATTTACAATATTTGCAAAAAAAATGTGTTTTTTGTGAATTGCGGACGATCCTCTGGACCGATTTTGCTCTACCGGGGCTCATTCTCTTTGTTTTATAATTGCTCACAATTATACATTTAACTATTTTTTGTCCGACCCGTAGTTTTTCCTCTAGAAGCGAAAAACTGGTTTTTACCATTTTTTTGGCACCTTAGCGACCAATATTGATAACTTATAAATTTTATTGATATCAATTCCAGACACTTTGATCTATACAAACAATTTTTTTCCCGTCCAATAGGAATGGACTGTACTTTTTATGATTTTTCCGCTAATTCTATCTGAGTATTGCTGTAATTATTTGAATTGCGTGTTTTCTATAATTAAATAAATGAAATCAAATAAAATAGGAGTTGATAATAGTTTAGAAATGCCCCGAAATGTTTTGATGACTTGGCAGAAAATTTCTAAATTCACATGTTAAAAATTCAAAAAAATATATTAAAAAATTAATTGGTTGGAACCATATTTGTTTTCATTGTAATATTACGATTACCGATAAATAATTTCCTCGCAAATGAAGTGAAAATTTGAGTGTAACCCTCGTCCATAAAACCCATTTTACACTCGACTTTTAAACGCCTCGCGTAAAATCGTACGTTTTATGCACTTGTTACTACTACAATAAAAATAAAATAAAATAAAAATGAAATAAAAATGGAAATAAAATGAAAATAAAATGAAAACAAAATGAAAATAAAATGAAAATAAAATGAAAATAAAATGAAAATAAAATGAAAATAAAATGAAAATAAAATGAAAATAAAATGAAAATAAAATGAAAATAAAATGAAAATAAAATGAAAATAAAATGAAAATAAAATGAAAATAAAATGAAAATAAAATGAAAATAAAATGAAAATAAAATGAATATAAAATGAATATAAAATGAAAATAAAATGAAAATAAAATGAAAATAAAATGAAAATAAAATGAAAGTAAAATGAAAATAAAATGAAAATAAAAACAAAAATAAAAACGAAAATAAAAACGAAAAAAAAAACGAAACGAAACGAAAACGAAACGAAAACGAAGCGAAAACGAAACGAAAACGAAACGAAAACGAAACGAAAACGAAACGAAAACGGAACGAAAACGAAACGAAAACGAAACGAAAACGAAACGAAAACGAAACGAAAACGAACGAAAACGAAACGAAAACGAAACGAAAACGAAACGAAAACGAAACGAAAACGAAACGAAAACGAAACGAAAACGAAACGGAAACGAAACGGAAACGAAACGGAAACGAAACGGAAACGAAACGAAACGAAAACGAAACGAAACGAAAACGAAACGAAAACGAAACGAAAACGAAACGAAACCGAAACGAAAATAAAACGGAAAAAAAAATGAAAATAAAACGAAAATAAAATGAAAAAAAAAAGAAAAAAAAGCAAAAAAAATTAACAAAAATATTATACACTGATTTTTTTTATATAAAATGAAAAAAATAATTATATACACGGTGAATCTGAGTATCCCGACAGATTTTAACCATAAATTCCTGATAATTGACTGATAAATAACTGACTGAGACTAAAATGTCGTATAAACTTTTCTGGAATTAGCCTAGTTTCAGAGTTCTTCTTCTTTGTCGTTACACTCTTTACAGAGTGGTCGTGGCCAAAATGTACTAATTTATTTTAATTGACAGTTTTACCAATAACATTTATATTTTTATGTTCAAAAGCATTTTAAAAATCGGAAAATTGAAAAAAATTTTTTTTTTTGCGAAATCGAACTAAATTCGTAAAACATTTATTACTCCTTATGACCTCAGGAATTTATGGTTGAAATCTTTCGGGTTACTCAGATTCACCGTATATAATAATAATAAAAAAACCAGTCTATCTTGAATTTTAAAACAGATATAATTTATACACCCCGAATAATTAACCGAAAATAACTACCATGACTATTTTTCAGTAAAAAGTATATAACCGCCATCTTGGATTATAAAACAGAAATAATTTTCGAAATTACATCCCCTAATTATAAATATTAATTATTTGTAACGGGGTATTTACCTCGTACCCGAAATATCGGGTGCCCAATAGGCAATAACGCTAATATACATGGTAAATACCCCGTTTCAAATAATATTTATAATGTGAATGACCATGTGAGCTTAAAAAATCGTATATCCCATAATTAGCTGAAAACGACTACCAATCCCTACGCCAATTCATGGGATTAGGTTGCCAAGCGGACCACAGGCTCAACTGAGCCGTGGCAAAAGCCGGGACAAACAGGACAAAAGGAGGATGAATATTGGTTTGTGTCAAATCGATTTGAATATGAATAAAAATTGTGATTTTATTCTTATTCAAAATAATTATTGCCCATCTCATAAGTACGTGCGAACTATGCAAAAATAAACTGAACGTAAGACACATTTCTTTAACAGAAATTCTTTAATGGAAAGTTGTGTACGTGAGCAGAGGACTGGACTGTGAGTGTGACTTTTCCAGAATGAATAAACGACAGCAAATCTTATATTTACTCAATTTGTTCCGCCGCCACCTCTCCTGTTCCATTTCAAATGAGAAAGATAGAACCGCCTGCCTGCGTGGAAAAGAGACAGGAAAAGGGTAGCCCTATGATAGGGTAAGCGGTAAATATTAAAGCTATCTTTACCCCATTCGACTCGGAAACCACATTGAAAAGGGTTAAGCCTATTAAAAATGATTTCCACATCGATAGGGTAACCCAATGATAGGGTAACCCTATCATTAGGGTAAGACTTTAATAGGGTTACCCTATCGAAACGATTAATCAAATGAAGGGGTTTTCCGGTCCCTGCTTTGCAATAATCAGAAAAAATATTTTTGAAAAATAATAATGGTCATGTAAGTGTGTGTGTTTCAAGCACTAACAATGCGACATTTGCGCTAAGATAATCGCTAGGTGTAGTCAGGTAATGTTTACATTTGGTAATCTTTGAATTATACATGATCTCTAGTAATTTATCACAGTATTATTGTGTATTGTGCGAGCTATAATGAAATTCTTTAAATTAAATTATAAGATATTTATTAATCTAGTCACTAGAATCTGAACTCCTACTTCTTTTCTTTTTCTTCTTTTTGCTCTTTTTGACTTTTTCCTTTTTTTCTCTGACTGGCTCCTGAAAATAATGTTACAGTAAATATTTAACAGGTCAAAAATGCACAGGTGGTGTCCTGTGTGGCCCAAACCGGCTAAGCCTGTATTTGGAACCTAATGTTGGTTCAGCCTGTGTTAAGTATTAAAATATATTTATTTATGATGTGTAAAATGATTATACAAGACGTGTTTAAGCATTACCTCTTTTATTGTAATTGGTTCAGCTTTAGGTACACTAGGAGCACATCCCTCTTGGCGCAGGGCAGCAGTCACCTCGTCAACTTTAGTCATGTCAGCATTTGGTGCTCGGTACGACTCACAGTGGTCGACTCTCACAGTGCGGCCTAAGATCTGAAACATTTATGAAGTGATGGTCAGCAAAGTTATGTTTGGCCAGAGACTCTCACTTGGAGCATAGACAGAGAGAATCATACTGTTTCTTTCTCACGCTAGTACCCTTACTGCTAAAAAAGGTAAGAGTGTAAACTATACTCTTCTACTATTACTGCGCATTTTGGTTTGCTAGACTATAAAAACTAAAAGTACAGTCATCTGCAATCTTCAACAATGAAGGCCGTAAAATTATGTGACACAATATGGGCACACTCTTCTTTGTAGGGCCATAAGGATGTGTTACATATTTTTGCAACCTTCAATGTGCAAAATACTATTGCAGGTGAGGTAACTGTACGCAGCTACTAAAACAAAGTTTAAATTTTTAAAATGGATTTAATGTCTTAAAATAAAAAAAATCCTGCCATAATTATACCCAAGCTTTCTACATGGCAATCAAATACAAGTTTGATTCAGTAATTAATGGTCAAAATGTTTTTTGGCATTATAAATTAACATTGGTAAACAAGTACCTTGACTCCATTCAAATTATCTACAGCAAGAATGGTTGATCGTTGATCTTCATAGCATATAAATGCGAAACCCCTCGATTTCCCTGTGGCTTTGTCTCTTACCAAGTTTATGTTAACCACTTCGCCATATCTGAAATCAACAGAAAATATTTTAACTACACTAAAACTTGTAATTTTAACCTTCTGAGTAGGTCAAATGAAGTTTAAGTTAAACATTTTGATAATACTATATAAATTTCTCAGCTTTATTCAATTGTAATTAGTCACTACACGCAACATGTTTTGGAGAGCCCAGGTGTCCAACCCCAAACACCAAGAGTGCTAGGCGAACCGATCTGTGAACTGTTGCTGCATTATCGACTGCCGGCAGGTGATCGGCACGGTGTGCGCATTCTGATAGAGTTTGTAAGTGATCAACAGTGTATCCTGGCCTGACATTGAATGAGTGTACAAATGCATCATTTTCAACCGACTTCAAGATTTCGAAGGAGGATGTTATCAGTTTGGGATCTTTGTTTTTTTTATGCAATTTTTTTTTATCTGTGTTCACCGATTATTCGAAGACGGCTGGACCGATTTGGAGAATTATTTTTTTGTTTGAAAGAGTTGTTCAGTTGGTCCCATTGTAACCAGGTCAGGATCTAATAATGGGATCCTGGAGAAATCGAGGGAACTCTTCAACTATTATAAGCACACCTATAAAGTGATATGAGTATTTTTTACATCAGCTCAAGCATTTGCTTTTGGAAAGGTGGAGGCTAAGTGATATTGTTTCTTTTTTGTTTAAAATCATTTAGGCTCTATTTAGTGCTAATCCCATGAATGCGGCACTAAATAGCACCTAAAATATGATGAATTTGTGCATTCACCAAATTTTGTTGGAGTGGTGTGGTCGGACCAGGATCCTGTACCCCCGCCCGACCACATTGGTACAGCGATAACTTGCAAACTATGGGACTAAGAGCACTAAATAGCACCTGAAAAAGGATGAGTATGTACAATCATTATATTCCAATATCTTGTTGTGGTTGGGCCAGGATCCATAACAGGATCAACAGGAAGAAAGGTAGGGGTTCTACATTTAGATAATACTCACTGTGAAAAGACACAAATGATATCTCCCTCAGTCAGGTCATATGGCAGGCCACCAACAAATAGCCATGCACTGTCTTTGTACTGATCATGCCAAGAAGATTTAGAATTGCCGGCTAGTTCTTGCTTGCTTAGCTTTAATACGTTCTTCACATTTCTGAAAGCAAACAAGAAAATGAATGTTGCTTATTAAAATGACATGCATTTGAAAAACAGTAATAACATACACAACCTGTAAATATTAACTTACGTCATAGGATTCATCTTGATTTATTTCTCCGATCAGTTTTTTTTTATTAAGCCACATTCATTAGCATGGTAATGCCCAGGACTCCCGATTTTTTTAAGTAAAATTATTAAGTATGTAAAAACTGTAAAGTGAGAAAATGAAAATAAGTCAAGATGCTCATTAAATGTCACTGTCATCGAGATCACGTTCGAATATTACTCAAGATTCATCACATATTGACATCAATGATTGATATGAAATACTATTATCTCTTCTGTGGTGTTGATTAATAGCACGGATCAGAAGACAATCCGGATAGTACTTTTACTATATTTCCCAAACCACAGTTGAACCTTATTACCGAGCAAAACAGTCGTTCATAGGTCACTAGTAAAAAGTAATAAAAACGGTCCGATAGAGAGCATAATGTAGGGGGCGGTGTCTCACTCGCACAATGCTGCCAACTTATAAAACTTACCAATGTAGTTTTATTTATATACATTTATTTTAGTAACACACTAGAAGTTACTTCCTACTTATAATAATTTATTGCAAGATTTGAATTAATACTTTGTTCCCTTTTAGTTGCTTTGAATTTTTTTACGACGTAAATATTATTCATTCATTAAATTAAAGAATTGCAATTAATATTGCAGACAGTAGTAAGTTTTGTATCTATCTCATTCTATCAGTCCCATCACTGACATAATATGTCACTGATATTATTTCAAATGACGCCGCTCAGCTCAACAACATTTCGTAACAACATTTGTAAGTAAAAATGGTCAAGATATGTTGCGTAAAAGGGTGCAGGGGTGACACTTTACAATAAAGTAGACTTTCCTTTCACCGGTAATCCACAATCATTCAATTTTACGATTTAACAACAAGTTAAGATTGTCAAACAATAGGGTGACTATGATGTCGGCAAGCTGCGGGTCGGTTTTGTTGTTTTTACAGAAATGTACATAAGTACATGGTCTGTTCCTAAGTATTACTTACACAGGACAGGAGTGGCCCGCGGGTCTTTTTAGGCCCTTTCGAAAGGGTCCTAAAATGCCACAAGGCCATAAAAAAATTGTAATAGTGGCAGTATAATAAATAAATAAATATTATGGGACAATCTTACACAAATCAACCTAGTCCCACAGTAAGCTCAATAAGGCTTGTGTTATGGGTACTAGACGACGATATATGTAATAGATATATACATATAAATACTTAAATACATAGAAAACATCCATAACTCAGGAACAAATATCCGTGATAAGATAAACACACAAATAAATGCCCTGACCAGGATTCGAACCCGGGACTTCATAGGCAGGGTCACTACCGACCAGGCTAGGAGGCCGTTAAAATATACTTTATTGTACAACATTTGTACAACAAAGAAAAATACAACAGGAAGAATATACAATATTTGTACATGGAAGAGATCTCTTCCAGTCAACCAGTGAGCAGTTTGATGTATTGATGTTTTCTTTATTTACCTTTAAGTATATTAAAGTCGGAGAACTGTCCACATCAGACATGACGCAATAGTGAGAGCCACGAACCCCCTGTACTTACTTAGTTTTAGTTTGCTACACTAACTATCCCCTATTTTAAGACGCGGACATCTGGCAATTGTTTATCGGTGTTATGCAAACGAGTTGTAAGAAATAAATATCTTACAGTTCTAGGTTTGATGCAGTGCAGTATCATGTAATTAATAAGATTATATCATTTTCAGGAGTTTCTGTTGGGGGAAAATAGTGCAAAATGACGTTACGTTAATGTATTGTTTGTCGCCTACCTACTGTTTTTTTTCCGTAGCAATACGCAATGTTTTTACTTTTTAGGGTTCCGTAGTCAACTAGGAACACTTATAGTTTCGCCATGTCTGTCCGTCCGTCCTTCCGTCCGCGGATAATCTCAGTAACCGTTAGCACTAGAAAGCTGAAATTTGGTACTAATATGTATATCAATCACGCCGAGAAAGTGGCAAAATAAAAAGTGGAAAAAATGTTTTATTAGGGTACCTCCCCTATACTATAAAGTGGGGATTTTTTTTTTTCATTTCAACCCTAACGTGTGATATATTGTTGGATAGGTATTTAAAAATGAATACGGATTTAGTAAAATCATTTTTTGATAATGTAAATATTTTCGGAAATAATCGCTCCAGAAGTTAAAAAAAATGTGTGTCCCCCCTCTAACTTTTGAACCATAAGTTTTAAAAATATGAAAAAAATCTCAAAAGTAGAACTTTATAAAAGCTTTTTAGGGAAATAATTTTGAACTTGATAGGTTGAATAGTTTTTGAAAAAAAAATACAAAATAATTTCTGAACTAAGTTTGTAATTTAACCTGTTTATTGTACCTGTAATTTCTACAAAATCACAATGAAATGACGTGCTTTCAAATAAAGTAAAAACGGTGAAAATCGGTTCACGCAATAAAGAATTATCCCATAAAAATCATCTTCCATACTTTAAGCTCGCGCGCAATAGTTTACTTAATTTGCCGATAGATGTCGATGGAAGTGGAACGCTCATATCATATCCTACATGGCGGTGTTATTTTAACTCTTAAGTGGGGACAGTTACTGTGACGGACGGAAAACTACTGAACCCTACACTGAGCTTGCCCCGACACGCTCTTGGCCGGTTTTTTTGTTATTATAATAGCGATAGGCTTCGACAATTTTTACCTATCAACTGAAATATTTTGCTGGTCTGTCACTCTGACGTCCTCCGATAAATAGCTGCCAGATGCCCGGATCTAGCAATAAGTTTAAAATAGTAAACTAATTAGAGGGGTTCTCTGCTCTCACTACTGCGCCAACGTATCTAAAGTGGCTAGCTCCTTAAGTCAGTATGTATAAGTTCCCATATGAACTATGAGACTTCTCTTTCTGGACAATACTTACTAGACGACAAGCATATTTTATTTTATTTTTATCTTCATACTATCCCAATCCCACATACATCATAGTACATATGGTCACTCTACTTAGAATGAGATGCAGCCCCCCACATTACCCTCTCTTTCGGCCTCACTTTGTGGTCGAAGTATGACCTCCAGATTGTATTTAACTTCATGATTAATAGTAGTTTATCTACACTCATATTGTAAGTTCTCTAAAACGTGTCCGAAAACGGTAGGCAATGGCTAGCATTACCATGACCGATTTTACTATGATAAGCTTTTTATCCGTAGCAGTAACGTAATTTTAACTTTTCATGCTCAATTATTGATGTGCTATGAGTTTTGATAACATAATGTACACCTGCACCCTCCCGGGGATCCGCCGACAGCCCGACACGCGCCCGCGCGACCGCCGGCACACGAGAGTTGGCCACGGTGGCGGTGTCATGGCGGCCATTCTATGGTTTCCAAATAAGGCATTTAGAATAAATAATATGAGTGTAGATAAAGCAGTGTATGCAACTGTACGTAATTAGGTCTTAAAACACTCGTGTGATCTTATTATGAAATTCGCCTGCGGCTCATTTCATAAAACCACACTCATGTTTTAAGGACCCTTATTACGTAACAGTTACATAAACTACTATTATCTACACTCATATTGTAAGTTCTCTAAAACGTGTTCGAAAACGGTAGGCAATGGCTAGCATTACCACGACCGATTTTACTATGATAAGCTTTTTATCTGTGGTAGTAACGTAATTTTAACTTTACATGCTCAACTATTGATGTGTTACGAGTTTTGATAACATAATGTACACCTGCACCCTCACGCGCTACCGCCGACAGCCCGTCAAGCGCCCGCGCGACCGCCGCCGGCACAATCGAGTTGGCCATGGCGGTGCAATGGCGGCCATTCTATGGTTTCCGAATACGGCATTTAGAATAAATAATAGTAATAAGTAACAGTCACATAATAGTAGTTTATGTAACTGTTAGGTAATAAGGGTCCTTAAAACATGAGTGTGGTTTTATGAAACGAGCCGCAGGTGAGTTTCATAATAAGATCACACGAGTGTTTTAAGGCCTAATTACGTACAGTTGCATACACTTCTTTATCTACACTCATATTATTTATTCTAAATGCATTATTCGGAAACCATAGAATGGCCGCCATTGCACCGCCATGGCCAACTCGATTGTGCCGGCGGTCGCGCGGGCGCGTGTCGGGCTGTCGGCGGTAGCGCGGGAGGGTGCAGGTGTACAATATGTTATCAAAACTCATAACACATCAATAGTTGAGCATGTAAAGTTAAAATTACGTTACTGTCACACATAAAAAGCTTATCATAGTAAAATCGGTCGTGGTAATGCTAGCCATTGCCTACCGTTTTCGAACACGTTTTAGAGAACTTACAATATGAGTGTAGATAAACTACTATTATGTAACTGTTACGTAATAAGGCCTAATTACGTACAGTTGCATACACTGCTTTATCTACACTCATATTATTTATTCTAAATGCCGTATTCGGAAACCATAGAATGGCCGCCATTGCACCGCCATGGCCAACTCGATTGTGCCGGCGGTCGCGCGGGCGCGTGTCGGGCTGTCGGCGGATGCGCGGGAGCGTGCAGGTGTATATTATGTTATCAAAACTCATATTACATCAATAGTTGAGCATGTAAAGTTAAAATTACGTTACTGCCACAGATAAAAAGCTTATCATAGTAAAATCGGTCGTGGTAATGCTAGCCATTGCCTACCGTTTTCGAACACGTTTTAGAGAACTTACAATATGAGTGTAGATAAAAACAAATCTAAACTCAATTCTCAAGAATATAGTTAAATAACATGAACTTAGGTATATTTTGTCGAACATGACCAAAAAAAAAACTCTATTTGTTTAGACAAATTATGTAAGATAGATAAGGTAATGCAAAGTCTCGAGCCAAAACATTTTTTTGTAATAAATTTGAACGCTCTTCCTAGATGTTCCTTTTCACTCGCGTTTTGCTTGAGTGAATGGCTTGAGCTTGGCATTCGGCCATCTTTGGTAGTTTTTTTAGAATCTAATTGTCGTTTTTAGTTTAGTATGTCTATGGCGGTAGGCCTTCCGAACTGTCACTTTTCACTGTCACTGTCACCACGAATGTCGTCGTCCCTTATCACTAATATCACTCATATATATCACTATTTATTTACACTATCCTATCCTACCATCGAATATAAGTCATCAAAATATCAGAGACATTTTGAAAGTTGAAACTTTTCTTGTTTAGCAAACGAATAGGTAAACGATGATATAAAGCTCAAGAACGTCGTGCAATACCAAAAAATTACCCTTCATGTGCACAACGAGCCATAATAGGTGAGTAGTTAATTTTAATAATATATTTACACTGAAATCGTAATTTTTTTAACCTTTTGTATCTTGGGTCGGTAAGTACATGTACTAATTATGATCGGTGTTCGTGATAATAACATTAAAGATAAGCTATTTTAACTACAAATCCTCGTGAGACTATTACAAATTTATGGTGCTATAATCCGCATTTGTAAATAGACATCAGTTCAACTGTATTCCAGTAGGTAACTAGAGGAAAAAATATGGGAGTAAATTCTGACTGTTTTTAATATAAACATTTTGGGTGTGTTTTAGCAAAAGATGTCCTGTCAAGTGAAAGTAAAGCAGGGTATACTGCAAGGAAAGCTGTGCAACTACAGCGGAAAGGAGTATTACAGTTTTGAAGGCATACCTTATGCTAAGCCACCCATAGGGGATTTGAGGTTTCGGGTAAGTTATGTTTTAGAGCTATTTGAACTTTAAAATGCTTAGTCTTAATAACTCGGGCATTGCTGATACCTACTTAGATAATTTCAACACTAGTCAGGCATTTAAAGGACGCTTGCGCATTTGAACAACCATAATGCTAACTACATGGACTATGTGGTTGATTGTACCATAGGGCTAAAATTGTTAAACCAATTAAAATGCGATTTTTTTAAAAGCTGGACAGCAGGTTTTCTAGTGAGCTATATTAGATGTGTTTTATAAAAATCAGCTTAGCCATATTGGGGGCGTTTCCTTAAATTAGCATTTATAGAAATAAAACAATTAAAAACGGATTTTATCGCGTGTATTGAGTTTAAATTACATCCCGACGTTTCAAACACTTTACAGCGTTCGTGGTCAACGGGTCGACTGAGGAAAAATGTACAATTACCTCCGTTCAAAAACTATCTCAATATGCAAACCTACCCACATATTAAATATTAAACAAATTTAGTGTTTGCACATGCCGGAGGGGCCTTTATAAAAACAAATTATTTTTTATTACAAAACAAATTATTAAACAAATTATTTTATTATTATTAATTATTATTTTAATTTTTATGTTTAATTTTTTAAATTAGTATTAAATTATTATTAGTGTCCACACTGTCCACCATTATGGTCTCACAGTCCTATGTCTAGCTTGCTCCTTAACCAAATGAATAACTGGATCCCAAGCTGGTGGTACCGAAAAACCATCCTCTCTGTTGAAATTTGGATATTTTTTAATCTCGATTGCCTCTCGCAACATCCGGGGAATGTATCGTTTCTCCTTGACGAGGACTTGCGGTTTGTCAAATTTAACTGAGTGGTTGGGTCTATCCATGACATGCTCACAGACTGCTGACCTTGGTCGACGGTGCTTTACATCGGCTATATGTTCCTTTACCCGAGTAGAGATGCTCCGCTTAGTCTGGCCTACATATGATAGACCACATTCACATTCCAGCCTGTAGACCCCTGCACTCTGTAGAGGAGTAGCCGACTTCACTGACCTCAGGAACTGTGACATCTTCTTCATTGGCAAGACGGCAGGCCTGCCGTCTTGCCTTTTGTCCGAGGAGTCACTGACAGGATTGGCAACATCTTGAAACGTGCTTCTATAAAAACTTACTTTAAGCCAATGAAGAAGATGTCACAGTTCCTGAGGTCAGTGAAGTCGGCTACTCCTCTACAGAGTGCAGGGGTCTACAGGCTGGAATGTGAATGTGGTCTATCATATGTAGGCCAGACTAAGCGGAGCATCTCTACTCGGGTAAAGGAACATATAGCCGATGTAAAGCACCGTCGACCAAGGTCAGCAGTCTGTGAGCATGTCATGGATAGACCCAACCACTCAGTTAAATTTGACAAACCGCAAGTCCTCGTCAAGGAGAAACGATACATTCCCCGGATGTTGCGAGAGGCAATCGAGATTAAAAAATATCCAAATTTCAACAGAGAGGATGGTTTTTCGGTACCACCAGCTTGGGATCCAGTTATTCATTTGGTTAAGGAGCAAGCTAGACATAGGACTGTGAGACCATAATGGTGGACAGTGTGGACACTAATAATAATTTAATACTAATTTAAAAAATTAAACATAAAAATTAAAATAATAATTAATAATAATAAAATAATTTGTTTAATAATTTGTTTTGTAATAAAAAATAATTTGTTTTTATAAAGGCCCCTCCGGCATGTGCAAACACTAAATTTGTTTAATATTTAATATGTGGGTAGGTTTGCATATTGAGATAGTTTTTGAACGGAGGTAATTGTACATTTTTCCTCAGTCGACCCGTTGACCACGAACGCTGTAAAGTGTTTGAAACGTCGGGATGTAATTTAAACTCAATACACGCGATAAAATCCGTTTTTAATTGTTTTATTTCATGAATAACTATCGCGGCAACCGAAGACAATATTAGCATTTATAGTTTTAATTTTTTTTATAATAATTCAAAGTTTTATGGAGGCTCTCCACACATTGTCACATGCAAAGTTAGTGCAGAGTTAGCAACATCTAGTGTGTTTCTCTGATTTTTTGTAGTAGCCTTAAAAAGGCTGTTAATTAAATGGTCTGAGTGCTTGGAAAAAGGTCCCACTTTGTCAATATGGAGGTAACTCCATATTGACAAAGTACTTTATGGTTATATATTCTATATACATTCACAATTTATTCTATCTAAGTATCTATTAGTGGAAGAATGAAGTGTCCATGTAAACCGACAAAAAAATGGGCCCTTTCACTAAACTTGTCCACAAATAATGCTATTAGGGAATAATCACATTCCACAGGAATTTGGTTATTACTATTCATTTTATGTCAATTAGATTGTGCTGATAAGTGATAAATTGATAGTACATGGACGTATAGATACAGAGAAATCTAAACTATATTAAGATTAGATAACTTATCAACCTATATTATTATACTCATAGAAATATACAATACAATCATTAGATTAATTAAGTATAGTACCGAGAATCTCAATCAGCACGCAAATAGTGGCACAACAAATGGCTACTCCTTGTGCAGAATCATACAAAATGAATCTTATGAATTCTGCCAAATTGAACCTTGTTGTAATGGAGATAGAGTTGCTTTTCATATATGTATTTTGTTAGTTTCATACATTTTACAAGGGGGTCGAAAATGGCCTGAATGGTTTCAGGAAAAGAATGGTACAGTTGTGCCATTGTTGATTGTTTTACTCCAGTGAATTTATATTTATCTCCATAGGTTTCCAATTTGAAATACTACAGAGCTGCAGATATGTTAAAATTAAAACACCACACCACTCTGTTTGTATCAAAGATTTTAAGATACATAGATAATATAATATTGAAGTCGTGGCACCTCCTTCAATCTTATGTTTACAAAATCTGTGCTTCTGGAAAAACTTATTAAATACCTACCTATTTTTACCAGAGATAAGTATGTGATAAAGACTAACAAGCTCTATAATTGTGATAGAAACCCTAAGGTTGTTTTTCAGCTACAACGTGAGATGAAGCTTTTATAATGATGTGGAAGATTAAAGAGTAATGATTAATGAAATATTTATAGGTATATAATTTATCTTTCGATTTTTAACATCAACAAGTTGTCAATAAGTTTTTTTTGTTACTACAGTCGCCATCAGATATATCGCAGCGGCCAAGGTGCTCACAAATATCTGAACAACACCTCTATTGTCAGGGCGATAAAGTGCATGTTCAGATATTTTTGAGTACCTTGGCCGCTGCGATATATTTGATGGCGACTGTACAAAGAAAAAACTTATTGAAGTTATCGACAAATAAATTTAGAGTAAAATCTACTCTAAATGTATTTTTCGATAACTTAACGTTAACGTTATTTTACATTTTGTATTACCTGTCAGGGCTTCCCAAACTTTATTCACTGCGGTATACCCTGAGGAGTGTGCCTTTCTTTACGACGCCCTTTGCTGTGACAAAAAATAAATGGATGTTAATCGTTGCGCGACGCCCCTAAACAGAGCCGTAGCCAGAGTTGCAGTTGAGATAGGGCAGTGCTAATTTAAGGTAGGACATGGCCAATTTTAAAGTAGGGCATTTACTCTATTTTCATAGTTTTTCGAGCCGATGGTAGTTTTTAAGGTAAGGCATTGCTCCATGATGTTGATGCCCCCATATGCATAGCTAGCTAGTTTCGACCCTGCCCCTAAATCCTGTTTTTTTATGTCTAATAATTAACACCATTAGTACTAATCTGTATTTCAAATTCCATTAGGAACCCCACGAGCCAGAAAGCTGGACAGGTGTTCGTGATGCATTAAAACCAGGAAACAGCTGCATACAATTGAAGCCAGGAACAAGGGAGCATTTTGGGTCTGAAGACTGCTTGTACTTAAATGTTTACACTCCAAGTCTACCTGAAAAAGAATTAAAAACACTTCCAGTGCTAGTATATGTCCATGGTGGAAAATTCTTATATGGATTCGGTGACTATTACAGGCCAGAATACTTAATAGAACAAGATGTTATATTAGTTACAATTAATTACAGACTGAACGTCCTAGGCTTTATCTGCCTTCATATACCTGAAGCTGCAGGGAATATGGGTCTGAAAGACACTGTCATGGCATTAAAATGGGTTAAAGAGAACATAAGCCAGTTTAATGGAGATGAAAATAACATAGTAGCATTAGGAGAGAGCGCGGGTGGTGCTGTAGTAACATCGTACTTGACTAGCGAAATGGCAAATGGCTTGGTGGACAAGATAATAGCTTTATCCGGAGTTTGCATATCAGACTTGTTTATGATAGACGATGACCCTATTTTTAAGGCTAAACACTTAGCGGCGATATTTCAACAAGAGTTTGATGATGTGAAAAGATTATATGAGTACCTTATAAAACTTCCTGTTGAAGAATTGCTATACGCAGCAGCCATGGTTGACCATTCCCGACCGCCGTCAATAATAAATTCTTACTTTCTCCCCGTTGTCGAAAAGAATTTTCAAGACAACGACAGATATTTTGCCGAATACCCTTTTATTAAACTCCGAGAAAACCGGCATAAAAAACTGCCTATTTTGTTTGGCGTAAATACGTATGAAGGTGGGTTTTTTATACGTCAAGATAAAGCTGGGAACGTTAAATACGAAAACGATCTTCGATATTTCATACCACGTTTCTTGTTTGTGCAACCATATAGTGCTGACGCTGTTGACATTGTTAAAAAGATGAGACATTTTTATTTTGATGATGCAATACTAGATCAAACCAAAAAACTAAAGTACATAGACTTTTTATCCGATGCCTACTTCAAAAGGGACATCATGACATTTTTAAATACCGTTGGAAAGCATTCAGATTCTGGATTATATGTGTTTCAACTGTCACACTCCAGTAAAATGAATACTAGAAAAGCGCAACAGCTGGGAGTTAAAGGCACTGTTCATGGAGATCTGTTACAATATATTTTCTATAAAAAGAGAAAAGCTGATATTGCGAATGAAAAAGACAAAGAAATAATATCAATTTTAAATGAGACGATTGGCAACTTCGCTAGAACTGGGTACGTGTTCTTCTGAAATAGCTACTTTTGTAAAATAAAGAACCCTATCTATAAATACTAACTGATCTTGAAATTGTTCTACAATCAGGTATAAGCTATAGCGCTATTTTGTTTGGAGCAGAGACTGCTTCCTCAGTTTAGCATTTTCCCAACTGCATTCTAATGGAGACCAGGTCTATTTGAATCTTAGAGCTGCCACTATATTTTACGAAATTTACTTATGATCTTTGACCCAGGAGGGACCATAAACCTTATTGGGATAACTTAATAGCAGTCATTTAAATTTCGTAGAAATGTTACCAGAATCTGGAATTGAGCAAAGCAAACCAAAAAGTGTAATTAAATCAGACTAATACTTTTCTCACTTAGGGTTTCGATTTTTTTAATTCAGGTGGCAGTAACGTGGCGAGGCAGCAGCTCATAATCCACCAATCATGTTTAATATAAAAAAGTATTAGTGGATTTTGACAGCTGCTGTCAAAAAGACCTCTCGCCACGGTGCTGCCTGGTGAAAAAATCGATCGAAGGAACCCTAATAGCCGGCGTCACTTTTACTAGGTCGCATATTGCCAGTCTTTATTTTTTATTCATCTCATTTCTTGAGACGGAGTAAATTTTAGTCTGAGGAGTAAATTCACCTACGTCATCAACTCATCTATAACTTTACTCATCAGTCATTCATATGCATGAATCAACTTGACTATTTAACCTTTTTGTTGTTAACTAAGTAATATAAAATACTTTAGGTATGTCTTTTACTTAATAATTTATACTACTTCATACTTTATTATTTTTTAGGATCCCGGGATGGCCGAATATGCCTATTGAATGGAAGCCTTACACGGACTGTAAACGAATTGTTCTAGATATTAATCAGGACCAAACACTTGTTCAGGACTTTGGGAACGGTATTGATAAATTCTGGAATAGCTTAGGACAGAGATCAAAACTGTGATACTTAAATATTGTTATCGTTACGACATGATAATGCAATGCAAAATACAATTTTTGTTATATGTTTTTAAATAGAACTGTTTTCCCCCGAAGGGTAAAAAACGGATATTTAGGTTTCTGCCGTAGCTTAACCCACATATGAGATTACACCCTCGTAACTCAGCCCTAATCGAGTGAATTCCTCGACTAGTAGCGCCATCTGTCGCGCCACTCAGGTACTAATGTCGCCCGGTGCTAGCGCCAGGCTGATTTCTCCTCAGTAGATATGTGCGCCGATGCCAAAATCGTCGGCGGCGGCGTCGAGCTAAATTTTGATAGGCGGCGGCGTAATCGGCGTCATCTTTGGGGGATTAAATAACTGAATAAAAACAGTGAAATGAAAAAATCTGTGTATTAGAATTTCATTCCAATTCAAGGCTGGCAATTTTTTTACAGTTTTCGTAATTATCATGAATAAAAATAATTTTATTGACATTACTCCCAGTTAAGCGGGATCTTTTCTTTTAGCCGTTATAGTGAGTCCGGCAACCGAAAAAACCCGTTCGCTGGGAGTACTAGTGGCTGGTGTACATAAAATCGCTTTCGCCAGGGTTGACAAATATGGGAACGATACATTTTGGTCATTCCAGTATTTCAATATGTCTATGTCACCTGTAGAATATTCGCGCCGATTACGCCGATTTTACTGACCGGTCAGCGGTGTGGTGTCTTGATCGGCGGCGGCGGTCATCGGCGCGGCGCGGCGCACATATCTACTCCTCAGTACGATAAGTAAGCCGGCAAGGCCCTTAAGGTGTGGGTTAAGCTACGGCAGAAACCTAAATATCTGTTCTTTACCCTTCGGGGGAAAAACGGTTCTATTTAGGTATTCGTTGCCTTCGCTTAACCCACATATGAGACGTGTTTAAACCTCTGTCGGCGCTGGCCCGGGCGTACTGTGATGATTAGACATTAACCAACACAAATTTCGGAACCAAATGTGTACACAAGAGATACTTGTTGCTATACGTTATTACTTTGCGCAATAACTTAACTAGCATTATCTTTTTTTTTTTTTTTAAATATCTCATGTGAAAATATCCTTATCTGCCGTAATTGGCAGTTTAGCTATTTATTTTAATGATAGAGTTAGGTTAACATTTCCATTTTTCCATTAACTACATATTTCTAGTAACCCTAAAACAATCGATCCCGTATTCGTATTTTTGTGATTTTAGTTAAGCGAGCTTCGATATTCCTATCTGGAAATATTGCGTTGATAACCTCAGGTAAGATTTCCGTCAAACGGGTCATTAAGTTATGAATGATGTAAAGAGTTATTTGATTCTGCTATTTGATCACTGATTTGTATGATGTACTTTTTATTATTTATCAGATTGAAAGTTCTTCCAAAAATCTGTTTTAAAAATCGTTCTTGATTGAGAAAACCTGTTTCACATCTGAAATTTTTAGTATTATTCGGGCCTTAACGGTCATTTTATAGTCTAATTATGTACTGTGACATACGCTGCTTTACTACACACATATTATAAACTCCCTGTGATGTCTTTAAAGACCGCTTGCTACGACCGGCATTGCGGCATTGATCAGATCTATTAGGTAGCGATCATTTGTTAGTAAAACCGAATGGGAAATTCAGGTAATTTTGCGAGATCCTTAGGAAAGACAATGTCTTTAATTACATCCAGACCTTATAGATGTCAATTGGAGTTTTGAGTGAGTATTATAAGAATGCTAAATGTTGACGACAGCAACTATGAATTTTAGAACTAAAATGGTATTGCTAAATTGACAATACTCCACCGGAAACCGACCGATACTAGGTAAGCTAAGCAAGCTCCGAATTAGTTTATATGATTTTCAATATAATGTTTATAGGTTTGAGAGAAGGACGAAGGTGAAACAACCATACCGATAAGAATATTAATTAAAAATGATGCTATCGTCTTCAAGGGCTGTAGGTATATTACTATGACTATAATGTTATTTGTATGTATTTCACGTTGTCCTTACTCGTTGACCTTACGTCTACCAAGTAAATACTCTCTCAACTAAATCTCTATCTCTCTTGATTATGTAGTTATTTTCTGTAGCCGGAATGAAGATCATTGGGTTCACAAGGATTGTCCGGGTCTGTAATTTGAGCTTGTACACTCTGTGGCGGCGATCTGATTCACAAAGCTAAAGCAAGACGTTTTATGCCTTGCTTGTTTTTTATGTTTTATTACCGAATATTCTTTGTGTTACGTCGGTAAAATATTATCTAAGTTGCATAGTATAGATAATGAATATGATGATACACAACGAGAAGTCTAAACTGTTTAGGGTAGGACCTTGAAGTTTAAAACTTTTAATCTTTGGATGTTTTGGAGGTCCATTAAGAGATAACTTTTTCAAATTCAACATCTAACGGCGTGAAGAAGAGATTCAACAATTTTGAAATTTTTTCGCGGGTAAAACCATTGGCAGTGGCTAGTATTATAATATTAAGGTTAACATTAAAAGGACCTCTGTTTACTCCCAGAGATTGTAAAACCCTTAATGATTCTAGACTCTAATGAGCCGATGAGGCGACATATTCGCATTTAGTTTTAGTGCAACCAAAAGTCACGTATTGACGGGTCACACCTACTCGTACTGAGTATTATACAAGTGTATTCTCTTCTGAGTATTCTTTTATACCTTTTCATTCTTAAGTCTACAAATATATTACTTGAACTGAGGATATGATTGTATTTTCTAATGCCTTCTTGCTTAACTTTAAAAGCAGCTGCATTTCAATCGTCCATATGTATAATAACCACGACACGATACAATATACAATCATTTTTGGCATGCTCTCATTGCTCTTTATTGGTTACGCTGCAGCTAATATTGTTTACAGTATACCTTAGTATGCTAAACTAAGTCTGCTGCATCTTGCTGGCATTTCTACAGAAATACAGAGTTTATTCGTAAAAATAGTAAAAACACATTTTACACGTCATTAAAATTACATACAATAAGTAAGTATACCATAACTTATTATCATTATTAAATGTTAAATTATATACATTAACAAATTTGTAGGTAGCTACCTAGTAGGTAGAACTTGTTTTCGAACGCTGCTGGGTCAATGATTCACCTAGGCAATCATGAAGTCATCGATACGATAATATGCTGACATTCAGTTTGGCCAATAAGCTTTACACTGGCGACACATAACTGTCGTCGATTTTAAGAACATGTTGAATTCATTCTGGACCCTTATTCGACAAGCAATGACAAACTGTGACACGTGGATATCCTTGCGAGATCATTATGTACTCGTTTGACATATGTACTAGAATGTGTCAAAGTGATCTCACTATCGAATGTCTGTTTTCGGTTGTATAAAACTGGCGACCATATTGTAGTCTTATGTCACTACGAAAGGTTGCTGAACTTGGTATCAAAGACACTGACTGGTCTTTGATGTGCTTTTTATATCATATCATATTTAATAGCGTCCGTTGCTTGAAGGTGGTAGTGCCCTAGTGCCTTTAAGTCTTCTCGCACAGACATAAAATAAGTCACTTTCCTTTTTAATAAGTTTAAGCATGATTGACTGTACTCTTATTATGTACTTATGCAATCTTATTAAATAAACGTCTCTTATTATTATTATTTAAAACCTCGACAGGGTTAATGTATTTATATGAGTATCATTACCCTAACAGTGCGTTAGGTTTACCTACCAGTGACGACACGTCCAAAATATTCGTAGACAAGCCGTGGCAAATTTGGTTATCATTTTCTTCATAGCCCACAGAAAAGTCGCGAAATGAAATTAGGCAAGCCGTCGGGAATCGAGTTTTACGGGCGCTTCGCCACCGCTACCTACTTGACTATCTGACGGCATGTTAGTGTTGAAGAATCTTTATTTGGGTCCCCAAACGGGTAGCCCCTTGAAGTATGTTAACAATTTCATCCAATTTTGCCTAAATCACCATGCTAATAAGTTGTGAATTTTTCCGTAAGCACTTAGTTACTGAAATCCTTGGGGCGCCCTCATCTGACAAGCACTCAAATAGACAACCTATCTTCTTTCACAAACAGGCATTTGCAATTCTTGTTTATAAAAAGGCCACCTAGGTTTACGTCGTCGCTATTCAGCTGATTTGCCCCGCAGTACAAAATTCTTTGAGGATTTTGAAGCGGGATCGTTACATTTGACTTGGATCTGGAGTATGGTTAAAATCCCTCGAGATCCCATTTTTCATTCATTTATCACTTCCTTATTTGTTTACTCTTACGCCTCAAAGGAGACTTCCGATCCTCTATAGAGAGACCTAAGCCCTCCTACGTGTAAACCTGCAACGCGACTAGCAAGCTCTGCTGCTATAAGTAAGGAGTATTTAAAACCGAGTTAAGCCTAGCCAGTCATTTTAGGGGTCAGAATAACCAACTTCCATTAGGTTAGCTTTTAAGCTCGCTGGCATCGAAATCGATGAGGAGGACTATATATAATATATTTAAAGTTTGGTAAGTTTCCACTGTTACTAAATATTTTAAGTTTGTTGTCATTCCTAAGTAGGAGTTAATTCTATCGAAATGGAATCTTGTAAACTTATCTTTATACCTAACCTGATCAACTATATTTCTAATGCCTCTGTTGTTATACTAATTACAAGTCTATTGAACCGCTGCTATTATAGTTTCGTGGCATGTGTCTATCGTACTTTGAAATCTTTCAAACTAGAACTTGTTCTTCTAGAAGTCGCACTGAAAACTCACACGTTTTGTGATGCGAATGAAGTGATATGAATGGATTTTTTTTGTCAGCACGGCTTGCTTAGTTAGTGGCATTATGTAAATCATTTTGTTTACACAGCTACATACTTATTAATGAGGATGTCTTAGTTTTATTTAATTAAAATTGTAGCTTTTTAGATTTCTTGGATATTTTTATTTATTTCGGTGTTAATTTACTCGTTAAATAATTTGTTGCTTGACAAACAACAATCCTTCTTTGTGTCAAACGTTTATTTGGTAACTAATAATCAATGATTGTGAGGTGTTTCAGTATGCCTGAGGACACAATCAGAATTTGACTCATATGTGCCTCCAAGGAGCAGGCGTTTGCTGTTTAGATTGATATGAGGTAATGCCGGTTATTCAGCTCAGCTAACAATTCTAGGGCATTACTAGAAATTTATCGTTTTTGATGTTATACGACAGAGACAAAACGGTTGTGCTATTCCTTTTCTAAATAATACCTACTGCGGTTAGCGGAGGAGAGAGTTCTAGACTTCTAGACTTCCTACGTCTAAGGTTGTTTTTTCTTGCCTCCCCCTTTCTTTTAAAGTAAAGGATCTGGTTGCGTGTTTACAAAACCTTGTCGGTTTTGACTTCTCCAGAGATCTTGATCTAAATAGCTTATTTTGCGTTTATTCGCATTGATTTGTAGTATAAACTGTATTTGGCAAGATTTTTAAATCATTATAGGCTTACGTGTACCTACTTTCTGGGTTAAATCGAAATGTCCCCACACCTATTTATTGGTGACTGTGGACAACTTTTATACAAGCAAGTCTACAAGAGACCACGTGTCTTCCATTCTTCCTAACAGATGTACCAGACAGTTATTTTACACATGAACCATGCTTTAGCGATTGAAAGAATTTGCTTTTTCTATTTTTCTTATCCGAGGTACGAGGACAGAGGAACGCCATTTGAACTTCGTTTAACAAATCGATATTATATCGTTCAATATCGTGACCGATGTCAAAATAATTTTGACTGTGCAAACGTTGGCGTCGTCTGTTAAAGGAGTAGATCAGCCAATAAGATGGCAGTTTTTTAAACTGTATCCATATAGATGTACATAGCCTGTGGAGCGACAGTTACAAAACGATGCATGGACATTACATGACGTCTCAAGGGACGACGCCATATCATGATACAGGTCGATGCAAGCCATCTGAGACGATACAATTTCATCTCCCAGAATGATAGACATGAGTACTACGACATTGGCGACATTGTATCATATCCAGGACGACACAATGTTGTCTTACAGGACGATGCATATCGCATCACGGGACGATGCAAGTCGTGTCCAGGGATGAAGTCCAGTAGTCTTACAGGCTGGCACAATGTCGTCGCAAGGGACGACGCAATCTCGTCACAAGAGACGACGCAATGTCCTCCCACAGGACAACGCAAACAAGACGGGATGACGCATGACGCACGTTTTCTCACAGGACGACACTATGTCTTCTCCCAGAACCACGCATGTCGGCTCACGGGACAACGCCTGTCGTCTCACGGGACGACGCCAGTCGTCTCACGGGACGACGCCTGTCGTCTCACGGGACGACGCCTGTCGTCTCACGGGACGACGCCTGTCCTCTCGTGGGACGACGCATGTTGTCTCACGGGACTACACATGTCGTCTCACGGGACGACGCCTGTCGTCTCACGGGACGACGCCTGTCGTCTCACGGGACGACGCCTGTCGTCTCACGGGACGACGCCTGTCGTCTCATGGGACGACGCCTGTCGTGTCACGGGACGACGCATGTCGTCTCGTGGGACAACGCATTGTGTTTTGACGGTGCCTATTGGAGGTCACTGCGTCTCTTCGCTGGGCTACGGGCACCGAGCGGAATGTCACAATATCTGAAGTAGCAATAATGTCGTCTCATGGGACAATGCATTGTGTTTTGACGGTGCCTATTAGAGGTCACTGCGTCTCGTCGCTGGGCCACGGGCTCCGAGCGGAATGTCACAATGTCTGAAGTAGCAACAATCATTATAGAATTTGCTTTTATTTATTATTTACATCTTTATGCAATTTGCACATAATAAATTCCAAAGAAACTGTGCAATCATTACACAATTTGTGTTTGCAATTTACTTTTCGATATTTTTTAAACTTGATTGAGCACGTGTTGCTCGGCTGAGTTACAAAAGCGTACTGAGGAGAAATCAGCCTGGCGCTAGCACCGGGCGACATTAGTACCTGAGTGGCGCGACAGATGGCGCTACTAGTCGAGGAATTCACTCGATTAGGGCTGAGTTAAGCGGCGTTTAAACGGCGCGCAAACACGCGAGCCGAGCCTGGCTCCGCTCGTGGTTCGCCGCGCCACGCGCTGTGTAAACAACTGCGCTCGGCGCGGCTCGGCAAAGTTCGCACGATCCATCACTTGTCGGTTTTTTCGACACAGATCAAAGGCGCGCGCGCCATCTGCGGCTCGGCTTGTGTTAATACGCGCCGTCTACAGATGTCACAGAGCGCGCGACGAAGGAAGACCTATTTTGTTTTTTTTTTTTTTTTTTTTTTTATACTACGACGGTGGCAAACAAGCATACGGCCCACCTGATGGTAAGCAGTTACCGTAGCCTATGGACGCCTGCAACCCCAGAGGATTCACATGCGCGTTGCCTACCCTTTAGGTACCTATTCACTCCTTTTTTGAAGAACCTCATACTGTAGCCCGCTGGGAAAACCTCGGCAGGGAGTTCATTCCACAGCCGCAGCGTTCGTGGGAGGAAATTCCTCTTGAACCGTACTGTGCGCGACCCTTTGGGCTCCAGGGTGTGAGGATGAACACACCTTTTTTAGCGAAGTTTTTAATTGGGGATTGGTTTTGTACGAGATGGAGTGGAGCAACGAGAAGATTCAACTCTTCATTGAATTGTACGAAGAGGAACCGGCCATATGGAACCCAAAAGACCCAGGTCACAAAAGCCGCAACAATGTGCACGATGCTTGGACAAAAATAAAAACTAAGTTCTGTGAGGGGACCGGGGAAAGTATATCAGTGGAAGAATTAAAGAAAAAGAAGGAAAATTTAATGGCCACTTACAGAAAATTAAATGCGAAAGTGAAGTCAAGTTCAACAAGCGGGAGTGGTACGGATGACATGTTTAAACCTAATTGGCCATTTTACGAACAAATGGCCAAGTTCCTGCATGGTGTATACAAACCAACAAAAACGAAGAGTTCAGAGGTGAGGAAATATCTTTTTAATCATTATTTAATTTTTTTATGTCCGGTTAAGGGCCGGATAGGCTGGATACCGGATAGTAATGCCTTGATCACTCGTACCGAGTAGAGTGGCGAGACAGTAAATAAATGTAGGTGTGATTGGGGTCTAACCGAATATTCGGTACATCTCTAGTTTTTACTATTAAAACATGAGTAAATATCAAGACCAATTTAATATTCATTTTGCCAGCTTACTGCGCCATTTGTTGTGAAATATTCAGCAAATTTATCTCGTACAGTTTTAGCCGCTAATGTTGCTCTTCTAGGTATTCTCCTAATCGGTACTAGTGATGTGATTCCGTTTTGATCACTTCGCCACAAACCAGGTTGAACCTCACCGTTAATTTCGGTATCGAAAGTTCCATGCGGCGTATAATTCTGTTTTGAATTGTTACTCCTCCTCAAAAAGTTATGTAGCAAAACACATGTCATAACTATAACTGACACTTTTTCTGGTGCCAGTAAAATTGGAGACCTAAGTATTCGAAATACAGCAGACATTATTCCAAACACATTTTCGACGATTCTGCGAGCGCGTGATAGACGGTAGTTGAATACTCTCTCCTTTGTCCCTTTATCATGAATCCCGGGGTACGGTTTCATCATGTTTTCCGTCAATGCAAATGCACTATCTGCTACTATCACGTAGGGCAGAGGATCATTTTTAAGTGGGAGAGGTTTATCCGGCGGGAAATTTAGTGCACGTTCTTCAATTTTTTGGTACATGCTGGAGTTTCGGTAGACTCCACCATCACTTATTCTACCTTGGCACCCTATGTCTACATATGTAAAGTTATAGTTTGCATCTACTAATGCTAATAGCACCACACTAAATGTTCCGTGGAAATTGAAATATTCTGTGCCGCTGTGCGTGGGGCACTGAATTAATATATGTTTTCCATCAAGCGCACCAATGCAATGTAGAAAATTCCACCTTTTGTCAAATTGCGCTTCTATTTTTAACCATTCATCTGCAGTTCGAGGCAACTGTAACAAATTTTGAAATATTTTATTAATGTCAAATTCACTTTTTCAGGACACCGTTGATCCTGACGTTGAATTAAACGAAGAGGAAGTAGTTATTCGCGAAGGTAACGAAGATAATGTAGTTGATCGAGAAAACGAATCTTCTACTAATACAGACACAGTGAATCCAGTTATTTTCAAAAAGCCGACTAATGCAAGCAATAAAAAGGAAGTAAACAGAAAGCGGAAAATTGAACATCAAATGGAACAAGCGTACGATGTCCTTAAAAAAATAAGTACAGAGCCAGAACCGGTTGAAGACGAATGCACTTTATACACAAAATTATTATGTGCAAAGTTAAAATCCATGGACGTATTGACTCGTGACATCGCCATGCACGAGATTGATAATGTAATGTTTCGCCTAAAACAACAGCAAGCGTTTCCACGATTTCAGAGTCCACCTAATCAACCATATGCAGGACTTCACTTGCCTCAAAATCCATTAGCTCCTAGTTATTATCAAAACATGCAATCGTCAGTGGGTTATCAAACGTCATCTTATCAGCCATCGCCACAGTCCCATTCTCAACACAAAACAAACTTTCAACCATCTCCACAGTCTCGTTCTCAACGGCGACCAATCTTTCAGCCATCTCCACAGTCTCATTCTCAACAATCTGCGTACTTCCAGCCGTCTCCACAGTCACATTCTCAAGTATCTGCATACTTCCAGCCGTCTCCACAGTCACATTCTCAAGTATCTGCATACTTCCAGCCGTCTCCACAGTCACATTCTCAACAATCTGCAGACTTCCAGCCGTCACCACAGTCACATTCTCAAGAATCTGCAGACTTCCAGCCGTCACCGCAGTCACATTCTCAAGAATCTGCAGACTTCCAGCCGTCACCGCAGTCACATTCTCAAGAATCTGCAGACTTCCAGCCATCTCCACACTCAAATTCGCAACAATCTTCTGATATGGAAGAGTATTCTCATTCTCAACCGTTTCCTGGGTTTGAGTCTCTTTCTAAAGAGCAATCAATTGATCAATTGTATGCAGATGCAGTTTCTAAAATATTTGAAAAATCTGAATAAATTATAAACGCTCACCTTGACTTCTTCTCGCAACTCTTGAATCAAAGCCTGGCAAACTTCCATTATGCATGTAGCTATTGTAGATTTTGAAAACTTGAATAGGTAGGCCAAGCTGCTAAAATCACCCGTCGCAAGAAACCTGAGAGTTACAGCCAGTCTTTCTTGAATCGGAATACATTTTCTCATGTTAGTGTCTTGTTTTGCGATGAATGGTCCGATTTTGTTGAGCAGATATTCGAAATCAGCTGCGGACATCCGACAAAAATTTTCGAAATATCCAGAGGGTTCTCGAGTTAGGTCATATAGCAGATCTGTAGCATTGTACCTAAAATATTGAAAATAATATTATATTGTACCTAAGATTATTAGAGTAATTGTTAAGATTTAAAGCAGTAATTGTTAAGATTTAAAGCAGTACCTAATTCATAATTATTTTACATTTTTTAAAGTGGGTATTCCACTCATACATTAGTATGTTATTCAATCAAATACAAACATTGAAAACATTGAAAAAATAATCAACCCAGTTGGACTTGAACCAACATCGATACGCCTTACCGGGGCTCGATATCGATTTACCAATTAAGCTATGGGTTCAGTTCGATATCGAGCCCCGGTAAGGCGTATCGATGTTGGTTCAAGTCCAACTGGGTTGATTATTTTTTCAATGTTTTCAATGTTTGTATTTGATTGAATAACAGTACCTAATTGTTAAGATTTTTATGTTTTATGTTTTTATGTTCCTATCTGTCTAATTCTTGAATAAATGATTGAAAAATAATTGTTATGTTCTTTATTCATTTCAAGACTAAAAGGCTAGGTTTGTTTACAATACGTTTATATGTAGGTAACTAGGTATGAGGTATGGAAGTGAGACTTTCTACCGCTATCAGGATCCTGGTCATATATGTAAATATTATAGATTCGGACATCAGATATAATAAATATATACTGACTTTATATAAAAATATAAACTTACGTTTTGCGACTCTTATACAATGACACCATCCACCACCGTCTTTTTCGTCTTTCTTTTGTTTTTAAATATTCACCACCGAGCAAAATAACAGTAGCTGCTGCTGCAGCAAGGCGTTTTCTTTTATCCATATTGAAGAACGAACAAGCGGACAGCTCGGTTCAACAGCGCGATGTGTAGCCGCCACGGACGGCTCGGCTGGCGTAGGATCGTGCTACCCCGCGTCGTTTAAACGAGCAGGCTTGCGTCCGTATTTAGCCGAGCCGCATCTCCACGGACGGCTCGGCTCGCGTAGGATCGTGCTACCCCGCGTCGTTTAAACGAGCAGGCTTGCGTCCGTATTTAGCCGAGCCGCATCTCCACGGACGGCTCGGCTCGCGTAGGATCGGGCTAGCCCGCGTCGTTTAATCGCGCCTTTACGAGGGTGTAATCTCATATGTGGGTTAAGGGGCGGATATATGACAACATCGTTTTAGACCTCACTTAGAACAAGGAATTTGTATAGTTAATGCTACGTATTCGCAATAATATGAATGTCTACGTATTCATAAAGAAGCCGTACAGAGGCTCCAATTGATATTTTATTTTTTATTAGCTTTGATTATCTATAAACCGACTCCAAAAGTACCAAAAAATCAAAAAATGGCGTTCCGTTAGAACACGTCGCAATACAATTTTGTCTTCGACAGTGGTTCAATGGTTATGTTATTTTGAAAGCCAGGTAACTAGACTAGTGCATCAGGGCATATTCATATTTTTCATCATAAAGATAACAAAGAAATTGATACGTAAATATAAACTTTTGAAAAATTCCCATACATTCGCCATATCAGTCAAATTGTCACTGTGACTCAGATGCCCGACAGGGGCCGTCGGAGGCAGACGTCTTGTTGGATGAGCATCCGTGACATTTCATTTTGGCATTTATTTTGACATAAAACCGTATACGTACACGAAAAAGGATACCAGTAGCCAGATTGTATTCAAAATAAATAGGGAAAATTAATAGGGACCGTGAGTCCCATAAAATTAGATTTTTTATATTTACACGTCTTAATGCTACAAAAATACAACTAAAGATTGAATAAAAGACACTTTTCTACCGAATCCTCGTAATTAATTGCCTCAAAACCTGTTCAAAATTAAAAGAGTTTTTGGATTCCTTTTTAATTACTGGACTTTATTTTTATTACGCTGGTCATAATATTACGAGATTTTAACATGACTTATAACGTCAAAATACTTTAATGACAATATTATTATAATAACTCCAATCCAATCTCTATCTCCTTAATATTAAAAAGACTTGATTCTTTTACTTATACAAAAGATATAATCAAATATTTAATGCAATATACGATAATCTGGCGAGGAGAGCAATAAAGTCAGTTTTTTGTGGTCATGAAGAACGTCGAACGACTCCGTCTGCAGACTATAGGTACAAATTGATACGCGCATATCTGTTGTCGTATATACGCTATGGGGTACCCCAGAGCTACAAAGGGGCATTGAGAGCTCATGATACGCCTCTCGATTCGAGCTACGCTACTAACGTCACTTCAACACATCATCGGAACAGCATCCAACTCCTACTTAATAGAGCCCCACCATTGAAAGCACGGGAAGACCCACCCTACGTTTCGCCTCTTGCCGATTTCCAGGCAGATTGTGTGCAGATTTATCTATCGTTACACAAATGTACCCTGATGAAATAAATTACTTACTTATAAACAATGTTGTTTACTGACTTAAACTTACACAATTTTCACTCCTCATCCTCCTAGCGTTTTGCCCCGGCTTTGTGCCACGGCTCAATCAAACCTGTAGGCCTTATTGGAAATAGATATGGTTTCCTCACGATGTTTTCCTTCATCAAAAAGCGACTGGTAAAAATATCAAACGATATTTCGTGCATGTGATATAATTTTCATAACTAGTCCACCATCAGATATATCGGAGCGGCCAAGGTACTCAAATATATCTGAACATGCACTTTATCGCCTTGATAATAGAGGCGTTGTTTAGATATTTGTGACCACCTTGGCCGATCCGATATATCTGATGGTGACTGTACACCAGGAGGTCGGGGTTTGAACCCGAGACCTCCGGATTGAAAGTAGGACGTCTTACCAGGCTACCAGCTCTTTTAACTCATTGTTTACATTTAAACGGGACTTTTGAGTTATACCTACTTAGGTGAGACGAAGAACATAACATAATGTAGCGTTCAAATAAAAACAATGTGTTATTTCATCAAAGTCCTGTGAATTTACATACTAGACGAAGCATGTACATAACCATAATTTTAAAACTAAATATTACCCAAATATGGTATCTACAAGTATTGGAGCCATGGGTGTTTATCTAATTTCCTACTGATCGGTTTCCATATTTGTAGTGTTGTAGGAAGCGTTCTATTCATGAACACATTTTCTCATAAAGTTCTTGAAGACTAATCCAGCGAAACAGGTTAAGGTAGGTAATTACATATACCTACATAGCTAATTTAAATCCATTTTAGTAGCCGGTTTGGATTTAAGACTCATATCATATTTTTAATTTAAGACAATAATCTGACAACTCCTGCCCTACATTGAAAATCATTTTGTATGGAGAGAACTGTCAGATTACTGTCTTGAATTAATAATACAATATTAGATAAAAATTTGTCCCCAAATTATTTTTTAGCCTACCGTTTCAAAATTATTAGAGTACTATTTAAAATACACTAACCGAACAAAACTAAACTTTTTTAAACAAAAAAATTAGACCCTTTCTGAGGCTGGTTTGGATTTTAGGACAATTTTTAAGAAATGGTTTGATTATTCTGAAAATATCGACATACTATTAATTCCATAAAAAATATTTTAACGGCAATAACATATGTTATTCAATCAAATACAAACATTGAAAACATTGAAAAAAAAAAATCAACCCAGTTGGACTTGAACCAACATCGATACGCCTTACCACATACTAATGTATGAGTGGAATACCCACTTTAAAAAAACATGTAAAATAATTATAGGGGCAATAACATACTTTGATATTCATATTTAAAGTCTTAATGATTTGTATTAAGTCGTTAAATTGATAAAATGGTCGTAAAAGTACTGCGGTGTTGGGAGTCTTGAAGTACATTTTATTTTATTTTAAGCTTTATTGGACAAAACTCTTTTAACTGGGTAAAACAAATATGCGTCTAGGGTGGTTTAAGTGCTTTATGTAACTTAAAATTTACAACATATAATATTCTTTAATCATTAAAATTGCTCAGTGATTTGTGTGATTGAAGAACTCAAATTTTTTCCTTAAAAATTTTAGCTCCTAAAGCATATCTCATGTCAAGTAAATGATGTGATATTTTTCATCTTATGACTCTGAGGTATGTGGAATACCGTTTTAAGTCTTCATTACTGCGGACGTTAAGAGACAGAAATGTATGGAGCCGTCTGCACACACATGTGCTACATTCGGCCTACATTTCGCTGCTAGGTTTGATAAATACAATTTTATAAAATCTACTCATAAGCGGGTAAATAGGGGGATGAAAATTTGTATTAAAGTAAAACTAAAAACAATAAATTTGTTTTAATATTTTGTATACATTTATAACCCTTTAACTTCCACGTGATTCAATTGTATGTAAATCGCATTGCTCTATACTTTCTTTTTACGAAAAAAATATGAAGAAGAATGTTCAAACATTGAAGTAGATTCTACCTACTCTATCTCGGCCCTGATAAAAGGCGGCAAATTTATAAAATCTGCGTGTTGTATTTAAAGCGAAAAACAATAATGATAGTTAAACAACTAATATTTTTTCTTAATACAGTTATACGTAGTAGACATACATATCAGGTCTGCGAAAATAACTCTTACCTACTGCAATACTTTCATTGTTTTTTTAAACATACACCAATTTTATGCTTTCAAAGTGTGATATGGTATGTGTATTGTACACAATGCTATCATTGTATGATTTCTACAATAATTGTATGTGTCGGCTCAAGCGTGTAATTATATATTATGTACTACAAGCTCCATTTTAGTTGCTTCAGATAATCAAAATAAGTCAAAAAAGTACAAACAGATTTTTTTTACTAATTTAACTTTATGTTGCGTATCAAATATCAGAATCATCACAGCGACTTACTTGTGTACGATAGCTGATGCCTTTCCTAAGTTCGTTAATTTCGTTTCAAAATCACTTTCTACTTATCTGATTTTTCTTAAAACTTATTAATCATAATAATAAGAACCTGACGCGATTCTTTTAAAGGTTTCGTCAGGGATTTAAATGAAAACAATGAAAAAATTGTAATATTTTTCCAAATGTCATTCAAATAACAAAATTATATACGTGTATATAAATCCATTTATTTTTGTGCATATATAAAAAAATATTTCTTAAATGAATTCTTCGTACTTTAACTATAAGAAAATGATGTCAAGCTGGACCTAGTAACTAATTGTAGGCAAAAACATGTATAGATCAGACTGGACCTCAGAAGCCGACCATTCCCCGCCACCTTTTTTGGTAGCCACTGATTGATCTATTTACAAGGGAGCTTGATCAGCTTAATTTGACACGACTGACAATCATGCAAAGCGGCGTTGCCCGAGACTGAACTGCAGATGATTTGCATGAATCAGTCACCAAATTTAAGGCCGTTTATAGGATTTGTACTGCACTGGTGGCTATATTCATCATCATCATCATCAGCCTGTATCAGTCCACTCCTGGACATAGGCCTCTCCCATGGCACGCCACTGAGCTCGATCTTCAGCTCTCCTCTTCCAATCTGTACCCGCCACCTTACGAATATCGTCGCTCCACCTTGCTGCAGGGCGCCAAGCACTGCGTGTGCTGTCATACGGCTATATTAACCTAACTTAAATAGGTAACAATAGGTACTGGCTCAAAAACATATCTTACCTTAAGGTCAAAAACGATTTCAACAAAAAAAGCGTACGTTGTGTATTGTAAGTAGGATGAAGATAAATATTCTATAATTTTTTATGACTTTTAAATGAAATATTCAAGTATGATTGAGCTATTTTATTATAATTTTAAAAGGGATTAAGAATTTCATTATATCATGTCAGATGAAAAACGGACGTATAAACCAAGCCGGTCACGGTTTTTTCGTTTAATAGGTCCTATATACAGTAAAAATTTGGTACAGCAGGCTCAAAATTAATGTAGAGCTAAAGTTCGTGATGTCAACTGGTCTTAAAGTCCAAACCGGCCAAAATAATGGTTTTAAATTCGAAACGTAGGTTATTTGAAGTGCCCAATAGCATGTGCCAAAGTTTGGAGCGATGGGATCAAAATATATTTACGACATTTTTTCAGTCGGTTACTGACCATATTCTCAGAGTGAATCAGTCTTGATACTAACTATTTGGAGTTATAAGCGACTGGCAGGAAATTTTTGTAGGCATGACGCCCGCCTGTGACTTCAGTAATATTATATTCGACTTATTATAGTATACTTTTACGGCATATGAAACGTTATGTCATAGTAATTAAATATGTATGAGTCTGCAAGTGTGTTTGAGCCATTTAATATATTTGTGTAAGGGATTTGAAGTCATTTGCTATTTTTCATATAAAAACAAATCTGTCTTAAAAATGGTCTTAAAATCCTAAGCGCGTACCGGATCTTAAATTTGGTATATAGCTTATTTGAAGTGCACCATACCGTGTCGCAAATATTTGGAGCGGCAGGCTTGAAGATAAATTACATAATGTAGTTTTAGTGTATTTTCAAATTGACGCAATATATGGGTGAATCAACTTTTAGAAAAGTATTTTTTTTCAAAACTTATAGATTGTTTGCAATTCGGCTACATGTTTATTAAGTCAGACAATTAAACCAATACTTTACAAAATATATATTTAACATATATATTTTTATTTATGTGTCGTAACGTAACGTAGCAAAGCACGGTTGTCCCTAGGTTTTGTTTTGGAAGTCTAATTATAACGCTCATAATTAGTATCATACTAAACTCGTCTGCTAAGTTTTTCTATCAGAAAAGGTAATAAGTGTCCTACACCCACATACCTACTAGCGACCATTTAGGACCTTTAATAAATTTATAGTATGGCCGGCTCCAGTACTAAAACTAAATTCACACGAAGGTATGCAAAACATTAGTTAGTAAATAAAACCAATTAATTCAATCGTAGGATAACATTTAGATTTATTTTCATGGAAAACTGACTAAGCTAGGTATAGATATACCTACCTAATTTACAATTCATCGAAACTCTTAAGAAGTTATTCAGACATATTTCCGTTCACTTCTACCGTACTTCTACCAAGTTCGAAAATCGACGTTTCGTTATCTCCGTTTCTATCGCTCTTGCATATTCGAAAGAGAGTGATGCAAATAGTCGATTCGACGAACGAAGTGGTTCGCGGTTATAGGCCAAGTCTATAGGTATTTGTTCGGCTAGCTTACTTTCCAAAACGCGTATCTCGATAACGCGTTACCAAAGTCATTTAATCATTTACAATCAACTATAATACGTCATATGTCATAAACAGGATAGACAAGGAAAGCAAGATAATAGTAGTTTATGCAACAGTTGTATAAGAGGGGTCAAAAAAGGTGAGTGGCGTGGGTAACAATTTGAGCCGTAGGCGAAAATTGTTAAGAAAAACGCCACGAACATTTTTTGACCTACTTATACGACGTTGCATACAATACTTTTTCTACGACTACACTTACTTTTACATAAAATGCGAAATTGAAAACTTCATGGATATCGCAGTTATTTTGTCAATATAATCAACAATCATTTAAGTTTTACCTTTTAAAACACTATTTTTCAAGAATACTAACATTACTCACACAAATACACACGTCGTTATTTGATCAATGATTAAAGAGCTACAGAGATTAGTAAAAATACCTAAATTACTTTCAAAGTTTACAGTTTGCCCCAACAAACGTAAAATAAAAACTACAAAGTGTCTGTGGTTCTTTTCATTTTTTCTTTTTTAAAGTTTTTTTTTCTAAAAACGCTGCGTTTATTTAGGTTGCTTAGGTTGGCAGTAATTTATTTTGTCCTATATTAACGTGCTTGCACGCGATTACACGATACTATTTTGGCGCTTTTATAGAACAAGTGTTATTTTGGGCAATAGACTAGATAGACTTTTCTTCGAGTATATTATCTATGTTTTTATAAAGGTGTTGACGAATGTATAAATGACAGATAAAAGTGCAGGAGTAGAAAAAATATATTATTTATCTGTCTGCTTACAAAGGAAAACATTAAAGTTTAAATTTCTCAAAGGAGGTGTGATTAGTATGAAACTAATAATGGCAACCTGTAAAAAAGTATATGCGGTCAACGACCTGTCCCCCAAAAGTGTGGTAGTGTGCGTGAAGTCTGGTTGTGTGTGAATCAGGGTATTTTGACAGAATCTGAAAATTCTCCCACCTATACCCGGCCCTTAAGCGAAGGCAACGAATACCTAAATAGGTAGATTTATCATAATGAGCACAAGGGTTAACATAGTCAAGCATTTTTATTTTACATTTTAAGACAATTTCAATGCCAAAACAAATAGTTTTATATTTAATGTATTACCGGCTTATTTTAGTATGGGGTGGTGATGGTTATGGCACTTATAGCATAGGGACCGTATACCGATATTATTTTCATACAAATATATCGGTATGCAATTTCGAAATTTTGCGGTTGGTAATGGTTTTTATTTTCAAAATATCGAGTAAATATTGGGGATACAAGCCACAATGGTGCTATTTCGATATTATTATATTAAACTTAAAAGGTTAATTAGGTGTTAACTTTTTTTTTATATTGCATGCATACACAATTTTTTAAGTTGCATGATTTCATGAAACAGATCCTAGGTCATGGTTTGATGCTCAAAGATCGATCATGTGTCAGGGACTCTTCACACACTCAATTCTTGGCGATTTAATAGAGGCTAAAAATATCGATAAAAAATAATAATAACAATAAACGGAAAACGAAATAAATAAGTTTATAAAAATAAGCGATATGTTTGCTGATCGTATTGGTGTATTTTGCAAAAATCCATTAATAGTGGATTAAGCAAGCCCTACTGTTGTACCCACCTATGTTTAACAAAAAAATAATTTTGATTTTAAAATTATCATATTGGAATTTCTTGTTTGTGTTTACTATTTTATACCATGTTTATTGTTTTAATGTTTATCTTAAGTGCAGTTTATACTAATTAGGTAACGTATGTTGTATTAGCATATAATGATATAAGTGTGTTGGTCAAAATGTTGTAAACTTAGGTGTTAGTTTGAATAAATAATTTGAATGAACCAATTACTGGCAGCCCACGTACGAGTCGCTCCTACCTTCTTTGGACCTTTGTTTACCTACATAGAATGAATATACGTAACATGATCAAGCTACATGCTCCGTGTGCAATCATTTATACACAGAGCATATATGTGACAAGTGCATATTAATCCAATCATTGGGGAATCATCTCCATACATTGCCTTACAAAAGGTGGAGTAGAAATTATTTTAATGGTTATTGGTAGGCTATAGGGTGGTAATTAAAATACTAGATTTGAGACCTTGAGGGGGGGAGGGCGCGGCCGCCATCTTGGTTTAAAGGTGCCAAAAGTCCGTTTTTGAACCTTGGCGCTTAAACGATTATCAGTATGCCTAAAACTTCTATGGAACGTATGAAGAAGATAAAATTGTCTACAATATTTCCATACACAATACATCTGTAAGTCTTACATATATAAAGATACAGGGGGTGAAAAAGTGTATATTTTCTTATATCATAAGAATTTTATTTATTAGCTTCAAAGTTTTGTGCTTCGAGGTAAGGAAATGAAGTCTCTACCACAGTTTTGTCATATTCTAATGATTCTTTTAAAAGATATTCAAAAGTTGAATTCACCCCTGGAGCGCTTATAGAGGGGGTGAAATTAGTAAGTCTCACACACAAAATCAATGTTCTATTACTCATCATAAAATACTACTAGGCGTTGTCAGGTATAGCAATCGATCAATTCGGGTATAATGAATTTAGATTTGACAAAAAACATATACGCTTTCATAGAAAAAAAATTTTTTTTTAAGAAAGTGCTTGAATTTCTTTTTTTTTTTTTAAACTTCATATAACTGTAAACTTATTACTAAAATATCGTATAGGCTTTAGCATTTTTTACATAATGCCTGAACAGCTCTCTTTATGACAAAAATGTCTGTTCGTGGCATTTCTTCTTTTCCGCGCTGTTTTTGTATTATGCGCGATCCGCTAGTCGCCGCCGCCGAAACAGGTCGCGCAAAGTCGTGGCCAGGCGGTAAGGTATGATTTTGTATGCAAAATATGTTCTTAAATAATTACAAAAAAAAAATCCAAATAAACAATTTTTTTGGTTTCTTAAATTAATCACATAAATTACGTAAAACGAAAATCCCATATCTAATCGTAGGTTGAATTCGCAGTTATGCCACAACCAAGGGCCACAACGCTCGATTTGCCAACTTTTGTTTCATTCTAACTATCGTTCCCTCTCACTCTGATGAGTTGACTACTCGCTTACATGTGTAGATCCTTAACAGACTCAAACAAGATTTATCGAAAATATGGCTCGTGAAATTTTTTAACCAGCCACTTTTAGTTTATTTATTTATTTATTTTATTTCATAGGAAAACTTACAGCTAGGGTAACAAGATAGGTTAACTAAAGTCTAATCAATTGAAACTTCTGTACGAGGTACGAGTCGTTCTACTCGTTTTTACAGCACTACTGTGGGGCCATTTTTGGGCTGATTGTGTATCCCGTTCTTTAATAAAATACATATCAGTGTTACCTACGAAGTGATTTAAAATTTTAAAACATACCCCGTAAATGCATTTATAAAGTCACAAGTGTCATTGTCAAAAACGTATTACTTTACTCGTATCGTATATAAACACTATAAACGAAACGTCACGTCAACGTACGTCGTTTAATCTCATTTCATCTTCAACCTAATCAACTTCTTATTTCTAAATTTCAGATCAGATCTCAACAGACAAACCAAGCAGCGTAAACCGAATATAGTTATTGACAAAGCTTATTTGAACTAGATTAAAATAAACAACCACAAGGTAAAACAAAATATTTATCTCGAACAAAGACTGCAATATTTGCAGTATATATTAATGCTGTTGTAGAAGCCTCGAAGATTAGCAAAGTGTACGGAAAGTCTGTTTTAAAACAAAAATATCACAAAAAAACGAATTAAAATGGCTACACCTACTCCCGATGCTCCTGAAAATTTTGACCAGGTAAGTGATAATACTTTCGTTTTAAGATAACTACAAAATTTGTAAATAACATAAACTTGTAACTTTCTTGACTTGTTTACAAGCTAGAAAGATACAAAATAAGGTGTAAAGAAGGGAGATCAAATAAACTAACAATATGTTGTTTGTAATTGTGCAAGTGCTGTTGATTTCATAAACTTGTATGGATATTTACTAATTTCGTCATTTCGTATACATATCCTTTCAGGTCAGCATTTATTTTCTCAAACCTGATTGAGTTAATCAAATGGTTCGCAGTTATAACCCTGGGTGGCTTATGAACTCCCTCTATATTTTAGCTGAGAAAACATTTCTTTATAATACCTGCCTCTCTTATAATACTGGAAAAATGGCATATTTTGGAGGCAAAATATGTACATCAATGAAATTTAGTTTATTAACTTTATCTTGGCACTAAAAATGAGGATCTGCCGAGTCCTATCAAAATTCGTCGTACTCCCATCGCGGGTTATGATCTGGGGGGAAATTGTTGAAGACGCAAATTTCGCATTTTTTGATAATGCTTTCTATAAAATTCATATAAATATTATCGGTTTAGCAATTTTTGACTTTTTGAGCCATCACCAAAAAGTTTTTTAATATGCAGATACGACCTTTTGGCATTAGTTTGTTCTTATTTCGTCGAAGATACGGTACCCTCTATTATGAGTAGTCTGACACGCACTTGGACACGAGAGAGAGAGAGAGAGAATGGCATATGTATCGTCATTTTGCCTGTAATTAACCCTTTGATCAAGTCAAAGTCAGTTTGCGATTGATAGGTTATTTTAATTTTTACTTTGTAGTCATAAACTTGATTAGAGTCATTATCTTTTCTTATTTTGATTCAGGGGCCCATATGGATACATGTCGACCCAAAGGGATCTTTTGTGTAATTGCCCCTAGTACACCTACTCGAGAGCTTTTTCAACCATCTCCATGTGTAGGATAATGGAGCTTAAGGGCAGTGCTTTGAGTTCCATTGGATCTGGATAGCCAGTTCCTAAGTCCTTCATTCTCTGTCTGGCTAGAGCGTGAGATTCACACATTATTGTTTAATTGTTTGTCACACATTCTCAGTGTCATCTGACAGTCCCATTTTACCCAATACTCCTTTCACAGCATAGTGGCCTGTGACAACTCCTGTTATGATTTGAAGCCTTTTTCTACTGTTTCCAAAGCTTTTAGAGTCTTTACTCAGCGCATAATTACAAGCATCACACCATGCGGTGTTTTGATTTGAATATTGACTTATTTCGTTAAACATCCAAAGTCCAAACTTACTTTGAACCTATTGTACCGCATCTTAACAATTGACTTGCCCGTGTTAGGTCGGTTAGTTGAATAACGCCCTAAGGTCCTAATTGCAGAGGGATAGCGACTTAATCGCTCTACGAAGAATAATTAGGACACAACCACCGTTCGGACCTGGATGGGTTTGTTTTTCAGGATTTACTTAATTTGGCGTTATGTGCGCTATATTCAGGTAGGGGAGACCTATTTTTGGACTTTGGGTTCAGTTATTGCTGCAAACAATAAGTAGTTACATCTGTTTATTGATTAAACTTACGTTTGTTAATTTCTATTAGTAGTGTGACATCTTTCGAATGCGTACGCATTTGTTCAATTTTTTATTAATGTCAATATGACGCTCAATCATAATAGACTTACGATTCATCTCACGATAGTTTAAAATAATCACAGGCAGTATTAAGATGCTTATGTCATTACCGTACGTTATTTTACATACTTTCTAAATAATATTAATTAGTAAAGACCAAACTGAAAATAGATGTCATATACTTCAGAAAAAGTGACCAAACCCTTCAATAATAATAATTTTAATTTTCAGTTTATATACAGGGTGTCTCATTCAAATCGGTCAGTATGGGAAAGTCTGAAACTATAAGACATACGAAGATCTGTTCTGAGGAACCATGTCATCGATTTTAATAACAAGAAAAACTGCATTCATACATTTTAAAAAACATCTGTACTCCGTTCGGGAATCGAACCCAGTTGTTTTGAAAAAAAAACCTACACTATTTCTATTTAGATATCGATTGTGTAGGTCTTAAGCAGTAAATGTCTGTATGAAACATGATGTCTAAAATGAATAAAATGCATTGTTTCCACATACTTTAATTTATTTTAGTAGGTGCTCGAAGTGACCACCGCCTTTTTCAATACAATATTCAACACATTTAGGTAACGATCTTACAATTGCATTTTGTATCTTCATATAATAAAATGCATTTTATTCATTTTAGACATCATGTTTCATACAGACATTTACTGCTTAAGACCTACACAATCGATATCTAAATAGAAATAGTGTAGGTTCAACTATCAACAAAAGAAAGAATGCTAGACCTAAACCAAGCATTAGAAAAAATTAAATGGGACATCATAGGACTTGCAGAAACGAGAAAACTGGGATGTGCTATTGAAGAACATACAGAATGTATAATGTGCTATAAGGGTGAAACTAAGGGCCTCTATGGAGTGGGTTTCATCATTCAAAAATCATTAAAGAACAATATTTTAAGTTTCAAGGCAATATCAGAGAGAGTTGCATTGCTACGAATGAAATTTGAAGATGGACCACTGTCAATAATACAAGTTTATTCCCCTACTGAGAGCTCAAGTGAAGAAGACATCACTAAATTTTATAATGATCTATCGGAAGCACAAAGCTTAGCTGATAAAAACATAATCATCATCGGGGACTTCAATGCTAAAATTGGACATCCAAAACCCGAAGAAAACACCATAATGGGAAAGCATGGATATGGGGAAAGAAATGCCAGGGGCGAACGCCTAATACAGTATGCATATGAGAACAAACTATCTATAATGAATACATACTTCAAAAAGAAAGCATCTCGAAGATGGACATGGGTCTCACCTGATAACAACACAAAAAAAAAAAAAAAAAAAATGAAATCGACTTTATTCTCAGCCCTAACCCAAATACTATAAAAAACGTAGAGGTGATGAACAATGTAAGCTTTCCCTCGGATCATAGACTAGTAAGATGTACCTACTCTTAATACAGAAAAACCTAAAGTCAGTCGGAGAGTGTTTAATACAGTACCCAACTAGCTGAAGAGTGTTATAGAACGAAGTAACTATATTCAAAATCTAGAAAACTATGTAACAGCGTCAGAAAATTCACTGATAGAGTCCGAAGATGTCCAATCCCTTAGTAATAAATTGGAAACAATAATAACAAAAAGTCTACAATCTACTAAAAAACCAAGCACTACCCAACACAGAATTCTTACCGATCAAACACTTAGTCTAATCTCTAGACGATATGAATTATTGACCAAGAAGCCAAGAACCAGAGAAATTAAAGATGAATTAAAGGTGATATTCAAACAAACCAATAAGGCAATTCGAAAAGACTATGATAGCCACAGACAAACAGTAATAGAAAGGAACATGTCAAAGTTCAGAAGCTCAAAGAGAGCTTTTAAAGAACTTGCTACTTACAAAAATTGGATACAATCTTTGAATGATGAAAAGGGAGAAACTAGGGACAGAGATGATATAGTGAAACATGCCACAACTTTCTACGCTGATCTTTACAAAAAACCATTACAGGAGAAATTAACTATAACTATAATAAAGAAGACACTTCAGAAACAATCCCAGAGCAAATAACTATAAATGAGATCTTAAAACATATAAAAAAATTAAAACCTGAGAAAAGCCCAGGAGCGGACAACATCTCAAATGAAGCCTTAAAAATAGGTGCTCCAATTTTAATCACATATCTAGTAAAACTGTTCAACTTAGTTTTGAAAAACAAGGAAGTACCAAACTAATGGTGTGAATCCAACATAACACTACTCTACAAGAAAGGGAACCCGCTTGACATCAGCAACTACAGACCTATAAGCCTACTATCAACAACATATAAACTCTTCTCATCAATAATTCTGAGTAGAATAGCTCCAAATATCGACAAAAATCAACCGGTTGAACAGGCAGGATTCAGACCACACTATTCTACAACTGACCACATTCACACCATGGAACAGGTTATTGAAAAATACAAAGAATTTAATAGGCCACTATATATAGCTTTTGTGGACTACTCGAAAGCTTTTGATAGTATAACACAGTCATCCATATTGCTTGCCCTAAGAAACAATAAAATCAACAACACATATATAAACATTATAAAGAATATCTATTCAAAAAGCACAAGCAAAGTTAAACTGGAAAGGCAAGGCGAACCATTCACAATTGGGAGAGGAGTGAGACAAGGTGACCCACTCTCTCCAAAACTATTTATAGCGGTTCTGGAGGATATTTTCAAGAAGATGGACTGGAATCGAAAAGGAATATGGATATCAAACAAAAAACTAACGCATCTGAGATTTTCTGATGACATAGCCATCTTTAGTGAATCAGCAAAAGACATGGAAAAAATGCTACAAGAACTAGACTTTGAAAGCAAAAAAATTGGCCTACACATGAATGCATCTAAAACTAAGATCATGTCAAACTACAGCAAGAAGCCTATCAAAATCGAGGAAAAACCCATAGATTATGTGGAAGACTAGGTATATCTGGGAAAATTAGTATCTTTAGAAACAAACAGTAATGAAAATGAAATTAATAGAAGAATAAACACAACCTGGAAGAAATACTGGGCACGAAAAGAAATTCTCAAAGGCAATTACAATCTTAACATGAAAAAGATCATAATGGACTCTTGTATTCTTCCAAGTTTGACATATGCATGCCAAACATGGGTTTACACGGAAAGAACAAAGAACAAAATTCTATCTTGCCAGCATGCAATGGAAAGAAGTATTTTAAATTTAAGAAGAATACAAAAAACAAGAAATATAGATATCCGCAAGAGAACAAAGATAATTGACGCCCTGCAGTTTAGTTTAAAACAAAAGTGGAGGTGGGCAGGTCATATAGCAAGATATAAGGATCAAAGGTGGACAAATCTTGTAACCAAATGGCCAGGCCCAGCTGGAAAAAGAAGAGCGGGAAGGCAAAGAAAAAGATGGGCAGATGACATCGTGCAGGCTGCGGGAAAAAAATGGATTGATGTTGCCACCGACAAAGAGAGGTGGAGACAGATGGAGGAGGCTTATACCCTTGGGGACCACTAATGTGGGAAAGAAGCTAAATAATAATAATAATAAACCCTTTGATCGCCAAGCATCGGACAGAAAAATCGTGCCACTGACGCCAGTGCAAAATTTGCCACTTGTATATATTTTGGACGTGATAACACGCGCTGGTGCTGAGGGTACGACTTTCCATGGGCGTGATTTGACGTCTTTTGGCGGTCAAAGGGTTAACTGGTTCTATTTCATTGACTCAGAGTACCTATTACCTGTTTATTGTAAGTTTACAATGGCTTTTCAGTTTGACGATGAGGAATCTGAGCAGCAACTCGGGTCAACGGGTTCAGGCCGCAAGAGACTCTTCAGCAAAGAGCTGCGTTGCATGATGTATGGGTTTGGGGACGATCAAAACCCTTACACGGAGAGTGTGGACTTTCTGGAAGATTTGGTTATTGAATTTATTACGGAAACTACACATAAGTAAGGGTTTTTATTTTGTTTGTAGAGCCAGTCTAGAATATTTTATTATATAAATACAATAAATAGATAAATATTATGGGAAAATCTTTTGGACGTCATATCACGGGCTGGCGCTGAGGGCACGACTTTCCGTGCGCGTGATATGACGTCTTTGGCAGTCAAAGGGTTAAACGGCACCCCTTTAAAGTTCTATGGTGCGACACTATCGCACTACATAGAAAAACATCTATAACTCAGGAACAAATATCCGTGGTAAACACACAAATACAGTAATACCCCACTTTACGCGACCCCGTATAACGCAGTTTTTCAACTTTCGCGCTAAATTGCCCCGCTTTACGCGAGTGCACTATTGGTCCACTCAATTGATATCTGATTGGTTATTTATTTACGCGCGGCACATCGCGCCACCTCGGATGGTATTCATCTACCCTCTAACAATATTTTATGTTTTAAGTAAAACAAGTGTCTAAATACATATATACTGTAGTGTATTGAAATATGAGGGTACCCCTACAAAACCAGTCTGGATATGTCAGGTACGCAAGCACATGTGCTCTCCCGAATTTCGGCGATATCGCGATATAACGGCGAAATCGGTAGTAAAAGCGTGTATTTAGCAGTGTTAGTGAGTGTTTGTGAAGTTTTAAGTGCAAAGAGCGGAAAATGGGTATTAAATTTGGTGAATTTGATATGGGCCATGGTTCCTGGGAAAATTACATTACACGGTTTGAATTCTGTTTAAATGCAAATGATATTAAGGAGGAGGATAAGAAAAAGGCGAATTTGTTGGCGGTATGTGGCTCTCACTATTTGATTTAATAGTTTCTTTGTCATCTCCGATCAGTATAGGTGACATAACCTATAAACAAATTTTGATATTTTTGAAGGCACATTTCCACCCTACACCTAACGAGATTGTGGAGTCTTTTAAATTCCACTCAAGGAATCAAGAAGAGGGGGAAAAGGTCAGGGATTATGTGGCGAATTTAAGAAAAATGAGTATTCATTGCAATTTTACAGACTTGGACCGAACTTTGCGTGATCGGTTAGTATGTGGAATTAGGAGCAAGGAAGTTCAAAGGAAGCTCTTACAATGTGATAAACTAACATTTACTCAAGCATCTGAGATAGCGTTTTCACATGAGAGTGCCACTTTTGACTCCAGTATAATTGTAGTGCCAGGACCGTCTAAACCAAATATGGAGGTCGATGAACCCATGGAAGTAAACAAAATCACTAACAGGAAGTTTTATAAACAGAGTCAATCATGCTTCAGATGTAGTAAGCAGCATAAAGGGGAGTGCAGGTTCCGTTGGAGTAAATGTAATTTTTGTTCTAACATAGGGCACATCGAGGCAGTATGTTCTGTCAAAAATAAAAAGGATGGATATAAACCAAATTGTAATGGGTTGTATGCAAATATAAACAGTGTAAGAGGAAGTAATGTTGATGCTTATATGGTGAAAGTGTCAATTGAGGGGTCTATTATCGAGATGGAGGTAGACTCAGGATGTGCATATACTCTGATTTCGGAAACGACAGCCAGACTCATTTGGAACGGGAAATTGCCTGTGATGGAAGATCGGGATGTCACATTGACTACCTGGACCGAGAACAGTTTAAATATTTTAGGAAAAATCGAAGTGGAAGTTGGTTTTAAGGGACTACAAAATAAACTTATGATATATATTGCCAAAGGTAATGGACCAAGTCTCATAGGGCGTAATTGGTTTGAGCCATTAGGAATACGGGTTGAAGGAGTGATGCATCTGAAAATAAACAGCGATGAAGTTAAAACTCTTCTTCAGAAATATGCTGATGTGTTTCAAGAAGGGTTGGGGAAGTATAAAGGCCCAATGGTCAATATTACACCCAGGGAAGGATCAGTGCCTAAGTTTTTGAAAAGCCGATCAATTCCTTTTGCTTTGAGAGAAAGAGTATTTAAGGAAATGGACCGCTTAGTAGATGAAGGCGTTTTGGTACCAACGGCACATTCTGAATGGGCTACCCCTGTCGTACCAATACTGAAACCAAATGGTAATGTTAGGCTTTGTGGAGACTATAGGTCTACAGTAAATATGGTGACCGATACTGATACATACCCATTACCTACGCTTGACGAGGCTTTCACAGCTATACAAGGGGGCAAGGTTTTCAGCAAAATTGATTTGGAAAGAGCATATACTCAGGTTAGCGTAGATGAGGCAACGGCACAGCTGTTAACAATAAATACACCAAAGGGACTATATAAAATGAAACGCCTAGCTTTTGGGGTAAAAGCTTGCCCAGGTATATTTCAGAGACTAGTGTCTTCCTTGCTTGCAGGAATAAGCGGCATAGCTGTGCCATTGGATGATATTGTTGTGAGTGGATCTGATGGAGCTGAGCATAACTCAAGACTAGAAAGGGTGTTAGAGAGATTACAAGGAGCTGGGCTAAGGGTAAACAAGGAAAAGTGTAATTTTGCAGTTAGGAGTGTGAAATTTTTGGGATTTCTCATTGATGAAAATGGTATAAATCCATGTGAAGACAAGATTCATGCAATTGAGAGTACGCCAGCCCCAAGTAATGTTAAAGAGCTCCAAGCTTTCTTAGGATTGCTGAACTTTTACGACACAGTAGAAACCGTTCTACCACACAAGGCTAATATTGCAGAACCGCTATATAAGTTGTTAAACAAAGAGGTCAAATGGCAGTGGACTATGCTTCATCAAAAGGCGTTTGAAAAGTTACGAAGTATGTTATCGGGTAAGGACACGTTGGTCCATTACGATGTGAATAAGGAAATTATTATGTCATGTGATGCGTCGCAATTTGGCTTGGGAGCTGTATTGGAACACGTAATGGAGGACGGGTCTGTAAGACCGGTAATGTTTGCTTCAAGAACCATGAATATTCATGAAAGGAATTATGGTCAAATAGACAAGGAAGCCGCTGCTGTAGTTTTCGGCCTTAAGAAATTTCACCAGTTTATTAGTGGCCGAAAAATAACGATCAGGACCGATCATAAGCCGTTGTTAGGATTATTTGAACCTAAAAAACCCATTCCCAATGTAATATCTCCAAGAATGCTTCACTGGGCTTTACTGTTGAACTCATATGATTACTCAATACAGTATGTGAAAGGTAAAAATCTCGGGAATGCTGATGCTTTGAGTAGATAGCCAACTCATGATCAATCGTCAGAAGAAGAATACTTAGGAGTACTGCTTATCGAAGAGACTCCATCTGACCTGGAACTGTCAGCGGATGATGTGGCTAAACTGACTATTAAAGATAATACACTGAGCAAGGTATTATACTGGATTCGAAACGGCTGGCCTAGCAAAGTGGACGCAGAATATAAAATGTACTGGCAAAAACGTAATGAATTATCAGAATATAAAAATTGTATTCTATGGGGTAATCGAGTAGTAATACCTGACAAAATGAGACCGTATATTCTACAGGAATTGCACACTAATCATGACGGAATTGTTATAACCAAAGTCATAGCTAGAAGTTATTTTTGGTGGCCGGCTATTGACAAAGAAATTGAGGGTTTAGTAAAAAGATGCGAGATTTGTGCTGAAAATAGGAATATGCCCACAAATGTCAGCCATAAGTGGATAAGGCCTGAGAAGGCATGGTCAAGGTTACATATTGATTATGCCGGACCATTTCAAGGAAAAACATTTCTCATATTGATTGATGCTTATTCAAAATGGCCGGAAGTTAAGATTGTTTCTGACATGAGCTCAGGGACACTCATAAATATATTAAGAGGCATATTTGCAGAACAAGGTTTACCTGACACCTTGGTTAGTGATAATGGCAGAAGTTTTATTTCTGAGGAGTTTAGAGAGTTTTTATCAACAAATGGAATAAAACAAGTCCTGACTCCACCTTACCACCCTGCATCAAATGGACAGGCAGAGAGAACTGTTCAAACAGTCAAAAATAAGTTGAGGAAACAGTCCACACTTCCATGGCATATCAAATTACCTACAATACTATATGGGTTGCGTACGACGCCAAATAGTACCAATGATAAGTCACCGGCCGAACTTTTAAATAATAGGCGGTTCAGAACTAAATTCGATCACTTGAATCCTCTTAGATGTAAGGATCAGAAGGCAATTGAGGCATGTGATGAGAATGAAAACACTCAAGTCCGTTCGTTTCAAGCGGGACAGACAGTGTACTTTCGGAATTATAGTTCGGGACCACGCTGGTTCAAAGGAGTCATAGAGAAAAGATAAGGTATATGTAGGTATATAATACAATGGAATGGAAAGCTGATGAAGAGACACATTAATCAGATACAGAGTCATGGGGGAGAGGAGAGAGATACTCGCCAGAGTGCAACAGAGAACTTACATCGTGAGATTGGACATTGCACAGAAAAGGATAGAACGGGTCGAGAAAGTGATGACGAAGATGAAAACGATGTACAAGTGATAGCGACTCCCCCAGCCTCACAGTGGGCTGAGATCATAGGGGTCTCTGGGCCTCAAGATTATACTATGAACCAGAGCCAGGAACGCATACCGCCAGCCAGTAAACGGGCGAGATCACCGTCATCGCCACAGAACATGGAAGCAAAGAGATTAGCTATAGATTGCGATGAAAGTCTCTCACAGTCTGATCATGATCCTGAGAATACCGGGGATTCAGAACATGACGAGTCGGGAGAGTCTGAGTTGTAGAATTAGATGAAATTAATTAGGTTAGCATATGTAGTGTAAGAACTTTAACAAAACAGACAATGTATTAGTGTGAATAAGTGGACTCAATGATAAGTGAAGAACTTAGTGTGAATAAGTGGACTTAGTGTTAGTGGACCATCCCGAGGGAAAGGCATGTAGTGTATTGAAATATGAGGGTACCCCTACAAAACCAGTCTGGATATGTCAGGTACGCAAGCACATGTGCTCTCCCGATTTCGGCGATATTATCGCGATATAACATATACGTTATTAAAATGCCTCCTCAAAAGAAAAAAGAACATAAATGCTTGAGTTTGGAGTTAAAGTTAAAAGTAATTAATAAAATAAATGGTGCTACTGATGTTGGACGTTTGTTCGGTCTATCAGAGTCAACCGTAAGAACGATCGTTAAAAACCGGGAGAAAATCAAACTTTCGAGCGAATGTGCGACACCAACAAGTGCAACCAAAGTTACTTGTTCAAGACCTGCAACTCTGGAGAAAATGGAGAAGTTACTTGGTGTCTGGATTGAAGATCTAAATAAGAAACACACACCTTTGAGCCAAGACCTGATATGTAGCAAGGCAATTTCTTTATAAGAAGATCTAAAGCAACAAGAAGGTGAAGGATCCTCCACACCACCTTTTGCAGCCAGTAGAGGATGGTTTGACAGGTTTAAACGCAGACTCAATCTTCATAACATACGTATCACAGGTGAAGCAGCAAGCGCCGACACCGAAGCCTCTGCCACATTTTCGAATCACCTCCACAATTACATTTTACGAGAGAAAATTCCTGCTTGTCTCATCTTCTTTTGGAAGAAAATGCCATCTCGAACATTCATTTCTAAAGAAGAACGACAAGCAAACGGATTTAAGCCTGCAAAAGTTCGGCTTACTCTTCTTCTAGGAGGTGATGCTACTGGTGATTTCAAGCTAAATCCGTTGCTGGTTTATCAGTTAGAAACACCGTGTGCAATGAGAGGCACGGATAAGAGCACTCTACCAGTATTTTGGCGATCAAATCGAAAGGCGTGGGTGACCAGAAGTTTTTACAGATTCGTTTAAAACATGCGAAAATGAAGAGGAACCTGTCGAAGATCCAGTTCTGTCATCAAGTACTATCCAGGAAGCGTTATCAAAAATATATTCCGGTTTGGACATGTTAGAAAGTATGGATCGTGATGTGGATCGTATTTCATCAATACGTCAAACAATAAGAAACAGTGTTGCATGTTATGAAGAAATTTTGTTGGATCGGAAGCAAAAAGCCATTCAGAAAACATATTATGTATTTTTTTATTGTAAAATGTTAAAATTTCTTTCAACTAGCGGTTTGATTGTAATTTTCTGTGTTAAACGTAAACAATTTCCTAATAAAAGCGGTTTTATTCTAAATTTGGTAATTTATTACGAGACCCCGATATACGCGAAATTCGCTTTACGCGATTTTCCCTGGAACGCATCTCTCGCGTAAAGCGGGGTATTACTGTAAATGCCCTGACCAGGATTCGAACCCGGGACCTCCTGCTTCATAGGCAGGGTCACTACCGACTAGGCTAGGAGGTCGTTAAATTTAGATTATATTAAAAAAAAATACATGTGTGAAGTGTTGTAAGTGGTTACTAAATTGCCTCTGTCTTAACAAGTGTTTTAGCTGGTATTTTTTTTAATAATGGGATATTTAACTTGTGCTAAAATGTTGGCTTAAGTATTTAATAAGACCTCTACATGGTGGTATTTTGTTTGATTCATGTTTATTTTATTTATTTGTGTTCCTATAATGTGACAATCCTTTTGGGCTTCATTACATGATTCTAACATTATATTTGATGACTGAAAAATAAAATTACACATTGGGAGCTACAATTCAACAAATAATAAATAAATTCAGGACATGGTAAATCATTATTTTGCTTTATTTCTTTTACATTGCCCAGACAATCAAAATAAATCATACATTCCTCAACATTCAACAAATTGCCTTGTCTTACAGAGCAATGGAAGTGGGAAGAACAGGGAGGGTCCAAGTGGAAGATATAATATTCTTAGTAAGGAAAGATCAACGGAAATATGCCAGAGTCAAGGACCTACTTACTATGAATGAAGAACTGAAGAAAGCCAGGAAAGCTTTTGATGAAGTTAAATATGTTGGTAAGTGAGCCTTACACTGATAGTTATTGCTAAAAACAATTAAAAATTTGAAATGTTGTTGTTTTGGCTTATTTGATTTAATAAAGGAACAACCGCAATGAAAGTATTTACACAATAAAACATTTCAAGTATAGGATTAGCAACCTACACATGCTATCCATTTGCTTGTATGGTGACTGATTACCATTAGGTGTGCCATATTTTTATTTGCTACCGATTCATTGAAATAAACCCAGATTCACGATTTACTGCAGTACCTTTGGTGTGGTTGTTCATTTGAAATTGTTTTTGCAATGACTAGTGTTTTAATAAGTACTTGATGTTTGTTTTTATTGCGCAATTTTGTAACCTTATAGAAGACCAACAGTAATGATGATGGCGTACCACAGACGGCTTCTAAGGTTGATGCAAGTAATATGTATACATTATTATTGACACAATGCTTCTGTGTTTGCATGTTTACTAATGTTATGTTGCATTGTTCATAGATTAGATTGTTCGATTAACTTTAAGCCTGAAGGAACAGAACACGAGCACTGAGACTGTCTTTACAAAACGCGTTTCAGAAATTTACGCTATATCACTAGCGCCATCTATGGCGTCACTCAGGATCTCTCCCCATCTATCGACGCGGATTCGGTAAAGTCCGGTGGAAAAAAGCTTTATGTCCACGCAATAAGAGCTATCAAGGCTCGGCTCGGATCGGCTCGGCCGACGCCTGCCGACGCGTCGATGTCTTTTTCGCTCTTATTGTGTGGACATAAAGCTTTTTTCCACCGGATTTTGCCCAATCCGCGTCGATAGATGGGGGGAGACCCTAACACAACATGTCTCTGTTTCATTCCATTGCTCTGGTCAAATTGATTGAATATCCGTTAAATATGTGGCGTTGCGGAAACCAAACCCGAAAGCAGAGGTCTAAGCACCAAATGAAATAAGTGGATGGAACTAGAACCTGTTGCCTTACACACGGCATTGATGGCTATAGTTCAATAGCTTGTAATATACACCGTGGGCCCTTATAACCAGAAAGATTTTAACAGTGTATGACCATATTTAGATACTAAAATGTCCTATAAACTTTTCTGGAATACGCCTTAGTTTCAGAGTTAATACCAATTTAAAAAAAATACACTTTTTATTATAACTCAGCACAAAACGCCTTTCTGATGGCGTTGTTGCCACTATGGGGCATAGTTTACACGTCCTTATTGACAGATATCAAAGGGATAAGGAAAACTTTGCAGAAACTAAATTTTTCAAAAAGAAAATGTACCAATTTGTTTTAGGCGATAATTTTATTAATCACATTTACTTTTCATGTGTAATAAACATTTAAAAAAAATTTTTTTGGCGAAATAGACCTAAAGTCACATGATATTCTTTCCTTCTTTTGGTCTCGGAAATTCGTGGTTAAGATCGGGTTATTCGTGCCCACGGTGTATAGGAACGCGATTTTGTGTAGACATCGCAGTTCTATTGATTTATTCGTTCATGACTTTAAGAATATTTATAAGTCCTTATCTTAAGGCTTGGTCACACTCGCTGACGTCCGAATTTATGCCGCATGTCGTTAATCCTTTGACCGCCAAGCATCGGACGCAAAAATAGTGCCCTCAGCGCCAGCGCGCAAGACAAACCGGTTATATTTTGGACGTGATATCACGTGCTGGTGCTGAGGGCACGAATTTCCGTGCGCGTGATTTGACGTCTTTGGCGGTCGAAGGGTTAGCACAACGGTATTGTGTCGGGCTCACGCCTCGCCAGTGTCGCGCTCGAGTTTGACCAAGCCTCTGACTTTTAAAGTAGTTATTTGAATAGACTGCACTCTTAAAGCTACATTCTTGATAATAAGTGTAAACTAACATGGGAATATACCACCGGGTGTGAATATTTAAACCCTGGAGCTATTTGGTAAGAATAAACTCTTCTAACTTCCTTGGAATTTGAATATTTTACACAAGTTTTATTGGTCGAGTAAGTAGTATTTTGTAAAGATATTACTATTGTTTGAAATATCAAGACTCAATGGCATAGTTCCAAATAGCACAGAGTTCCAACACCCCCCAAATGACAGTATTCACACTATTCACAGCATGTGTCATTCTTAGATAAGATTTAGCACTTTGTTGTCACTAGCACCTTATTGACAATTAACAAAGTGGTACTGTTTTTTTGAGAATGACACATTTTATAGGATAGCTCATGTTGTGCAATGTTGAATAACATAGTGTCGCACTTTTTATATACAAGTTAAGAAATATATAACAAAACTAAGCTAAATTATAGGTGATATGAAATCAGTCAGACATTACATAATATTCTAGCATATTTCTGCAAGCAAGGTTTAAAATTCAACTCATTATTCCTATCTCGAAATTGACTGGTTTGTATTTGAGGTCTAATTCCTAGGCCTTATTTATGACCATGTATCTCATATTGTATGTTTCCATGTCCTGCCACCCTACCCATTAATTTCTATTTAGGATCTCTATCTAATAAAAGTCATCAGGAGTCTACGCCGATTGGGAATAGTACAGTCAACTACAAAGAGATGTATCCAAGTTAGTCTTACAAAATGAAGTAAATTTTCATTTGCCACAATGAATTACCCTTGGTTCGTGACATTTCTAGTAGCAATCAAACCTTACATTATCATCGACTCGTTTAATATGCAACAATGATGTATCCCACAACGTTTCCTCTTAATTTACACTTACAAGCCTCTTTTATTATCGTTCTATATGTATTGACAAATTAAGGTAAACTCCTAATGTTACAAAGAAATGTAACCAATATATTTAAATTCAGAACAGAATCCAAACAAAACATTTTCAAATTTGAAAACAAAAAAGTCTTCTTTATGTCGTTTGATACTTCAATTCGCCATTGCTTATCATATCTGATAGGTACTTCATCTTCAATATTATCAGAAAATAATAGTAAATACCTAATTGGTGCAATTGCAAGGGCATTTCTTGTCGATAAGTATGACATACCGTATCGATG